>VXBO01010038.1:701179-737353 GCA_013400135.1 Rhinoptilus africanus
GAAAGCTGTCATATTTTAACGTTGCTTAAACACTGTAAACTGTTATCTCTCAGGTGCTTTAAAGGCTGGTCAGTAGTGCTCTGTTACCCAGTGAGAAGCTGGAAATCTTTTATTTTGGAGATAAACAAAGTTTCTGTGTTCATCCATGCAGATGGTAGATACCTCTGTTTCTCAGCTATCTGCTGGCGAGTCTGTGTTTCAAACTGGTGCAGTTTTGGAGTTGGGTGAGGGAATTCCATAGCTGGTTAAAAGTTGGTAATACTTCGTTGCTGATCTGATTTTTTTAAACAGTTGGTGTTTATAAACCCTCAAGAGATTTAAAATGCCAGTGAGGCCTTCAAAAGTGCCAGTTTATCACACAGCTCTCTAATTCAACATATGATCGTGAAAACATCGTCCAGTCTCTCACGGATAATAGCATTTGACCCTCATTGGTGGTGTATCTAACATTCTTAATTTCTTTGCATTTATAGATAACTATATTAGTAAACCATCTTGCCACAATTCTTTAAAATTAATATCCCACAAGTAATTACAAAAATTCAGGTTTTAGGACAATCCTATAAAATCTAGAAATGCAAGCTTTATAATAGGAAAAGTCAACATCACAGTAGCAGGTATCAGTCTTTATAGTGTGGTGACATATATTCTACCAACCATCTGTCAATCTATTCATCTTTTTTTCTGTGATACAAATTAAATAATGGTTGAAATGGTGTAAGTAAAGATTTAAATAAAAGACATTCCGTGCTCCTGAAATGTTCATTAGAACTGAAAGATGTGTAAAATCTTCAAGTGAATTGTCAAGAATAATCAGTTTTAGTAGGAAAATATGTAATATTCAGAAATTGGAAATTTCAATTTTCAATTTCCAATGTGTGCAGATGCTGAAAGAAGTGTCCAACACCATTTAAATGGCAAAAATAACTCATTAAAAAAGAAAGAGAAAAAAATAGCTAGGATTTTATTTTCAAGGACAGAGGTCTTATTTCAAAAGAACTCACTTCCTGTTTAGGCACTTAAGTATAGGGCCAGATATTTAAAAGTGTTTAGCAGATAGCGACTCTCATCGCAGTGCATGGTGTTCAGATTACAGGATAAAGTCAGTGTTTTATTCAGATGCATAACATCCACTAATCATAAGATGATGATTCAGGCCAGCATTGTTAAAAAAATTAGAGTTAAAGAAAATACAGAAGTCCCAAATTTGTGATTTTTTAATTAATTTAATGACTTGTTGCAGTGCATCTCTAATGATCCCAGTTCTGCGAGGAATGGTATGTGAGTGTAAATGAAGCAAATTTTATGATATTTTGTTTCAAGAGTTCTCAAACAAAATACTTTTCAGAAAGAGAGGAAGAAACTTTATTTTCTAACAGCTTGTACAGCAGCTATTTATGTTTTACAAGTGTCTTCCATGTTGGATGATATGATCCCAGTCCTCTAGCCATTATGAAAATGTATTTGCAGGATCTTCAGTAAGTATATGCATAATCAGTGTTTCATTGTTCAATATTATAGGATGCTCTAGGAGCTGCATCAGCTGTAAGCGGACAGGAATGCAATAAAAAACTATTTTTAAAATGCATAAAAATAAATAAGGTACAATTACTCACTCTTTTTCTTAACAAACAAAGTAAAAGGTACCCGATGAAATGATCAGGCAGGAGATTTAAAACAATCAAAAGGGAACACTATTTTCATGCGGTGCATAATAAAACTGAAACTTTTTCCTACAGGATGTTGTGGATAGCAAAAATACAAATGAGTTCCGTAAGTAATTAGACAAATTAATGGAGGAGACATCAATTAATGCTTCTTAAATTACAACTCCGAAAGTCCCCACAGACTGGCCTCTCAAATTTGGGATGGCAGATTCTATACCATTCTATGTGTTTGAGGATTTTTTAACTTTTCCATAAACATTCACTACTGGCCGCTGCAGGAGATGGACGCAGCTGAATGGACTGTTGATCTCACCCAAAATGACAGATGCGTTTTGAAAGCACATGAACTTGCAGATTTGAAGGCCATCCTGTACTATATTTTTATGTATAGCAAAGAAGTTTTAAGGAATGCCTCTGGAGGGTTTTCACTGTATTTTGGTTTTTTGCTATTTCCAAAGGCGGAGTTGTGGTCATTTAAGTAAGTCTGCTTTCCCCAGAAGAAAACTTTGAAAAATGTGCCCACTTAACAGTTTTCTCAATATGTTTCTAGCACATTTTTCTTAAAATATACAGGAAATATAATCCATACATCTACTTAATATTTAAATATGTCCATACATATATGTTTCAGAGGTACTATAATATACATTAAATAATAAAATGTAAATTGTTAGCAATGAGGATCTGAATTTCATTTCTCCTTACATATAAGACATTTGTGTCATTGCTGTAACTCTAATCCATATTCAGGTCTTCGTGTTTGGTGTGCAGTAATATGTAAATTACCTAGCCAGCTGCATTAAGCAGTGTTTGTTTATTCTATTTCTTTTGGCATAGCATATAACTGAATTTCTGCCAAAAATGTGGCTGCTTCAGGGAACACTGTTCGAGTAGAAGGAAGTTTTGAAAGGAAATGCACATCATAAGTCTTTACTCTGTGAAACAGTAAAATCAAAACAAACTTTCTGTTCATAAAAATATCTGTATTAATGTAAAATAATGGGCTTGTAAAATACAATGAGCGAACTGAACCTTTTTAGAACGCTCTGTTTACATTGGCTTTGTAAACAAGAATACAATACTAAGAGGCAGTGAGTTTTTCATACGTGGGACGGGTGACTATAACTAGTGAAACGAGAAAATGGAAAGTTTAGGAGAAATTATTTTAAAATGGCATATTAATCTCCCCTAATACATAGCATTTAAATGCATTTAAATTTAGAAAGCAGTGAAGTTTAAGTGTTAAAAAAATTGCATTAATGATGCATAGAGCTATCTACTTATGCTGGCAGTCCTTTCAGTCTTCCAGTCTGACACTTCCTTTTTTATCCAGCCAGCTAATTTCCCCTCTTTTGTGAGGAGTAACTGTTTTCACACTAGTGCTTACCCAGCAAGCCTCCTCATTGTTTCATGGTTAATTATCTTCTTGAGCTTCACCTTCTCGAGTGAAGGGAGAAAGACGGGGCCTCCCCACAGCTCTAATGAAAGCTAGGTTTTAGAGATGCACTGTGTGAATAAATGCAGTGTCTGATCTAGCAACATAATAAATGAGTTCCTAAACTTTATGGAGTCACAGCTCATCCAGCAGGTTTACTCCACAATGCAGAAAGACACTTTATTTTAAAAATCCTTTTCTGTTTTTACAAGGGGGGAGGAATATTTCTTCAGTGTGAAACCAAATGCCATAAACTGTTCCAAAATCTCTAAGCATTACTAAAAAAGGTGTGTGTCAAACATCCCGTTTCAGTACAAACCTGAGCTGCTGCGTGGAAGACTTTAAGCTCTGTACTTCAAAGTTGTGTATTAATAACACTTGTACTAATAATGTTAATATTAATAGCCCTGTGCCCCTGTTATTACACCACTTTGTAAACCCTTAGTACTCCCTGGAATTTTTGTGCCTCACCAGCGCTGAAAATAGCCCTTGTGGGTAGACTTAAATCTTAAGTTTGTGTTCCAATCTGAGCCCAAGTTTAAACTGTGTAACACTTAAAATAAACTCTCCTGTAATAGAAGAAAGTTGAACAATGGCAGTAGTGGTTTTGTAATACTGAGGTACTCCCCATTGTAATTTTGTACTCAGCCAAATAAAGGCAGGCAAGTACAAAGCTCTCACCATAACAAAGTCTAGATGTCCATTTCTTTGGTTTTTTCTAAAGGAATTTTTTATAAAGTATGCTTATATTTGATTTCTCAAGTGACAAAACCAAAATGTGCATATGACATTGTTACTCGAGACATTGCATTAGGTCTGTTTGACGTACTAGATTCAACTGAACATTCCAATCGTTTTTTTCCAGCCAGCTCCAGGGCTGTGTTCGCATCTAGTATATCATCACTTACCAGTGATGGAGACAAGAAAAAAAATCTGGAAGTTCAAGGACGAGATGATCTTAGTGAAAGATCTGCCTAGGGACCACTTATACTTGGAGATAAGGCCAGTGTTTCTATTTTGCAACATTTGAAAAGCAGCTCTTCTTATATTTAGGCTGTGTAATGGCAAGGAGCAGTTGTATTGTTGTAGCCTCCAGGTGCTTACCATTGTAATTTTGATTCATCACCAGGAGAACTCTCTACCATTTATTGACAGCTGTGGTGTTTAACTTAGTGTTTGGAAATACATAGGTAGACGGGCTGTGCAAGTACTTATAATATGCAACATTTGTCTAGCTTTTGACTTCACAATACTTGGTTATTGACTCCTTTCTAGTCAATATCCCAGATTTACAGATGGTGAATCAATGACTTCAAGAAGTGCCTGATCTGAGGTTAGAAAAAAATTCTGTTGAAAATTTAAATGGGGGAGAAAAAGAGTCTGTTCTTTTTGATGTCATGAATTAGGCTAGATTTGGTAGCCTCTCACGTGCTTCGTGAGGAGGAGAAACTGATGACAGAGACAGATATTCTTCACGCAGTCCTATTGTTTATAAATAATAGATAACGTCTCCCTTTCCAGTATACAGGAAGAATTTTTATTTAGAAATTCAAGCCTCTCTCCTCCAGCTCTCTATGAGAAAACTTTCTTTCTAGGTTTCTCCTGAGGTCAAGCTCCCAAGGGCTTATGTCCTATTCTTTTGTACCTTGTATCTAGCTGTTTCTATGGTGATTCTCACCCTTTAGTGTTTCTCACAAACTTTCGTTTCTGATGAAACAAAGCTCTTAAAAACTCTATGATTTCAGGTGTCTGGATGTGTCTGTTGTAGATTGTACATGGCTATTGTGTCTACTGAGACCCTTCATAGTGTCCACTGAGCTGTTGTGGTTTAACTGTGAGTATATGGTTAAAGGAGTACCAGGTCCAATGTAAATTATATTATATTGAAGGTTTTCTTAACCAGTATGCAAACCTCTTAATTAGTACAAAGACAAAATAATAGTGATTTTATTATGCCACTGTAACATTGCCAGTACAATATTGTTCATGGGCATGTGAATGCAGAATGCAACTACTTTGCCATCAATATGAGCGTAGCAGTGAAAAATGCAGTGTACACAAGCAGTGGTTAAACCTGTTTAAGCACCGTCGGTTCCAGAGATTTCGTGGTTTGGGTGGATTTTTTTGTCTTTACCATAAAGACTGACCTTTGATTGTGTTAAAGTCTGAGACTTGGCATGGATGGATTCCCACCAACTTGCATGGGCATGTATCTGAGGTAGAGTGCCAGGATTTGCTTTTTTCTGGACTAGGTGTGCATGGCAACATTTTGGGTAGGAATGTTTTTCTGAGAGTTTCATAAAGGGCTTGTGTTGGGTTCTTGCACAAAGAAAATCATATATTCCTCTGAAGTAAAGGTGAGACTGAAATGACATTGAAGGGCAAAAAAATCCTGTCATGTAACCTCTTGACAGATGAAAAGAAAACTACAAAGCAGCAAAAACAACAGTCAGTAAAATATGCCATGTAGCCAGGTTTTCTCATCACAAAAAAAAAGCAAAAAAAAAAAGACCAAATACACAACTTGGAATATAGGTCTGGGATTGTAAACCTATTTGGATGACAATATGATTCAAGATAAAAATGTTATAGTTGTTCTTCTTCACTCTAGTAACATTTAAAGGGCTTCTCCAGCAAATGAGAACCAGAAATGTTAGAAAGCCATATGAGGATATGGTGGCAAAAGAGGAAGCCACTGCTTCCATAAAGGGTGGAAAACAAATAGCCAGTAGTGTGTTAGCACTCTGGGCACAGCACAGGGCCTTAAGATGTCCCTGCTTTTGACTTGGTCTGTGATAGAAGTAAGTTCCTGCAGGCCTTCTAATGATGCGGCTCACCTTCTGTTCCAGCCTGGCTTGTCTGCACTGACTGGTGTGTGGTGGAGGGGCTGGAGCCTGTCACTCTTTCTTTTGGCCATCTGGCACTGTGGGCAACTTACCAAGAAATTTAGAAGACCCTCACAACACTCATGTGCAGGCACGACTGACCACAGAGTATTACCTAGAATCATCAAGTGACACTTAAATAGAAAAAGAATGGTTAGAGAATGGCATTTTTCTCTGGCTTTTAAAAATACTTCTACACTAATAGGGAGTAATAGTTTTGAGCTAGGCATCCTCTTAAAATGTGCAATTATTTCGTCTGTTGTTTAGAAGGTGTGCCCACAAAACTGCTATTGTGATAAAGAAAATTGACAGTTTCAAAACCTGGATATGAAAATCTTATCCCTAGACTTGTTTCTGAGCATTTTCAGAGAACTTCAAACATTGTCATAAAGACAGGTTCCTGAGCAATGGTGGAACCTCAGTTGTTCCCATAGGACCCAGCCTGCACGGAGATCATTGCAGGTGACATCTGTGACTACACAGAGCAGAAGTGAAGTCAGTGTCCTTGTACGTACAGGAGTCTGTACGTACAACCACCCATGTAGGACCCTGGCAGTACCTGTAAGCATCCATAATACCTAACAGACAAACACAAGTTCTGCATGTGCAGGATTGAACATATTGTTTCATTGAGAGAGGTAATAATAATCATAAAATGAAGCAAGAGAAAGTATGAACCATAGTTTTGGATCTTATTTTTTCAGGAAATAAATATGTCCCTTTTTTTTTTAACTGCAATTATTACAAATGTGGGTATTAATGATCAGTTTCTCTAGTCATCTGCGATAAAACATACTGTTTCTGTACATTTTGAGACCATATTTTGATGTGCAGGTCAGCTCTGTATTATGCACATGGAATATTATGCATATACTTACGCATATTAAAACAGCATTGGGAAATCGGGACAGTTTTCTTGTTGGTTATGGTATAGGGAACCTCATTTAGAAAATGAACTTAAGTGAAGCAGAGGTGAAGTGGGTACTGTACACATGACTATTTCCCTCAGCAGAAGCACTTGGCATGCTTGCATTTTTCAAAAGACAAAATCATGTTTGTCTTCCTTGAATGTGCACACATTCCTGGAGATGGGGGATGTTTTTTTTCTTTCTCTTTCTTTTTCCCCTGGCCCCTAAGTGCAGTTGAGTTTGGATAATTTGTCCACAGCAATTGAAGGATATGTTGCAGGGGAGGGAGGAACAGAGTTTGTATTTATTATTGTAAAAGCTCTTTTTTTCATGTTAATTTCTTTAAAAAAATATAATGGTACGTAGGGGTTACATTACAGGCCTGTTTCACCAACACAAAGTATCTGTACTGGAGTAGCACATGCAAATGAAGCCGAAACAGAGAATCATTGTTTAATAAAATTTACTGCAGAAAAAGCAAAACTATCTGTGTTTTAGTAAAGGAAACAAATGAAAAAATGCATTTTTGAGACATTTCCTTAAAGAGCACTGGGATTGAGGAAAAGTCTTTACTTTGTTTAATAATCTTAATTCTTCCTATTAACATTTTCAGAAGATTAACTGTATAACCATTGAACACCAACCCTACAAGCATTTAAGGGCACATTTAACTTTGCTCACATGAGTTATCCCACTGAAATGTGAATACTGTCCTGAGCAAAGTCGTTCAGGGTTCAGATTAGGAATAGCTCAAGTCCTTAAAGCAGCACTTCCAAATAAATCAGAATTAATTCAACCTTTCACTCTTCTGAGTCTGTAATTTAATTGATTCTTGACTTAATTATATTAGAAACTTTTCATGCAACAGTAAATGCTTCCTAAGTGATGTTTATCTTGTGGTAAGATTTTAAAAATAGGAATTTGCATAGTATTGTGCATCTTTTTGTTGTTATTGCGTTGTTATTTTTTACTTGCTTGATCAAAACTGTTTACCTTCTTTTACTGTGAACCACGTGACCATCGAGAGCTACTCTAGAAGTAGTCCTTAGTGACTTTATAATGATAAAGTCACTCTGACCTACTTCAAAGATACTCATTTTTAGAAAGATGACAAGTACACACACTCACAAATATAGGAGTGTGTATATTTATACGCACACACTCTTGCAGATATAGAAAACAAAGGTCTAAATTCCAGGAAATTTAGTGCAGTCAGTTACACCAGCCAGTATCCAAGGAATTTTTGCCAGACAGAATAGTACCTTTGCAGCATGTTTTGTTGCAGACTTCAGTGAGGCCAGGGCTTAAGAGTGATCGTAGAGGGCTCACCCCACTGAAATCTGAATCTCTGTAGCACACTCAAAGCTTCTCTTTAATTGTAGTCTGCCTTACATGTAGAGAGCAGCATGTCTGTTTGTGACAGACCCCATTCTTGTTGGGGATTGTGGTTCAAGGAGTGATACCTTGAACCAGGCTAGGTAGAACATCCTTTGGAGTGTGTAAGTGCAAACTCTGTAAGAAAGCCACATTCATCATCAACTGAAATGGGATAAAAACCAGTGTGGCTCTTACACGGGTAAAGTTTTCCCATTTGGAAATGGCAATAGAAGATCTGGCTGCTTGGTGTAAAAGATGTATTGTGCGATACTCTACAGGTCTTCAGAATGAAAATCAAGAGTTTGTTTCAAAGTTAAAACTTGGTCTGTACTTGGGAAGGTCTGCCAATGTAGCTGATAACCACTAAAGTTGTACTGGTAATTTTCTTCAAGGGAGATGATCCTTATAAGAAAAGTAGTAATTTACTAATATGAATTCAGTCGGTTTCTTGGACAGAGAAAGCTATACTGGTAAAACGCCCATATCTACTTAAGAGCCTTTGGAAGCATAGCTGTGACAATCAGAAGGAAAAAAATACAATCAAATCCCTTATCGTCACTGATCGTGCTATGCCTGCACAACTTCTGAGTATATACCAGGCCTCAGAAAAACATGTGCATTTGAAGAATAAAAAATGGGCTTTGAAGTAAGAAGCACTCAGTGAAGATGAACGGGCTGAGGTCACAACTCTACATGTTTTATTGTTTTAGCCCATCTGACTTGCAGAGCAAACAATGCAGCCAAGTGCTGATTTACAGGGGGAAGGTTATCTTCCTGACCAATAAGGACCAAATGTTTTGGTTTTTTGAGAAACACAATCAGATTCTATGGAACATAAAATCCTTGGAACCTGCTGCTGATTTCCTGCCTTCGGGAATTTCTTTTTGCAGCTGGCAGAAGTTTAAAACAGTAAAATTGTGCAGTTAAGGAAGTTTTTCACAGCAATGTCTTCCTAATGCTAAATACGACAGACTCGTAAAACATGCGACAGAGAAAATGAGTAATTGTAGTTGATTCCTTGTTTAATCTAACACGTTTTCAAACTAACTTAATTTAATTATTGTCATTCTCTTGCACCAGTTTTTACTTGCAGGTTGGTTAAGGGTCAGCTACAGGTGGGAAACTGGTTCCAACTAAGTACCAGCCAGGAGTCTTTATGAAAACATGGCAAATTGAAATATGGATTTCTGAACTCTACAATGTACAGAGCTGCTCTGATAGCCTTAGTTGTCTAGAAAATGGGTGTTTTAATGGTAATTTAACATTTAAGGTATCACTAGCCAATATCTCATGGGAAAAAAAAAGAAGGGTCTCTAACAAATTTACTCCATAAAATCTTTGGGGTAGGTAGATCCACAAAGAGATCTAGCCTTCAATGGGCATGGCAGATTCTCAAAATACCAAAAGCCTCCTAACCTGCCAAGGAGGAAAAAATTCTTTGGCACCTGTATTTCTGCCTGTGATTATTCGAGATACCTTAACACAGCTGCAGTACCTTACAACTAAGTCAAATGAAGCATGAGGACACAGATTTATCTTACATGGAGAATGTCTCAGTTTATCAAATATATTAATAATCGTATCACCTTGCTGAATGGTGGATAGCTACTCAGACCAATTTGAAGAAAATAGTTCTACCTTATGTCAGTAGGGTGTTTCATCCATTGGTCTACTGGACATGCTGGGATGGGATAGCCTTGTGTCTTGCACAGAAACAGTGCCACTTATATCCATAAATAAATAGACACTGGAGCAGAAATTTGGATCTATCTGTGCCTCTTGCCAGTTAAATGTGTACTGCAGGATGAAATTTTCCTCATCTATCTATGACCCAATTAATATTTAATTGTTTTATGCAAAGTGAAACAGGAGAAGCAGGATTCTTTTCAGAACAGCATGTAGGTAGGGCTTTTCCTGAGAGAATGGGAACCTGGTTCATCTCTCTTATGCTCAGCCTGACAAAGTGTTCCACACCCAAAATCAGTGCCCTAACTATTGAGCTGTTGGAGAATATCCCATGATTTCTCATAAAAAGGCTGAGCAGCTTTAGTTCCTACTTCAAAAACAGAGTTCCCATCTGAGAATTGAAGTCAGAGATCTACGTGCCTTGCCCTGCACAATTAACCTTGGCTGAGTCTTGATGAATCTAAGTCAGTAACTAAGTTGTGTACAACTGCACTTCATTGGACTACAGCCTCATTTTATCTGCTTGTGTTTCTGTAACTTTCTAAGTTTGTTGTGATTTAAATTGCTGTTTGGCATGTGATCAACGCTGTATTTGAAAAACAAGACTTGCTCCAAGAAAGCTCGGGAGAGCAAGAGATCATAGTTGAAAGATTTTTTGGAAAAAAGTGCTTGTTTTTCTGGATACAGTGATCATTGTTCAGCTGTTAAGATTATTTAAACTAAATAATTCTACATTAGTTAACAGTTCTATTACAATACTTACTATGTAAGAAAAGCCTTCCCTAAAATGGTGCCTCTCAATAAATAGAAAAATAAAGCAAAATTAATTTGTGCTCAGAGAACCAGTCCCAAATCATGGACCACTTCTGTCTTATTCTGAGAGGTTTAAGGTAAGTCAGTACTTTGGCCATTTGACACATCACACTTGAATGAGAAAAGTTGTCAATGTGTTGTTTCTCTCCCACACATGTTTCTAAAAGGAAAAATTCTTGATACTATATGTTCTGAGCCCATAATAGCAGATATTACTGGTAAGTTACAAAAGTCTTTAAAAAAGCAAACTAAGTTTAGTTCAATTATTTATTAGCCCTTTCCCAGAGAAAGGTGTCAGCACAGACAATATTTGAGATTCACATAGTATTTGATTAGACCGATTGATTGTACTTACAGCTGAGGATATTAACATTCATTAATCTTACTTACTGGTCATTAGTACTGCCTTTAATATAAAATAAAGAATAAATAGAAATGCTAATAAAAAATTCATCAAGTCTTGTGGTTTCCAGTGCATTTGATCTGTTGTTTTAAGACAACATGACAATGCAAAAGTTTGTCATAAACATTTCAAAAATCCTTTAATAAATCCTTTATATCTTAACTCTTTCAAACTTAAGCAGGCTAAGAGAGATTCTTGTATATGCAACATAATAAAGTGCTAATTGCATGGGTTTTACTAACAGACTTACTCACCCACTCCTATGTAATTCTGCAGAATGGTTAAAGCTTGTTGCATATAAAATGACTAACCACAATTAATCTATGTTAAAGAAAAGCCAGACTTCTGTATTATATTTTGACATCAAATAAGCAAAAAAACCTAAGAAGACTAAGAAATCATGCAAAATTTAGTAGGTTTTATTTTAAAGGTACACAAAATGTAACAAAATTAAATGCCTATTAGTGATCATTGTTCCAAAAATGCACTTTATTCCTATTAATTTACTTATATGATTTCATTGGAAGCATATTTAAAGTGCAGCTGTAAATATTTTTAATATTTGACTTTATTTTTTACAGGAGCCTCTGAACGTTATCGATCCCAGTTTGATGGATCTAAATGGTCAAAGTGAAGATGCACTAGAATGGGATGAAACCGACATAAGTAATAAGCTGATCAGTATTCATGAAGAGCTAAGTGATCCTGATCAGGAACTCAAGAAGGATGATCCAAGCCCAAAAAGTGCTTCAGGAGAATGCGGTGGTAACGACGTGAACGAAGAGGAAAATATCAGTGATCATGGAAGTCCTCTTTATTGTCCCAGCATTACTTCCCCTCCAAATCCTCACATCTATCAGGTCTATAGTCTTCATAACATTGAATTATCAGAAAAAAACCACGTGCCTTTCTTGAAAAAAACATCCAAACTCTTCAATGTAACACAGTCTAACATTTTAAACAAAAGTCTTAGTAAAGACTCATCATTTTCATCTACCAAATCCCTGCCAGACCTAATAGGGGGGACCACACTGACAAAACCAAGTAACTGTATGTATCAGAGTGGAAACGTAAGCAGGCATTCTGAGAGCGAGAGTGGGATAGTGAGTGAATGTGACACAGAAACTACAAATAATTCGGAAGTTTTTTTGCTAAATGATATAGAAAGCATTCAGAGTACTCCTGAAATTGGGCATGCAGAAACTCAAATGGATGATATAGTCGATGTAATAAAACAAAAAATAAAGCAAGTTGAAGAAGACCATGCTAGTCTCTCAGATGATTTCCAGTTGGCACCTTCTGCATGTTGTGGAAGTGAAAATTATGAGGATTTGGACAGCATTACCATGTGTAACCCTGTTTGTCTAGAAGAATTGCAAGGGAAACATGACATCTTTACATTTTATGATTATTCATATCTTCAAGGCTCCAAATTCAAATTACCAGTGATAATGAAACAATCGCAAATTGAAAAAACACATACAGAGGGCAGTTTGTTTCATGACTTTTGTTTTGATAAAATATCTGGTAAATCTGAGCATAAGCCTGGAGACTCACAACCAGATGGGTTTATTCATGACCATACTCTGGCAAGTATCCCTGGAGAATCAGATCCCAGTTCCTGTAAATCTGCAGAAACTGTAAGAAAATTAACTGTTACAGAGAATACAAGACAGGCTTCAACTTTATCTCGTAGTTCTTCATTAGAATCTCTGTCTGTAGTAGGTGATTTGTTCAGCTCAGGTATTTTTAAAAGTGGAGATGGTCTTCAACGAAGCACCTCTTTGGAGAGCTGGCTGACTTCCTACAAAAGCAATGAAGATCTTTTTAGTCATCATGGCTCAGGAGACATAAGTGCCAGCAGTGATTCTGTTGGAGAACTCAGCAAAAGGACATTAGATCTTTTGAATCGCTTAGAGAATATCCAGAGTCCTTTAGATCAAAAGATAAAGCGCAGCATCTCTGATATAACACTCCAAAGTAGCTCTCAAAAAATGTCTTTTAATGGACAGCTGTCTCTAGATATTGCATCCTCAATCAATGAAGACTCAGCAGCTTCTCTCACCGAACTCAGCAGCAGTGAGGATCTTTCCCTCTGCTCTGAAGACATTGTACTGCACAGAAATAAAATACCAGATTCAAACGCATCATTTAGAAAACATCTTAATAGATCTGTAGCTGATGAGAGCGATGTCAATGTCAGCATGATTGTTAATGTCTCCTGCACTTCTGCTTGTACTGATGATGAAGATGACAGTGATTTGCTTTCAAGTTCCACCCTTACCTTAACTGAGGAAGAGCTAGGTATCAAAGATGAAGATGATGACTCCAGTATAGCAACTGATGAGGACATTTATGAAGAATGCAATTTAATTTCAGGACTTGATTATATAAAAAATGAACTCCAAACTTGGATTAGACCAAAATTTTCTTTGACAAGGGAGAAGAGAAAAAGTAACCTCAGTGATGAAATTCAGCGCACTAAAGAAGTTAGTAATGAGACATCAAAAGGCACAGATACATTAAGCATTGAGACATTATTGAATGGTTCAGTACAGAAAGTATCAGAAAATAATGGCAATAGTAAGAATGTACCACGTGGTCGTGAAAAAGGGACAAAGAGTCACCTCATGAAAGATATCTCTCAGGTTGTGAAGGATCAGCTTGAGGATGATATGGAGAACGGTAATGTTGAAAATACTCTTGGCAGTCAAAAGGAATCAGCAACTCCCAAAACTCATGCATTGCTTGATGTCAGAGAAGCTGAAAATGAATGTTGTGTCTGTGAAGCATTTACAGACAGTTCAGATGATTCACATATGGATGGCAAGGAGACTGTTCTGTTGTCAGATGGATCCAGAAACCCTCCAAAAGAATGTCAAAGTCATCTTCAGCCTGATTGTCACTCTGTTTCTTTCTCTCCTAAAAAACCTTGTCTTGAATCTTCCTTGGAAATGAATTGTGTAGACATACATGATACAGCTTTACAAACATCCTTAGCTGATGTTCCGCAACACAGAATGAGCATTACTGAAAAATCTACTGATTGCTGTACGGGCTTGAAACCCAATGAAGCAGAATGCGACTCCTCAGCCAATGGTCCTGATTTGTGCTGTGACTGTGAATCTGCAGCTTTTGATAAAAGAAATGTTGAAGATGGCTCAGTACACAATTTTGTGAGGGAGATAATAGACATGGCATCAACAGCTTTGAAAAGTAAGACACAACCTGAATGTGAGTCATCTGCTCCAGCTTCATTAGCACAGATCAAGGAAAAAGTGTTAGAACACTCCCATAGGCCCATTCAGTTAAGAAAAGGGGACTTCTATTCTTATCTTTCACTTTCTTCTCATGATAGTGACTGTGGAGAGGTAATCAAATACATAGAGGAAAAGAGCGGCACTCCTGTGCCACTGGACTTCACAGACGAGAGAGAAAATATCGAATGCTTTTTTGAAGCCTGTCCTGACGAAGAACGGGTTGAGCAGCAGCAATCAATTTCTAATGGTACTCCCAAAGCATGGGTTGAGCAGCAGCAACCTGTTTCTAACGCTATTTCTGAAACATCTCCAGAGTCACTAGAAGAAGTTAAAACTTCATCTAAAGGTAGGGATTTATCTTTCTTATGTGGTGTTGACAATGATATAAACATTCCCAATCCTAACAAACAAACTGCATCAAACAGTTTGAAAAATGCTGCTGCTGATTTGCTGATTTCAGATGGGCAAACTGAAGGTTTGGAAAAGAATTCTCCAGAGCTTAGCACTAAAAAGAGTAGTACGGGAAAATCACCTGGAACTGAAGAGCCCAGAGGATGTGTTGCTGCTTCTGAAGGGGCTTCAGCTATAGAGTTTCAGTTAAAGCCTGGCCAATCACAGAAAAAGGATGTTTTGCATCAGAACAGTAAAACTCTCACTTGTGAAGAAAATCTCCTGAATCTTCATAAGGAAAGACAAATAAATATGCACAGATAGAACGTAACCCTCTCCAGGCACATACATTATCCTAAAAACAGGTATGTACTCTAGAAGTTGCACATTCATTTTTTGTACTTTTTTCCTTTTTTTTTTTTTTTTTTTTTTTTANGCAATGAAGGGAGATGGTTCACCATCCAGGGCTTCTGTTTTATGAAGTGCTATATCATTTGTTTTGATTACACTATAATCCCAATTTATGTGCCACCGGTCAGCAAATGCAGTGAATAGTAACTGCTTCTTGCCCTGTGGCTTTGCACTGGCTGAAACTGCTCTCTTCTGGGACAAATCCGCCATCTCGCAGAACTTGAGAATTCTTCAAAAGTAGTATTGCTATATCAGCCTCCTCTTCCCTCTTCAACTGAGCTGTGGAACCAGAAACCAGCTGTACTCCTTGATCCTTTTCTCCACAGTCAGCTGGCCTTATGAGGTGTTCAAAAGCACCTGATGAAGCTGAACTTCTGGTTTTACAAGAATGTTAGGTGACTAGTGAGTTGGAGTTCTACAGTATTTCCAGACAAGCCATGAAGAATGGCTAAGCAGACTGGAGAATAAGTAGAGATAATAAGTCATCTCTTCAAGTCAGTTTACCATGGCTTAAGTTCAGTAAGCCATTATTAAGAAAACAATGATTACAACACAGTGTTAGGCCAAAAGTTGGGGTTACCAAAATGAGAAATCTTTGCAACATCCCTAAAGAGTATAAAGTGAGCTTAATGTAGAATAAAGACCTCAATACCAAAGCAGATGGAAACTGATAGCCACACAACAGTACTGGAAGCTTCGATGGTATTTTGTGGTAAGCATTTTGAAACGTAAGTAAGAGGATGGAACCTAAGATGAAAAAGTGGCTCTGATCTCTTCCAAAGTTTGAAAGTGCTTCAGATCTGGAGTTTCTGACCTCACATAAATGTCTAACAATAACTGCACATTTAACAACAAAAGAAGATCTACAGAGCAACTGCTGGATCAGATCCTAGCATGTCGCACTGCTGCTTTGAGTCTCACTAGTTGTTTGGTGACCCAAAAGCCAGCATAGCTGTATGAGAATGCCATTAGTCTTTGGAAACATTCCTCCAGTAGACCAGAGCCAGCATGGCAACTCTGAATGCCACGCCAATTCCAAATGCTGCTACTTGCCAGAAGCTGTAGCAAAGGAATTTCCAAAAAGACACAAGGCTAAGCACTGGACCAGGTTTCTGCGGGAAGTTCTGGAATCTCCATCCTTATACATTTTCAAAATTCAAGTGAAAGTGTCCCTGAATAATCTGATCTACCTTTGAAAATAGCCTTCCTTTGAGCAGGAGGGTGGACCAGATGACATTCAAGTTTCCTTCCAACCTAAGTTATTCTATGATTCCACGGTGTTGCTAGGAGAAAAGGCTGTTATGCATTACTGGCCCTGAAAATGACTAGTACTCTCCTATGGCAAACTAGCTGTAGCAGAGGAACTGGGCCTATTTATACAAAATAGATTGCTTTGCTGCTATTAGGTATCTAACTTCTGCATTTCCTGGTTTTGCTATATTATAGTACTATGCTTTGGGCTTTTCTTTTGCATATAGTGGCAGTTTACCCAGCATTCACACATCCACACATGTATAAATACATCTAGAAAAGTCTTTAGGTTATGATAGTGGTAGTCTACAGCTTGCCATTATCTCTTTCAACACATATCTATTTGAATAATGCCTTATCTTGAAACCATCATGGCAAAGAGGATATTTCTTGAATGGCTTTGAGATGAGCTATCATGACCTGTTGATTGCCAATTAGGTTAATGCTTGGACACATCCAAACAGCTGCAGAAGCAATGGAAATCAACTGGGAATTACAAAACTCATAGATGATACCATATATTCTAGAATTACATTAAAAGCATTATGTGTATATGGAAGCCTCTGTTTGGAAATTGAGGTGATTAAAAAAGCCTGAGGTTGATAAGTGATAATTATGTAAACATAAGCATTTCCTAAATAACTGTTTTATTAGTTTTCCTATTTTCCCACTCATTTTTGTAATATTAATTTGAGGAAGAATACTTACTCTCATGAATGCAATTTTATTCTTGTTCTTATTCTTTCACTGATGAAGACAATAACATGACTCTTCAATTCATTAGTACTTTTCCTCTGAGGATCTCAAAATACTGTATAAACTTTCCCTCACTCTTCAGAACTTCATAGTTACTTACATGGTATCCAGCTGTGGTTTTCATAAAACAGGGATATGACAATATGCAGATAAAAAGATGTAAGGACTAAGACTGGACATAGAGGATGGAGATACTATTAAATGCTTCACAATGCAATAAAATGTAACACGGAATCTGTAGGCAACAACTTGATATGGTTATGTTATAGCTTTAATTTTTGCCCAGGGGTTGACAAATATTTTTAAGGTAACAAAGCTGTTCACGCTACATCCCACTTTCTACATTTAGGAAGATATTACTGATTCTTGACTGATACATACAGCATTGCTTCCATGGAAATTATGTACTGTATTATTTCCAGTACTAAAGCCCTAGGATACATATAGTTTTTCTCTGGCACATCAAAAAATGAAAATATGAGCTGCTAGATTTGGTTTCACTAAAGTCTGAGCTCCCTTCCCCCATTCACAAGCTTGGTGCTTTAACTTCATCTCTCATGCTATGGGGAATGAATTACAGAAGCAATCTATCCTAATTTGTTAACTTATTCAAATAACAGTTATTATACTTAACTATGCTAAAGATTATCTTTTTGGTGGCAGATTGTTTATTTTTTGATGAGGCTAATTACTGATTTTCCAAAGGTAATTTACATTTATTACTAATACATCTTTTAAAATGTGACAGATAAATGTTGTTCCCATAAGTGTATTATGAAAAAAGTTACTATTTAAAAACACATTATTTAATTTGAAAGATAAATGGCAAACACCATTATTTTTCCTGTAGCACCTGTGCTGTAAGCTCATTTAAATGTGTAATTCCATGTGTAGCTGCAATACTTAGAGAAAATAATCTATACTATATGTGTACCTTAAAAGCATACTGAGAATTCAAAGCTGAAAAAGACATCGTTTCAAGTGTAGTTTGATTTTAGTATTTGCCTTGGCTGTACAGGAGAATATAAGTAATGGTGAGGAAAATATTTTTGCCAAATGTTGCAATCCTGTTATTTAGCAGTTTGCTACCAAATAAATGGCCATTGTGGGAAAATAATAATAATTCTATAAGTAGGCTTAAAAACATCTCCGTCAGCACTAACTAGTCTCTCATATGAGCCAACACAGTTCTTCAACAGAAGTGCTCATAAAGCTATGCTGATTTTATTTCTCGAGTAGGGGACAGCTTGAAAGAACTATCTTTCTGTATATGAGATCATATGATCTTCTGCTGTCACTGTGACCCATGACTCACCAACGGGATGGGAATTTTTAGTCACATATTCAATATGCATAGAGATCAATACATTAAGGAGGTTTATGTGGTGTGTCCAAAGTCTTTTCTAGAGGATACGTTAGACTTCTGTGTGTAATGTTAGTTCTTATAAGTCACCAAATCTATTTCCTTCCTTTTGTACAGAATTTGTAATTTAAAGTTTTAACTTTATTTAGGGAAAAAATGTATTACTTGGGCTTAAGAAAACTAAATTGGTTTTATCTGACAGTGCTGCAATGTTAACCAGAATATCCTGCCACTTACTGTAGCCAGGAGAAACCCAGGATTAGTACTCAGAAGGCCTGACTGTTATTTCCTGCTCAGCAATAGAATTTTTTGTATGACTTAGTCCTTCCTTGCCTCAGTTTCTTTAGGAACAAAATGATGAGAATAACGATCAATGGGACCTGTGAAGCATGATTTATTCACTGAAAAGTGTTTTGAGATCCACAGATAAAAGATGATACATAAATGCAAAGGACTGTTAGTCAAATATTCATTACAGGAGAAAAATAATATACAGGTTTACATGCTAGTTAATATGTAATAATTTACATTTAGAGACTGGAACTACAAGAATAATCTAAATCTTTGCTTACCTTTTTCTTTTCCTCAAGGTTTTTATAGGGAGGTAGATACTATAATGTTTCTTTTATAGTGTTTAAAACAGTCTGACTTTTTAGCTCCTTACAGTAACTGACTTTAAAAAAATCAAATAGAAGAAACAGATAGTCTTGTATTGTCTGTGAATTACATCATTTTTGAAAAACCTGACATAATACATCAGTGAGACTTTTCTTACTATAGATCTATGAAACTCACACCAGAGTTGTAGAAACCTTTTGATACAATCTTCCCCTTTATTCAGATCGGTTCTTCATTAATTTCTAAACAAACTTGAGCTTTTCACTATTTTCATGTAAGTATATTTCTTCTATAAATGGGGGTGGGGGGTTCAGTTACAGAAAATAAGATCAAAGGAGAAGGTAACTGGATAGATCCAGATATTCCTGCTTAATTTGGAAGGCACATAATGCATGTCTGGAGTGCCTCCTAGGAAATGCCTATGAGATGTACTTTGCACTAATCTTTGAGCTGTATTCTGACAGTTATTTCTTCATAATCCTCATCATAATCCTGTGCTCTTTGATGAATAGTTTAACCCTAAACTCTGAGCTGGATAATTCTATAGTATGAAAAATTAACTCATTGCTGGTACTAGAAGTGTCTAAATAGCTATTTACAATTTAAAAATACAGTGATGACACTGACAATTCTATTAATGGACCACGTCTGTGACAATCCTTTCCTCCTCTCCACTGAAATCTCATTCTATATGTTTACCTAAATATTAAAATAAGTGATGGGTAGATCTTTTTGTTGTTTGGCTTTTGGAAATTCCTATGTTTTCATTGATCAGTGCACTTTTGAGTGTGCTGAAGGTAAGTTCGCTGGTAAGGATGAGGACAGGATCCAGGGAAAAGGTCAGATTTGATGACTTTCCGTGTTTCTTTAGAAAGAAAGTCTTTACAAAAATCAATGAGTTTTCTACATCAATACAATTTTTTACACTAACGTGTACCTCAGGCTGTTAAAAGTCATTGTTTGCCTACTGTATGCTTCTGCATTAAACGCTCTGGCATGTGATCATTTAATGACTATCTATGGTTGCTCTGGAAGAGCTATGTTTTGCAAATAAAATTTCATTTTATGTAACCTACTATTACTTTTTTGTTTCCTTTTAGAAACTTGGCTGCAATTCAGGTGCAGGTTCATCCTGTAAACCCTGGGATGACCTCCAATTCCATTGTATCACTGCCTTTCATTACACTGACTCCCAAGATAGATTTTCTTTCCAAATGTGATTTGTCCATGTTGGCTTTGTGATCAGGCTGCATATGCTAGTCCTATTTCAGTGATCATCTCGTGCTGTAGCAAGGCCATTTGCTTTCCTATGGATTCCTCTCCCAAGCTACCTCTAATGACCTCCCCTTCCTAAATTGTATGCTCCTGGACTACTTATCTCTGGTTCTGTTCTTTAAAGTTTTGAAGTTCCACAGAATTCATGACTAGTCTGGTTCACCTTTGCAGGACTGTACTTGTCAGTACTCTTCTATTTTATGTATTAAAGTTAATATTTATGTGTATAATGCATAAGTTTATTGGAACTATTTTACTTTTAAAGGGACAGTTTTGTTGGATTGCAGCAAAAAGAAGTCATTAGCCCTCCTGATTCAATACATCTAAAAATTAAGCAATTATTATAAATAGCATTTAATTTATTTAATTTTAAAATTTAATCTATGCAACACTTCAAGAAACAACTACATGGTGTTGTATATTAGGAACTGTTGACATTCTACTGAATTAAGTACAACATTTTGGGTTTTTATGCTTCTTGAGGTGGTAATGAGAAAAAAAGTTTTTAAAAAATGTGTGCCTTGCTGTATTTCTTATACCATTTATTAAAAAGCTGCTTTCACAGTAAAATTATGTTGGTTTGAAAGGAGGAAATAGCAAGGTTAAGATGTGTGAATAATTTCTGTATATATGTATAACCAAGTGCAAACATTGATGTATAATGACAGTATAAAATGCTTTCATGTTTGTGATGTCTAGTGATGTGGAAAATATAAGCCTTAAAACCATTAGATTGCATGGTAATTAGAATTGGCATAATAAACATAGTTTATTGGGGAAAAAAAAAAAGCAGAACTGGTGATCTGTTTTACCTGCGTTCCAAGAACAGAATGCTTTATTGAAGTGCAGAAGAATACGTTTTTGTTTGCCAGTATTCCCTAGAGATACGAGATTCCATAGCTGGTGAAGATTTGTATTACCTGGCTCAGAGGTAAAGAACCTTTTCCTTAAAGATTCTGCTGGTCTTTTGGGCCAAACGAGGAGACACAAATATTTAGTAGTTTAGCCTAGTGCACTGCAGTGGTGGCAATGATTAAGCACACTTTTTACAGTAGATCTTTTCTTTGTTTATCATTAACAGCTTGTTGTCTGTTTCTTAAAATTTCATAATTATATGAAATAAGCTTTATATATATATTTATATAAACACTTTTACAGTTGGCTGTTTCAATGACTTAGACTGTACATTTTAGATGTTTTTATCTTGTGCTAAAACTTTATTGTGTGGCCAAAACAAGCCAGACAGCTTTATAACCTATCTCTGCAAACATGGCATTCATCTCCTAAAAGCACTGTTGGGAAGGGATTGACCGGAAAGTTAAAAGGCAAGGAATGCTCTTTTTCCAAGTATATATATGTTTTTACAAAAAGCTCTAACTTTCTTCTTTGCAGTTAAAAAATGTGCATCAGTTTGACAAGCTTGGCTAGTAGCTTAAAGAAACTATACTGACCAGTTGGTATATTCATACAACACTGAAGGAACAGGTATTTAAAAAAAACCCTCATTTTTTCCAAATTATTAACAGCTTTTTATTACTGGAAGAGACAAATTCTTTAACTCTCAATTTAAATTTCCACTGCCTTGGCTTAGGTAGGCTATGTGTGGGTAGGGCAGCAGAAACAACTCTTAGCTTAAAGTGTAAATAATAAGCAATTTTTAAGAAAGACTTTTGAATCCATGAAGTTTTCTGCTCTTGCACATCTGGTATCCTGTACAAATCTAATAGGTTAACCTATAATTACCTAAAATGTATAACTATATAGCTAAAGATCACTTTATTATTTTTTAAAATATTTTTTTGAATTATATGAAGTAGTTTGGATTATAACTCCTAATTTTAGTAAAATATTTACAGTAACAATTATGTTCATCTATGAGTTATTTCAAACATGATTTTTAAAATGGTCTTGACGTAAGAATTGAATTTGGAATAATTCTTTTTTTCTCCCTGGCATTTTCTGATTTATATTGTATTTTTTTAAACTTTGACTACAGTCATACCTTACACTATGATGACAGGAAAAGTAATAAGTCAGAGGCTTTTCAGATCTGTCACCTCACCCAACAGACTGTGCAGAACTCCATCAATTACTCATGCCGTTCTATTAGGCCATTTGCCACAAATTCGCTTTTTTCCTGGGGGAAAATAGTAGTACTTGTCAAATCAATAAGCCACATATTCATCATACAATATCTGGAATATTATATGGTCACAACTCAAATTTCTGTGGTTCCTTTCAGAGAGATGCTGTACATTTTAATTTAACTAGTATTCCCAGATCTATATCATTTGGTCTCATGAGATAAAGTCATCATTTTTATGGCTGTGACACAAGACGCATCATTATCAACTGTTTCTTCTTTGACGTGGTTAGAAGCTTTACCATTTTTTATATTTCTTCTCAGAATATACAGGATTAT
The DNA here is from genome assembly GCA_013400135.1 of Rhinoptilus africanus. Taxonomy (NCBI): domain Eukaryota; kingdom Metazoa; phylum Chordata; class Aves; order Charadriiformes; family Glareolidae; genus Rhinoptilus; species Rhinoptilus africanus. The sequence continues at coordinate 724,100 of VXBO01010038.1, forward strand.
TTTTTTGTGTGAATAAACATTGATTCTAAAGGAAAAGAAATCCCTGATATGTACTGTACAGGGTGTGTTCATGTCTTAATGTTTATGGCCAAATTGCGCTTAGAACTTGCAAGAAGTTCTAGTACTAACTTCCCAAAGAAAAATATAGGTATAGTGTAAAATGAATGTTGATGTACTAATGCTACCTCTAAGATCAGCCCATACATAGATGCCTGTATAGATCCTGTTCCCTGCTGGTGAAATTTTCCTGTGGTGCAGAAGCATGCTGCAAGCTTTCTGCAGCATTTATCCCCACCTAAAGTTCCATAGGCTGCTTTTTATTCCACACACTCCCTGGCTCATGCTTGAACATCTGCAAGGTATGAGGAGGCCATTTGACAACGATGTCCCTGACACGTGGATCTCCCTTTCCTGCCTGCTTCACATTCCTTCCACGGAGAGCCAGAGCACTCCAGCTCTAAGCAAGGGGAATGCACACTAACGCCGGTGGTAAAAAAACTCGCCTGGGACTACCATTTAGAAGGTGTTTTGTAATCACAGTAGTTTTATATATGGATTGCCTTGTAAACCGTGTGCCCAGTCTTTCTCATTTAATGGTTTGACTTTTTCCCAAGGTAAGTCAAAGCGTTTTTATGGAAGAGTGCCTCTGCACCTTTGTTACAGCAAGAGAAGTTTAGGTGGCATCTCTGTCTCCTTACGGCTGCTTGTGCTGTTCATTGTATACCTGTGTACACGTAACCATACAAACACAGGCAAAGATACTGAAATTGTTCCAGTTTGTTTCTAAACTCCAATAGAGAGTCGCTGTCAGTTAAATGGCATCTCAACCTTCCTCCTTGGTGACAGGGTCCACGGATGACATAGCCTCCCACGTCACTTATTTTAGAATTCTATTCCAGCTCCTCTGTGTTGAGAAAAACATGTTTTGACTAAAATGTATCAGGTAAAAGATCTGCTTTTGGGGGGCTTTGAAGACATCAGGAACAATGTTGTAAAGGTTCCTGTGCTGCAGTGCCCAGAAAAGGGGTTATTAATGTTTAGGGCAGACCATACTCATACTTGGCTCAAGAGGATTAACGGGGATGTCAAGTTCTTAGCCAAGTCAATCTCCTTCACTGACAAGTTTCTACAAACTTATTCCTAAAAATAGCATCACTTTGAGAAGGATTTTGGCCAACAAATGACATCTGATCTATTGCCTTCAGTGCTGTGCTTCTAATTTTTCAGACTCGCACTGTCTTGTATACCTTTTCCACCAACCTGAATAGCTTACGTTTTTCATGTAACTACTGTTTGCTCAGTAAATACGTGCTCATCCCTGATTTTAGAAATGTTTTTAAGGACTAGATCATAAATGAACTTGGCATCACTTGGGTCTGTGCACTGGATGAATTCTAAGTGCTTCAGTGCTTTAAGAATGGAATTTCCTATGCAATAGCAAGTAGTATCACTTTATTTCTGGGGAGTGGGGAAATTAACTAAGTTAAAAGTGAATTTAGAATTGTATAAGTCAGTAATTTTAGAGTACAAATATTGTTGGGATCTTGTAGTTGTCAAACTAATTCTCAAAAACTACATGAAGTACAGAATTATATCATGCTTAAAATGAACTGATGGTATGAAAAGAACAGTTAGACAAGTAAATGTTTTTACCTCTGCCTTATGTTGAGCTCACGTCTCTGTGACATTCTGGGTTTGGAAATAGAAATGAAAATAATTTTAAGAGCACATGCAAATTTTTAAAGATTTTTCTCTTAAGTACAGTGAGGATGTTTTAAATGCAGCAAGGATACAGTTGTAGCATTTTCCAAAGAAACATTATGAGAGTGACAAGGAAAGGGAAACATATTTGACAAGATTTCAAGCAATAGTGGAAAAACATAAACTGTTCTTGATGCACTTCATTTACAGAATGAAAAAAATCAGACTCTGGAAGAACTGATACTGAGCATCAACCAACTACACAAAATCTATCCCTTTTTTTCAAGAGGAGTTAAATGCTATGTGAAATAACGTGGCCTCAGGCAAGGTGGTATGGCAGTTCCTCATACAGGCTACTGTGCATATGTACCTGCACTTCTGCTCTGTAGTTCTTGAATCAGAAGCTTGATCCCAGAATTTTCTTTGGAGGGCATAGGTTTTGTTGCTTCTTCGTAAGGAACAGAACCAAATCTGGGCTGAAGAAATATCTGCCTCTAACAATCTTGGAAATGAAGTTGTAGCAAGCAGATTTTAAATGATATACAATGGCAGACAAAAAAATATAAAAGGAAAAGAAAACAGAAAAGCAATCTTTTTGTAAATCCCTGTCCCCTGCCAGTAGTTTAATCAAGAATACTCTAAGCTCAGTAGGATTATGATAGTTCTATTAACTGATCATTATTTATCCCGACATACTGATGCCAGACAGATCTATGTCTCTATAGTTTTTTCTTCACTTACCTCAAAGTAGGTTTTTCAAAGTGCTGAAAAGATTATGGAAATGTCTTTGCAGTGATTAAAATTGTGGCATGAATCAAAAAAAACCAAAACTCAACCCTACAGTTCTGTTGAGTTGCTGAGCATCTGTGCCAGTCCAGCTGATCAGTGATGCTTTTGGCCATATTTTGTGGAGGCAAAGCCTTTAAAAAGCTTTTCATGCACATAGAGCTCTATTTTCCACTATTAATATGACTAAACTTCTTCTGTTAAGGGGAGTTTGCCTTAAATGAGAATATTAATGTTTCTCAAACCTGTTGCTGTTCATTTTACATTTCCTGCATCTCTTATCCTCTGTTCCTCTGAGCTGAACAGTTCTCTACTTGTACCTTTTCTTCTTGCACAATTGAGCAACTAAAGGAAGAGTTTGCAACCTGCATCTGTGACACACTATTTACAGGTAACGTTTTGAAGGGTGGGCATGTGGCAGGCAGAACAGTAAGGGCTTGGAGGGAAGAGAAAGTGGCTGGTAGATGCGTAATGCTGCAGCTGTGCCAGCTCGGCTGGAGGGAGGATTCGGAGCTGCAAGTGGCGTGCTGGCTGATGACTGAAAAAGAAGAGAGAAGTAGAGGAGGAGGTGGAGCTTCAACGGTGGTTGATGGGAACTAGCTCTGGTTAAAACATTTGTAGAATTGTAGGAGCTACACGGAATTGAAAAGGAGTTATCTCTATAGCTAGACTTGTTATTGCAAACTGCACAGTGATGCTATTCATGAGTGCTCATTTTTCTGAATCTGCTGTTCAGTATGCCAAGCATATCAATCAGATGTACCATTGTCAGTTAATTAACATTTGATTGCATTAAACATAGGGTGTTGAAGAGGAGGTTTCTTCTCGGAGGGGGAGGTGTATCTATGTGTGAGTTCTTTGGAGGGGGAGGGATGTGTTCTTAATAATTATCGTCAATTGTGAGTAAAGTCAAATTGTAATCTGTGCGTACGTATTTCTGTGCCACTCACCACTCTTATGGCCACAGTAAGAGGGGGAGACAAAGGCAGTACCTCTATCAGCACCTTAGTCCTTAGTCATATATCCTGCATGCTGGATTTTCATACGTAGAGCAGCATCCGGAAATGTAAATGTCACCATAGTAGAAAAGTGTAGAAAGAGGCGAGGCAAGGCAAGGCATAGGGGTGAAGGAGGAAAGAATGGAGGGAGGGGGAGAGTGAAAGGTAAGTTATGCTTACAGTACATATCTATAACTATTTGATAGCATTTTGTAACACAACAGACATGATAGTATTCAAAATAATGAATGGTTTGGTTAAGACAAATCTGTCTGTCTTCTCCCAGCCACATAATACCAAGTCACTCACGGAAATGGATTGGTAGTGAATTTTGACATGATGGAAGGAGATACTGTACTCCTTTGCATGATATATAATTAATCTGTGGAATTTCATTTCTACAAGAAATTACTGAGTCAAATAGCTTAGTGGGATTGTAAAGGAGTCTAAATATAGAATAGGCAGCTGTGCTAAGATAGCAGGTTAGTTCAAAATAATGACAGTGGAGAGCAAACTTCATTCTCCATCATGAAAGGTCTTGTCCACTGAAAGAGCAGGGGAAATTTCCTAACTCAACGCAAAAACGGCCAAAGCAAGATGGAAGATTTCTGCTTTCTCTGAGGCAATCAAAAGTGGGCCACTGACAGACACAAGGCACATACAAAAAGCATAGAAAACGCCTGTGTTTCTTTTCTTTCCTCTTCATCCCCTCTTGAGAATGAAGATGTGATGTCAGAAGCAAATTATTTCAATTACCTGACAAGCTATTTTGCTGCAGCATAAGAAATTATCTCAAATATAATTTTGTGGATAAACTGTAACCAGCTTTCCATATGCCATATGTAACCTATACAGGGTTACCTAGAAGGAGTTAACTGTGATAAATAATATTTCAATAAAGAAAACACTCATATTTCAGGCCAGTTGGGTAACAATATTTCAGGAGAATAACCCTTCTTTAATCATATACTTTGATGGAGGAATGCTCATAAGCACATCAGCACAACTCAATTCTTTCTGTGAGGACTGACATCTTAAACTAAACTGCTCTACACAATGAATCACCTTGTCAAATTAAGTGCAAAATGGAAAACCTGTTTTCAGACTCACCTGATATAATGACATTTACAACAACATGTTTGAGGTGATAAACTGACAATAATAATTATATTTCTCTTAGACTTCCATTGTACTTTGAAAGTTTTATGCAATCATACGCTGCTTTTTTTCCTCAAGAAAATTTTATACCAGGACTTTTACTTTATGGGTCTTTAAAACAAGCCAGAACAGAAACCACATTTTGCATACAACTGGAATTCTGAATTTTAATATTTTCTTAGAAGTACAGATATAGTTTCAATTGCAAGCCAACTTATATGACCTCATCTGAAGATTCACGTGGTTCTTTTAAAATATCATACACATTAAAATTATTTTCTGATGGTTTTTCGATGGTGATCAATAATATTTACATTTCCTGATCTTTTTCATGAAAGTAAGCACACTGATGAAATATCTCTGAACATATTTATTGAGCTTGGTCAAATTAGAAAGATACAAAGTGAGTTGATGTTAATCTTAGAAATCTATAGTCTAATAATTATATTTTATCATATACTCTTGAAGTTTGTGGAAGGATAAGAAAGAAAGCAGTTTCAGGAACATCCTTCCAGTCGCTCTTACCACTACCAGAACAAAGTTCTTGGCTTGCCCTGTCTCACCTACTACAACTGGCATCTCTAAACAGGGGTTGAAATTTCATCAAAACAGATCTGCAGGTGAACCCTGGCATCTGTGAAGAGAGGCTGAGATTTCATCCAGCTCTTGGAAAAAAGAAGATGTGACGTGACATTTTCAGAAGTATTAGAACTGTAGTTATTTAGTATCTGCAACAAACACATATAGATCTGCTGCTGTAGAAAAATGAGCCTCTGGGGAAAAGCTTGACTTTCAGCACTGGTTATGTGTGTTGAGTTGGAAAACAAAGGCTTAGGAATGTGGGATAAACTTCCCAGACACTCTGGCGAACAGCAGCTGACAGTCTTTAAAAGGAAGGAATGAAATGACAGATCAGGTGCTCGGAAAGCAGAATTTGATAAGTGATGTATATGAGCCAGCACACGGAGAAGAGAGGATTTGGAGAGGCCTCTGCACAACCAAGAAAAACATTTATCAAGGTAGGTGTGGGCTACTAACAGAATTAGTGTAACAGCTACAGTTATATACTTGAATCTAAAATGTACCTGCTAAATATATCATCTTCACAATGTTATTTGAAGAAACATCAGTGTGGATAAAAATGTCCCTATGTTATTCTTCATTACCAATGGGACCTTATAACAAAATGTTCAAATGAATATCTCATTTAAGTTATTTTCCCCCGTGCTGCTGCTTTTGTGAATATATTGTTATTTTTGCCTTGCAGTAAAGGTTAAAATCGAGTAGGTTTTAGCAGAGTATCTCTTTGATATTAAAAGGAGAAAACAAACAGCAACCCACCAACACTTCCTCTCTACTCTTACTCACAAATAGACACATGAAGGGTTTCTCATCAGCCAAATTTTAAAAAGAAGCAAAATTACATAGTGTGCGGTTCTTCCATTTATGCCCATCTGCATTTAAAACCAGGCCCCAAGTCCTTAAATGTAATTTCATGTATTTTCACAATGTTTTACAAATGTAATTTCACAGTGTTAGTGGACAAAAGCCAAGCTGTTCCTACGCAAGGATCCGTAAATAGTGGTTATGAAAAAGGAGCTCTTGCTGTTTCATTTACTAGTAATGCCTGCACCATAAAGCAGGCTACAGACTCTCATTGTCTGTTTTGCTTATCAGGAAATTCTGTTCTCAGCACAGAGGATATTATTAGAATGAAAGGGGGGAAAGATCCCTGAGTATTTCTTCCTTTGCAGTGCTGGAAAGTGGAAGTTGCATAGTGAGGTCTTGTATTCACCAGGGCAAAGCAGTGTATAAATAAACAAATAAGTGGTGATACAAGAAATAAGTATGGGAAACTGCATGAGACTAGGAAACAGTAGCTTAGAAAAGCAGTATTGTCATGATGTAAAAAAATACCACAGTGGCCCCATAAATAGCCAGTCTTTAGGCAAGGTATTTTCCGTTATACAGATGGAAACCAGAAGCAACTAACATGAACTCATCAAAGTGCTAATAAAGTGCGATGAATCTGCCTATAGAACCAGAGGCCCATCACCTGTCTGAAGTGTGGCAAATGATCGGAAAATGAATGGCAGCACCTTTCCTTAGCCCAAATTCTTAAATATGTTTACATACTGTGTGTTTAAATAAAGGCATAGTTATTTCTTTGTGCTGTAGCACTTTCATCCAAACCATGATTCATCACATGCCGATACTTTTGATTAAGTAGCAATCTGGCATTTCAAACATGATAAGCTGTGGTGCTGCCTGTTCCTTACTACTGGACTGGGTTTTTCACTATCTCGTTCTGGATATAGAAATCTTTTTCCAGGTCCAGTTAGAAACAGAGTGTTTTAAACGTAATTTATTTCATAACCTAATCTTTACATTTTGTTGTTGTAAATATCTTTGGAAAAAACAAATAATAGTTGTTTTGAATTTGAGTATTGAGTTCGATAACAAGCTACACAGTTTTAAATGGAAATATAACTGCCCGTGTTCTAAATAAATTCTACCTGTTAAATAATAAACTAGCTATATTTTTAAAATTGCATTGCAATTTGTGATTATTGCTGCCAACACAAGATTTTGCAGAACTTAGATCCTTTTCACAATGAAAGTTACTAAGTGCATAGTGCCATAGCACATGACAAATTGCCGTTTAGTAATGGCTAATGACAGAGACCCAGCTTATTCATAGCATACCATATGTCCTAGAATATAAACATGAAAAAAAGTAAGTAATGACAGGAAAAGACCTTTAAATGGATCACTCAGGTAAGTCCCCTAGATTAGATGATGGAATGGTGCCTGGATTTGAATTTCTGGCCACTTTTATGAGACTAAGTTTTAAATATTTTATAAGACAGAAAAATGGAATAGGTATGGCACTAATAATTTGGTTTACAATCTATGAGTTAAGAGTATTTACATAAGACAATGCTGAAAAGCTTAATTTTTATTAGTGTAAAAACAAAAGCTTTGATGTTTTATATATTTAATAATCTATGTATTGCTGGTGCTTGTATATGAACTCTGGGCAGCGGAATAATTTAGTGATTCCAAAAACTGCGCACTTACTTTTCCTGTCCCAACCAGTACTGACCTCTTTGCTCTCACCACAGCTAGACAAGCCCATGCTTTTGCAGAGAACAGAAAACTCTTATCCCCCTGCCTTTTTAAAGGCACAGAAAGCTGCATCTAAACACACTGGAGAAAGTGTAAAGAAAAGTATGTCTCAAGAAGGTGACTAGTACAGCGGCTCCACAGCAACAGCAGAAGAATGACTGTCTTTTCTCACACTGGAGCAACCTTGAATTTTCTTCAAATCAAGTCCAACAAGGCCAATCTACAAGTTCTGAGGTTGCCCAGAGGAAAAGGTTTGTGAGACTATAATCTTTGTGGAAAAGTTGTTCCTTGACCTTTTTTGCCACCGTGTGTCTACTGCAGCACAGGGAGGTCAAAAGTGCACTAGTTGTTAGCACCAGAGATGAAGCTTAACCAGACAGGAGACCAATGATTGTCAAACGGCTCCATTTGCAAGACAAGAAGTGTATCCTTAGCAGAGCAAGGGAGATGAAAGAGATTATTTTCTAGGGGTCACATTTGTTCTTCTTTTCTGACCTCTCTCAAGATTGCAAAAGAAGCAGTAAGAGTTTTCTATAGCAAAGAGGTGGTACAAAGAAAACGGGACTATGCTTTCCTCACCTCTTCTCTGCTAGTCTTCCAGCCACGGTTGAGCTCTGTTCTGCCTTTCTTTCTTTCCCTTTCGTAACAGCCTAGTGAAGCATAATAACTGAATAGAGAAATTAAAAGGACAGTTTCAAGTGCCTGTAATTTTACATTTTAAAGCCCTTCTTAGAACCTGGAAATGAGTCTTGGCTATCCTTTGGAGGTTTTGTTTGTTTCTTGTACTCCTTCCCCCTGTTTCTGTCATTAGTACCAGTGTGGTGCCAGCAGCTGGGAGTCTTAACTATGGCTATGTGAGCTACTGGGCATACATATGCTGTTTCTGTCTTGCTTTTCCAGCCTCACTCTGATTTTTATTGACTATAGCTTGAAATTAAGGTACCTGATTTAATTTCTGATTCCCATAAACTCAGCAACATTCAAGATGTCAGAGTGTTTTGGGGAATAGTGGGAGTTGCAATGCCGGTTTTATTCCATCCTTTGGTTGGCAGGCCCCACTCCACCAGGGTCCAAATACAAAATCTTGCATGAAGAGAGACTTCTTTAATAGCTTCTTGGATACTGCAGCAATTTAGAGAAGTATTTTAGCTGACTTAAAACTACTTTTTTGACTCCTCTTAGAAGCAGGCAAAACACATCCAAAAGCTATTCTAACTCAAGAATTTTGAGGTTTTGAACTTGAAATAAAAAACAAAATTTTGACCTGTAACTGAAATCTTCAGGTTATCATATATTGATAAGATGAATTATTTGTCATTCAAAAGGATGTGCCTTTTTTTTTATAAGTAGTGACTATGAAAATCATCATTTCTCAACTCTTTGATAAAAGATCAGGATGGTGGATAAATGAAAGGGTTATTATAAAGCACAGTGTGAAGTAGTTACTGATTTTTGTGCTTCTCTACTGTGACCTAAAAATCAAGTTTGACCTAATTTTTCAAGATCAAGGAGGGGAAAAAGAGAAATTCTATGCAGACATAACTTGGAAATATGTTTTAAAGCAATTGACTGGAAAGATGGAATAAAACTCCCTAAGTTACCACAAAAAATAGGTACTGATTAAATTTTTGAATACTCACATCTTGACAGAACAGTTAACAAACCAATTGTCACTTGATAAACATCCCCATAGTGGGAGGCTCAAATTATGGCCAAACACTTCAAAGCTATGCAAAAATTTTAAAAAATGCAGTAAGTCAGTAGGATATAGGGCTAAGAAAAGAGAAGAAATTCTGACAGTAATGGGCTACATTGTTTAGCTTCAAATGTTTCATGTACCTTTGAAAAGCTCTCTTTCATAGCAATGGATTCTGTGACTATTTTTCTTATGACTTTAATTTATGTTTTACTGTCAGTCATCAATGTTTGTTTAACACGTGGAAAAGTTCTATTTAAACATTCCTTCAAGCTACTTGGCTAAACTTGCTATCCATTGGGTGCCTTGGAGGATAAATTATTGAAATCTAAGCAGATTAATACCTCATGCTTATTCCCATGGCTAATGCACAATTTTGCAGTTGGAATAAGAGTTTTAAGCCAAAACTTTAAGCGATGGAAAATTTTGCCTGCCTTATAAAGTAAACAGGTTCCAGTTGCCTTTTCAGCTTGGGAGGAGCCCTTAAGAATCCCTTGATGTGGGAGGGATGGGCTGGTCGCCCCTCTGAGCCCATTGAGCAGCTTTTCAATAACTAAAACTCAAGCAGGCTGACTCCCTAGTTAAAAGCATAACCTAGGAATGGAGAAGATCTTTGAAGGCATTTCATCTTGTTCTTGGATATCTTCACATCAGGCAATGTTCTTCTGAAGTGAATAAAACACTCTTTTTAATGGGACAAAACCATCACCACTTTATTCCAATTCCTGGGTGGGCTGCATCAAAACATTGTTTTCCTCAGTTAGAAACTGTCTTCAAATTTATTTTATTTTCTATGACCAGGAATCTTTATCAACAAGATACCGATAACAGTTATTATATAAAAAATATTTTATAGCTAAGACACAGCATCTTTCTGTCTTTTTTAATCAAAAAACCTAAATGGATGTTAAATGTCTTCAGTCCTGTAGGTGCCACATTTTCTTGATTCTATTAACCCTTGTCCTCTCTAACAATTGCACCCTACGTTTTCCTGTCAACAGCAACTTTTTGTCTCACTGCTTACAGCTCTTGTTAAAAGCTCTTAAGTTATGGCATTCGATATCAAGGCTGACAAAAGAACAGTCTGTCTTTCTTTTCTCTTATCCTAGATAGGTGTCTTCTAAGAAGCTTTAGAATTTCACAGCATACCCCCAATATCTTAAAAACCCTCTATAAATACTGTCTCATTTCACTTTAAGCAAACAAAGGGAAAAATGACATAAATGAATCCGTTCTTACAAAACTGAAATGTGAATAGAGAAATACCTCTGCAGTACTGCTGTAGATACTGTTGGTTCCCTCCTCACCCACTGCAGCCCTAAAAGCGAGAAAGAACATGGTGATCTAGTGCAAAATAACTGAATGTAGGTCTCAAAATTTGGGGATCTCAATCCATATCTGAATCTTGAAACAAAATAATTGTTTTTCAGAAATTCTTATTAGCCTCTATTTAAATGACAGATTTCCAATTAGGCCATGTAGATTGAATTTAGGCTTCTCAACCTGAAATACCTAATTTAGGTGCACAAAGTCATTAAATCTGATGATCTGAATGCTTTGTAGAGCTGTCAGAAAACTTCTAAGTATCAAGGGCAATATTAAATATAGCTTTTAGCAGAAAAAAAATGACTTGTGGCCCTGCCTCTCCTGTTCTCTCTCACTCTCTCTTCCTTTTTTTACACATTTCAACTCAAAGATCATCCTTCATTTTAGCAATGGAGTGTTAAGCAAAACTCAACATGTAGCTCAACACTGCTGTAATACAGACTGTTGTGATATGAACTGCGCTTCCAGCAACGAGCACAAAATACTTAGTATGGGGTTTTTTGTCCCTCTTCTCTTAAATCTTGTGCAAAGCACATTTTAAAGAGCAGGCATGGCCTGGCTCATTGTGCTCAGCATCTTTTATAAACTCGGCAAAGCTGTGGAGAACAAGTACAAAAAACATGCTTCTTCCTTGACAAATCAGAAAGAAACAAGAATACCACAGAGATTGACCTGAGCATTACGGATGTATGTTATGGACCAGAGCCAGGATGTATGTTAGATTAATTACCTCAGGAATACTTGAGTGACAAATACCAATGATTAATTGAAAAAAAATTACGCAAAATGTATCAAACCTCATGAAGATCCTACTGCATTTATTTCCTTGTGCTTGCTAAATCTTTCAAGATACAGGTGCTCTTCCAAGAATTAATTGTATGACTTACCACGCTTCTCTGATTTAACTCTTAATTATTTGCTTTGGAGAAAGGAAGCATTCAAGTTGCTTTGGATTTTTAAGTGCAACAGTAGTTTTTCAAATAGAGAGGTTACAACTTACCTTATCTTTTCATTATACATTACTTTGTGGAAATAAATTAGTTCCACAGAACTCAATATAACTGGCCATTTTGCATTCAGGAGGGCTACTGTTGGAATGACTGGAATGCAGCAGGCTAGAATTGAAGTATGTTGCCCAAGCAATATAGACTTCATGCAAATAATCAATGATCTGTTTCATATCTATTATGATAATACATTCCTACAAAAATAAAAGCATAATATATCAGGAGAGAAATAATAAGGCCTGCTCATTCTGAAAGATAATAATGGTATATGACTTTGATACAATACCTAATGCCCTGACTGTATATGAACAAACTCAGTGATTATAACCATTTACATGTGGCCTACATTTACCAGCAAGCCTAAGAAAATGAAAAGAATGTGCATTGTCTTCACAGGGACAGGTAACATTCAAACTTCTATGTCATCACTTGATACCGAGTGATGTTGATGCTATAGTTAAAACATGCTTGGAGCCAACTTAAATGTTCAGGGTGGTTTTGTTTCAAATTCAGTAGGGGATGAAAGTTCAGCTTTAAAGTCCAGGAAAAAACACCTGCTTTCATTGCACCCCTAATGCAAAATGCTGAGGATTTAAACCCAGGTCTTTTGTACAACATCCCCATACAGTTCAGTCAGTGCCTTAACTGGTGCAGGGCTATGCTCGCAGTCTTTGTCCTTGTGAATATTTAATAATTCAACAGGTAGCACTCAAAAGGATTTCCTTTCTGAAATCCTTGCAGCCTTGTGGCTATAGCACTAGCCAAGCAGTTAAAAATGAAAGCTGAATTCTCCCCAGGCAGAGTAATTTAAACTGTCTCCCATATTTGGGAAGTGTTCTTATCATAAATATATTGTAGATAGGATGGTATTTTCTTTTGAAAGAAGACCAGTCATCACAATGGTTGTTGAGTCTTTAGGGGAAAAAATAGTTTCCCAACATATCATAAAGCATCTTCGGTTTAGTGGGGTTGTGTATAAAACACTCTCTCCCTTGTTTTTTGGGAGGACTTAATTTGAAAGATATTTCTTCAGTTATGTGGCCAGGCTATTAGCAGAAAATATTGCCAACCTTTTCTTCAAAATTATGAACGTATTAGCTGTCACTGTGATTATTCTTTCACTGTACATTTACCAAAATTGATACCTACATATTGTAGTCATAGGAGATAAGCTATTTTTGGTGGACAAATGACACAAATAAGTGTTTCCTTTTCTAGTAACGTGGTGGAGAGTTTGGTTTTGTTTGGTTTGGTGTTTTGTGGTTTATTTTAATTAATTATTTATTCTGACAATGCTAAAAGATTGTAATCTATCTTTCTGGAATATTCAGGAAACACTATGTAAAAGACTTTTAGATTACTTTGAAATTCCTATTCAGAGCACAAGCTCATATGCAATGGTACACTATCACAGTGTCCAAAAAAGCCACCATAAATGGAATGATCTTGCAGC
>VXBO01010038.1:737396-771487 GCA_013400135.1 Rhinoptilus africanus
GTGTTCTCACATACGTCTGAAGTCCATTGACTTAAGGATTTTCCTTCAGCCTTTAAACATATGTCATACAGAGTAGACATTGGCTTCTGATCTACCTTGACACTGCTTCCCAGGTTTGTTTATCATGTTATTATTTTGTCATTAATGAGAATAACCCACATCAGAGTAACTGTGGAACAGCTATGGAGAATTGTGTGCTGACAATACTTTAATTTCACTCGCTCAGAAATGTCGCAGATTCTGTAAAACTACTGTATTTATAAATGACAGGTGTTTCTACACTTTCTAGCTGATGACTTACAAAAGGCAATGAAACAAATGAAAAGAACCAGTATCTTCCTCAGCAGTCTCAGTCAGCAGAGCCCTTTTCTAGACTGAGAAAATTAAAGCCATAATAGAAAATATCAATAACACAGGTTAACAGCTACTGTATTTAAGAGTCTCGTGTAGACAGAGACTCAGCGGATTGAACTTTCACCATAGGAAAGAAGAGTTTGAACTCCAGCAATAATCTTCATTTCATAAATACATGAGGAACTTAAAGTTAATATCATGGCTTTTATTCAAGTCTAGAAAGGACAGAGCAACCATTGCAGGTCTCCAATCTGAATGGCAGCTCTGCTCTGAAAACAGTCAATTCAGCCAGTGAATTGGACAAGTAGTAATGGGTAAAATTGGAAAACTGCTACTAACTCTGCTATGAAGATCAAGAGAGGATTTCAGCCTCAAAATTACCTTTTAAAAGTACTACTTTAACATGAGAACAGAGGATTTGATTCATGCCATGCTTTGAAAAGAGTAGGTAATATGAGAGCTGTAGAAGTTAGGAAGTAAAAGGCTTTGGATGTTTTGAACGTGCACTGGCTTTCCTACACCATGGCATATGTCTACATGCACCCTGAAAACATGACTATCAAACAAATATTAGCAGAAAACTTAAATGAGTGGTTGCATGTGCACCAAACTCCAATGGTACAGTATTTATTCTTGCATATGCATCAAACTCCCATGCTTATCTTACTGTATCAAAGGTGATTCCTAGAACAAAATTAAGTGAGACTAAATGAAAATACTGCTTTATGTGTACAAGATGAAGAATAACTTTCCTGTAATTCCCTCCCTCTTTAGGAGGTTTTTGCTTCTGCCAGAAGTGCCTATAACAAATCCCTGCTCGTTTCCTTTCTAAGCTTCCTGAAACTCTTAGTTGACAGAAGAAAAGCTACTACTTTGTTCTCTGAGGGGAGGCCCAGAAAAGAATACTTGAACTTTGCATCATCTTGCAACACATGCAATCAATACCTGTCGTTGCCCCTTAAGCTTTACCCAGTTTCACCATTTCATCTGTTCATTCTGTAGTACCATTAGTTCTGCAGTGCATTTTGTTTTCTTGATGTGGAAAAATAATTACATCATGCAAATATTGTTCTTCTGGTGCTAGGCACTTTATATTTCTGTTGGAATTTCGAGAGAAGCAGTGTAAACACCAGCCACAATTATTGAAAGTATTTCCCTACATTAACCAAACTTAAAATAGTCAGTTTTCAAATGCTTTGAACAAGAATTAGACTAACTAGTGTGAGATGCCTATCTTTGCATAGCCTAGAAATGTTATTTGCTGAAGAGTTTTGTGAGAAAAGTAAACTGTAGCTAAAAAGGCCAACACCGACTCTGGTTTAAAATATATATGTTTATTGATCCCCTTTTGGTTGTTGCAAGAATATTGCGCTCTTGAGAGCAAAGAACTAATAGGATCTACGCAGCATTTTCTTTCTTGCAATAAATTTTTAGGGATGGGTATTTCGGCAATTATGTCCTAAAAAAAATTACTGAAGCAGTGCTCTATGTAGACCTGTAGGCTTATTTCGGCCTTTCTGGTACTTCCCATCTTTCTGAAATCCGAGCCAACACGTTGTGAGGAGTGCCTTGGTCTACATAGGGCCAAAGGAGAATTCTGAAAAAATCATGTAAATAGAGTTCTTTCTTTTCCTGTTTCTCTCATAGCTCAAAGAGCAATCTTTGTATCCTGTACGTGTAGCAGAGTCTTTCACATAAATGGGATAGAAAAGGGAGGAAAGAAAGAGACATGGGGAAAAGCGTGGAGAAGAGGAGACACAAAGGTTTCAACTGTTCATAATTAACCTACACGTTAGGACTTTACCTTTTACACATCTCTAGGGCTTAATTTCCTTTGAGACTCAGAATTACACCCTGAGCTTAGATCCACAGGCATTTTATTACAGTAATCAGTACAGCTTCCTCATGAAAATATCAGCAAAAATTTCATACAATACCCTTGATAGGCAATTTAGAAATTGAGACGTACCATTCCGTGTCCTAAACAGGTTTCTAATTAATTAAGTGCTAGAATAGTTGTCATTTCATTACACTATAGAGAAGAACCTAAATGGAATCTCAATGAAACCAATTTTACACCAAATACATCAACTTCCACATTTCAGAAAAATGGATAAATATATGACAAAGACAAAAAGGAAGAACTCAAAAGAATGCTAACATAGGGAACGTAAAATGTTAGGTTGCAATAGCGTAAATAATTTTCTATAATCACTGCCCTGTGACAGACTCTTATTGACATCAAAGTACACCAAATCTGCATTTAGTAGTGCTTATATCACATTGAGGAATATTTCGGAGACATAATTTCATGGTTGCAGCACTTAACAAAGAGTTGTTTATCTTTATGGAGACAAATGTGGGATTAGTACCACAGTTTTCTGTGCTCTCACTTACACATTTCCTGGTCAAAAATTAGCTGCCATATCTCTCTCAGTTGCTGAGCATATTCTTACAGAAGATCCCCTACAACTTTTTATAGCCTCACTAGAATGATCTCACTTTGTAGATCATTCATATTTAAGATGATTTATACCTATAGTAGCATTTTTGGTTGGATTCAAAGCATGATTTTGAACAGTAGATGACAATGATTTCCACGTACCAGGCTTTAGTTCACATTGAAGGTGGAGTGAGAGCACACAATCTGGATTGCTCTTGGGTAAAACATTTTTAAAATTATGCCCCAACCGTAATGAGCTCTAACATAAAGGAGCTCTAACGCACAGCTCTGATGTAGAGGACCAGCCTAAAGCTAGCTTGAAAGAATCCTTTTCCCACCCTCCAGGAGGATGTACATTAGAAAATGTATGGTATGGATGCTGGATCCTCAGATCTACAGATCTGACTTAGGCTGTGTTTTTACATGATGAAGTGGTGAAGCCAAGAGAAGCAGATATGTAGAGGAAAACAATTCAAAACAGAGCAAAGAAATTTCTGATTTATATGATATTTTGGTGGTTGATTTGACTTTTACTGAGGTAATCCCAATCTCCCCACTGATTTGAGAGCTGATTCTCTGTGTCTAATGAGCTGTAGTTAAAACTAACAAACACCTTCCCTCCCCAGAAACATGCCTGTTGCTCGTTTGGAAGCTCACTCTTCTGAATTTGGTAATTATTCCTACCACATTTCATGATTACTTTTGTCCTCAAAGGAGCAGTGCCAAAAAATAAGAGGCTGTCGCAGTCTCAGTAGCAAGGTATTCACAGGCTGTTTAATCTGCTTTGTAATTTCAAAGAGACAATTTTCTGTATCCACCTGGCAGCTGCACATAAGACTCATGAGGTGAGTTTAGTGTTTGAGCTTTTTTCCAGAGGGACAAGAACTCAAGACCAGAGTCCTGCTATTCCACACAGTACTGTGTGAATGCAAAAAAAGTCAGCTAGGACTTGTGTCCCAAGCAAGAACATCTGCTGTCGGTGGCAGAGTCGGCCAAACTGACTGTCAGAAAATCAGTCACTTTTTCTCACAGGCTTAAAGTTAAATTACTTGTAAAGAGCATCCATTGAAACTGTGTTCTACGATAGGTTGATGATTAATATTGCTTTCCTGCTTGTTATTTTAATGCATTGTATAAATTTTTTATGTCTCAGAAGGAAGGAAGGAAGGAAGAAGGGAAGGAAGGAAACCACACTAGGAAGACTAGCTGACGATTTACAACAGGGTGCAAGATCTGCTACCATCATGGGTAAAGCTTAGACACTGGTTTGTGCTCCGTGAGTCCAGAGCTCAAATTCAGTCACTCCTGAGACTACCCGTGCAGATTTGGCTGATGCTTATAAGTCGGCTTTTAATGCTATGAAGATCCTGGTAAGAACAGACTGCTTGCAACCCTCTGTGGTTTTGCCTTCTTTTTGTTTTGTTTTTTGTTTGTTTCGAAGATCCACAGTCAGTCTTTGTCACTTCAGGTTTTTTAACTGAAAATTATTCACCAAGGTTCTTGAATTTATTTCAGTTATTCCTTCAGCTAACATACTAGGTGTCTTTTTTGTTTATTTTTTTACAACAAAAAAGAGTTGACTTCTGAAGTGCAGGTGGGTTTCCTAATGATATTAGTGGGAACTCTGTGTGTAAAATAAGAGAAGATTAAGTTACTTTATTTGGAGAAAAAAAAAAAAAAGCCACAAGTAAAAGCAGCTTTTTCTTTCAATATAAAGCAAACATGGTGTAAAGACATTCCACCTTCTTCATCACTCAGGTAAAATTATGTAATGGAAAGCCACCAAATAAACCTCAAACTACAGTCTTAATTCAGAGAAAGTGGTCTTTGAATCCTACGAAGATTTTAGCTGAGGAATGATTGTAGGAACTAATGAGTAAGACACAAAGGAAGACTTAAAGCTCACCAGTTGAGGAGAAGCCTGCAATGCCAAAATGATAGTTTTATCAAAATACACTAGTTGAATTGCTACTGTAAAAAAAAAGCAGAGTATGAGGTTCAGGAGGCGGCCTTGTGGCTTCATGATGAATGATGGAATAAGACTTTAACAAGAATCAACATGTTACTGTAGACTCCATGTGTGCTCATCAAGAATATTTTCAGATGTGTTACAACTCCTTTCCTAGGCTGTCTTAACACGTAAATCAAGTTGCATAGTGGGGTCATTCCTGCTTGGATCTCACTCTGACATAGAGGTGGGCTCCGTACATAGTACTTAGTGAGACTTGTAAGCTTGGTAGTATTCCTGAGCCTCACAGATATACTGTTCACACTCCTATTTACTTTAGAAGAAGCAAGACTGAGCTAAGTGCTTGGTCATAAATTACAAGAGAAATTAAACCAATGCCTTAAAACTGTGTAAGGTACAGTACCAAACAATTTAAAAATAATTCTTTCAGAGCAAGCAGAGGAAGATGACAGGAAAATTAAGGCAGGCAGACCCAGTAAAATTTATATTGGGAAAGACTGAAAAAGGGAATACTTGAAATATATGAGCACTTGCAAGTTGACTGAAACCCTGAGTGCCAAAGGAGTTACACTGTGAATTTGTTGTACCACTGGCATATTTCTCTATTTTAATTCCTGATAAACTAAGACAAACAGGACAGAACCAAAGAAAAGAAAAGAGGATTAAACTTTTAAACGTGTTCTGATATTTGACAGTGACTACTTTGTACCCCACAGAGAGGAGGAACAGGGCCAATAAACAGCCAGATGACTAGACTCCTATGAAATAAGCACTGTGAGTTTAAAACTTGTAAATCTTACCTGTTGAACATGATTTGGGGGGTTTTTGACAGAATAATTGATGTCCTGACTTAGTAAGCTAAGAAAGTCCCTAATAATCTGTCTGGTTGAATTTGAAATGAAGTGTATAGTGCTGGTGGTGCTACCTTTGGATTCTGGTTAAATATTAGGGTATATTTGCTTCCAGTTTTTACAAATTCAGATTAGTTTGATTTGGAAGGTAATTATCACTTCATATGACAGCTCGGACAACAGTATACAAAGGGTATTGATAAACAGCATCACAGTAAAGAGAATCCTAGATTACCACACTAATCTGTATTATGCTAGGGCTTGTTTAACTTCATTAATGATCCCAGAAAGGCTACAGAGCTACTAATTTTCATAAATTATGTTGAATTGGTAAGAGCAGCCATTACCTGGGGAGGAACAGAGAAGTAATAGCAGAGGAAATATAGAAAAATCAGATTTCTGAATAGAAAGTAATCAAATCAGATTCAATTACAAAAAATAAAAGGTAACACAATTAGTACATTAATTCTAAATGCCCTAAAGCTAAGACAGAGATCTAAACCAGTTCCTTGAATAAGATAGTAAGTTATGGTGAGAGCGAGCTAGATATGAAGATGCCATTTGATAGAGTACAAAAAAGGAGCAATGCAAATGTGGCCTCTTTGTGCGTGTCTACCGCATCAGGAAGCCAGGAGGCAATGTCCTTACAAAATAACTGATTCAGAGCCCACTGAAGCAAATGGAAGGACTCCAGCCCCTGTCAATAGGCTTGGATCAGGCCCTAGGCATGTCTGTGTGAAGTCACTTGGAACATTGCATTCCCTTTTTAGGCACAACCATTACCACAAAGACACTGAGAAACTGAAGGAAGGCCAGAAAACTCTACTACCACAAGCATAGGGACTGGAAAGACTGAATTCAGGGTGGATTGATTTAAATCAGCACACAGGAAGCTTGGAGTTGTACAATTAAATATCCTCTTGTTGTGCATTTGTACTTTATTTTCCTTAAAGAAAAGTTTATTCTTTCCAATAAATGAGCAGTAAAACATGTTGATAAATAACTTTTTTTTTAGATCACTCAAATTCAAAGGTTTTTTTTTTATTTAACCAACAACAATTAAGTATATTTATATTAATATGTTTTTAATTTAAAACTGATTTTACTAAAGACAGAAAGTAGGGCAACTGATTCTTTCTGTCTATTATGTCTAAGATTTTATAAATAGTTAATCTCATTCCTTTCCTCTAGTTGTTAAGCGTGGAGTAAAAGAGGAAAAAAAGTTTCCGTGCTTTCTAAAAATTGCAAGATGTAGCTAATGAATTGAACCTATTAGAGATAGGGAGAATAAGAAAATATTCTCTCTGGGTCTATGGGCAGGGCTGCCATCAGGAGCTGGTTTAGCTTTCCAAAAAATTCTGGATGTAGGTACATGGCTACTGACTTTCAGCAAGTTCAAAAGGCTTTTTGTCTTTCTTTTGAACTTCCACAGCAGATATATCCAGTACTTTTAAAATGAAAAATTACCTTAAAATTAGAATAACTTGAGGTGTAAAGAAGTTTAGATCAGATATCTTATACAAATGTTCCTATGGAAAAATATCTTGTATTCTTCTTGCTGTCTGTTACAATTTTCATCCATTTTACCATATCTTCCTTCATTACTATTAAACTATTAACAGAAATTGAGTGAGAGGGAAGCAAAGGAGAGTATTTGGAGGACAAAATTATGCAAAAGTTAGGCAATGTGTGGTGCAGCTGCCTGTAGAAATGGCCACCAAAATAGGTAAGGGGGGAAAGACAACATTTCACCATAACCTATGCTTTCCACAGTGCTGGCCAGAGTCTAGGTACAAAAACTAAATCATACCAGCACCTGGAGCTCCATGTCCTCCTCTCAAGCCCATTCCCTCAAGGAAGAGAAGCTCGTGTCCTGTTCCTGCATTTTGATGTGGTGGCCACGGTTAGGTCCCAAGCAGATAGGGGAGTTGTTAAGCAGCTGTGCAGAAGCACATGTGGGAACACCATAAGCTTGAGAACAGACCTTATCTACAGTTACATGGGCTGACAATATACATGGCATATCATGAAAAGATAAGAGACCTACCAGAACAACTGTCCTTCAAAGTGGGCAACTGTAACATTTTCAGCCAAACTCACTCACAGAAAGATCTGCAGAATGTGATGTATTAAGGCCAAAGAGTCTCCAAAACAGCTGTGGTTCTCAGGTGCTTATCCTGTGATACCATGCAACTTGTTTGATGTAGGGATTTTATCACAGGCTGCTCCCACTGACTTCAAATCAATTTACAAAGTTTAATAGCTTTGGGAAGCTGGTACAATTCATTTTAAATTGCATATCAAAAATTAGTAACCACTCTTAGTACATGCTGATCCAGAGCAGGTTTTTTTATTTTTCTATAGTCGCACTTGTGTAAAACATGTTGTTTTAAAACATTTTGGATTTAGTCTGTTTTATAACTTGTTTGGGAGAGCAAAGCTATGACAAAGAGAGCTAATATAAATGAGAACTAATATAAAAACAAACGCCATTGAAGAGGAAAGAGATTATCTCTAATTCTGGACAGACTTTTAGTGATATAATCCCTGCTTATTTCCCCCAAAAAACAACAACAACAAGATGTTGAAAATATTTGAAAGGACTCAGAAAAGCACAGGAATGTCTTGAGTTGAAGTTGAAAACATAGGCAACTCTTTGCATGCACAATTTCACTTGTCAAAATCCTCAGATCTGAGACATCCTATATAGGATATCTCTAGCTAACCATAAGCATCTATTTACACAAACAGAAGAGGAATAAAATGAACCACTGACTTAAAATTACAACTAGAAAACCTTAAGCTAGAAATAAGATGCATTTTTTGACTATAAGAAACTTACTTTGCATCAGGGAATGTTATATTTTTGTTAAAATTAAGATGGATTCCTTGGGCTTTTTCTTATTATCACAAGAATGAGGTAAGCAAAGACCTTCAATTCATTTGGTTCTGTGATCTACTGCTTGCTTAAGGCAGCCTTCATCACACAACTTTAGGTGCCTGAGACTTTGGGATGTCTAACTTAGGTGTGTTTGATTGATTTCAGCAGATGTTTCTCTGCACTAGCTACAGAGATAATCCTGATGACTAATTTAGCCTGGGAGAGCTAAAATTTGCACACCTTAAGCTAAGTGAGATGAATCCTACACCAGTAGCTTGGTTAGACCCCCTTAGTTTGTGCTTGTATTTCCAGAGTATCTTCCAAACAAGTACTGGGGAGGCTTATGAATTTAAACTTTTAGCTTTCAGTATGCTCTGAAAGAAGGTGTATTGAGCTTAGGTTTGAGATAGGATGTCATTCTACAATATATTTTCTAGCTCAGTTAAAATTTATGGTCTCTGTTATGCAGGAAAAAACAAGACCCCCTCAGTACTTAATGTAAATAATGCATCAGGAAGAGAAAAAATCAGTGGCATCCCTTACCTTTGTGCTGCAAAAGAAGCACATAATCTGGAGTAAAAAAAAAACAAACAAACCCAAGGCACTCAAGTATATTGGCTGAAGGACTCCACAGTCCTTATACTTCTCTCCATGATGAGGCAGAGGACCAAAGAATCCATGTAACAATAGATCACCTCTTACAGCTATTGCTGCTCTGCTACCTGTTCTCAAACAGTCAAGCCAGAAGTCCCTTCAAAGTGAGCCTCTGCAGCTTATAAAAGATCCACCCATGCCAGGAAAGCTTTCTTCAGGGTGGTCTGCATATTCAGGAGCTACCTACAAACCATAACAATCTACCTGGCATTTCTTTTGACAATAAAGGCAAACTTCTGATCTAGTCAGAGGGCTTTTTTCAGACATTGTCCTGTCTCCTCAAGCATGACGTGTTAAATGTACCTCATATCTACATACTTAGCTTTTCACGAGGGTGTGAAATTTACCCAAGAGCTGAGGACCTGAGCCAGATTCTGGGAACGAGTTTGCTGTCTGGTGAACTCCAAAAGAGAGATTAAAAGCTTTGAGTTTTAATGTCTACTGCCTTACTGTCTTTAGTAGTACTGGATGAAAATATGTTGCACTAAGTCTTGTGAAGCCTTTTATTGCCAGGAGAAACATCATGCAAGGTGACAGAGAACAAAGATATGGTCTTGTGATTAAAAGTTTTTGTTGCTCTTGTTGACAACATTACAGTTTACTGTCAGTATTTATATAAACAGCATTTTATCTCGTATTGCACTTTCAAGATAGCTGGTCTCATCTTGGCCTCCGGGATGTCTTGTCAGAAGGGCATGTAGCCACATAGGCTGTGGTCTTGTCCAAAATTACTCAGCATTTGGATCTTTGTGTTGCAGAGTATTAACCAGATTACAGGTCCTAATCTGTAAAAGCTCCCCTGCCACTGCTCTGCTTGACTCCATTCCAGATGAAATCTCTTCAAATAAATCCTGGATCACAATGATACTGCTCTGTGTATCTACAGCCAAAAAGAACAGAGCAGAAAGGACAGGAGGGATGGAAAAAATTGTATGTATATAAAGAGACATTTCCTTCAAGGGTAAAGACCTAAATAATGAAGGTTTTCATTTATCATCTCTGGAATTTTAAAGGATCTATTCTTGTAAGAGAGGCCAATTACAATATTTAGGGTAAAGTAATTCATCTAGTGATCCCTCTTCCATTTGAAACTTCTTAATTTCTTATGCCCTTTTCTGTGGATTCACAACGTGAACATACCTAGGCATATATCTGTTAGTTATGGCAATTTAGAGCAATTACTTAATTAGCTATGACGTATGGTTTTGTTTTACATTGAGGGTATTAGATCTGTTTTCTTTTAAGAGGAGAAAAGAAAGGCTAGATGCAGACAATACACATGAAAGGAATTAATTTAATTTGTTGCATCACATTAGTCCGTTTACTGTTTACCATTCAAGACAGCTAGGGATCCAACTACCTGTTTCCTTCATGAAATGAAATCTTGCTTAGCTGCTTCCATTTATGGCAAAGACAACACCGAGCCCACAAGACAGGGAAGACTACACTTGCAGTAAGGGACATAATTAAAGTTAAATGTATATTTACAGTATTTTCTATAGTATGACTCCCCATGCTAGATGACCATTCCATACAGACTCATCTCTATGTGAAAGTGAATTTTAAGATCACTAGTTGCATTACAAAAAAGACAAAGAACTATGATGGAGAGAGGGAGTAAACAGTTTCTCCAAGATTACCCAGGAATTTTGTGGAACAAAGATGATTTGAGACCTCTTCATCTCTAAGCACCAGCCCGCTGCATCTAAAATCTGGTCACTACCATTCAAAGAAATGGAAGAAAAAAGGAAGCAGTTGGCAGTTTTATCTGGACTCATATACGTAAAAGTAAGGGTGTAACACCAAATCCACTGCAATGTTCATAAATATGTAAATAATACAGGTGTTGGTCTCACGCTCAGAAATGACGTTTCAATCCCACTGGTTTTCCTCCAGTGGCCTTTAAATGCAAAAGTCACTTTGGGAAACCAGACTCAAGACCCTAAGTCCCTAGTAAACTTCAAAACCCCTGCTCTATAGCAAAATAAAGAAGAACTGATTTGAAACTAAAGAAACTTTGTTACTCATTAAAGGACAAATAATGGCTTTGTTTAGATGTCAGGTTCACATGAGCAAAAGTCCAGATTTTGTGATCTAATCCAGCAATGTCTCCACTACGACTGAGTTCATTCTCGGCATCTTCCACGATTTTACCTAATTAAAAGTGACCCCAAGAAGAACCCACAGTTCCCTTAGTATGCAAAGTATTTTATAGCATATTTTAGCAGAGTTACAAACACTAGATCTAGGACTGGTTTCTTTGCTATATCCAGTGTGTTAGAGATCTTAGAAAGTTAAGCTTTCTTGGTTTGGGATTTGGTTGTGGGATTTTTTTTTCGCCATTGTTACTATTTTTTCAGGGATAACATCTGCTTTATAGGAGCCACCAGGCAGGGCAAGCAAGGGCTCCTTTCAAACTGGAGCTGAACCGTAGATTTTCCGCTTTCACGGGTAATTTACAAATTATTTTCATGGTCAAATGACAGCAGCATCTAGAAGTTTGTTATGGAAACCATTGGTTCTAGCTACTGACTAGAACTGCAGTAAATCCTAACTGTCCTATACATAGAATAGGGCCCTTCAGCACCTTCCTCTAAACAAGTCCTGAGACTTTGAATAACCAACTTTGGTAAGGCAGCAGAACTTTGAGAAAAAACATTGACTGCTGGGAATGTACACCAGGAAAAGTATTATTCTACGTGATGTTTCTGATACTGTTTCCCCAGTATCCATTTTTGACTACACAACTGAATGGGTTTGCATACTGTCCTACTAAGGCAAGTCTTACTCTTTAATGATAAAGAGGGTAGTAGTAATGTTAGCAGTAGTAGTGGTGGTAGTAGTAATACACTTAGCTTCTACACTATCTTGTTGACTGTTTTTCAGACTTAGTGTACTAAGACAAGTCTTGTATGTGAAATGCCATTACTCAGACTGCTAATAGGATGATATTTTCTCTATTGTCTTGTAACGAACACTGCAGAAGTTAAAATATCAAACACCCATTAGTGTGAGGGTCTCCCAAGAAAGTAATTATAGTCTACATAAAAGCGGGTACCTAAAATGTCATTGGTATTCTAACATGAGTTTCCTTTGAATGTGTCTAACCAGAGGAAAAAAGAAAGAACAAGGTATTTGACCAAGGTGGAAGTCAGAATGACAGTACCCATTGTTTCTAATAAACAATTACCTGAGGAAGCTCAAAAGAGAACCCACAACAATTAGATAACCTGAAAGCCAATGACTTGTAAAGAAGATTCCAGTTCTCCAGGCTAGCAGGGGCCATGGGGGGCCACCCTCAAGGGTTCGGCTGCTTACCTTGTTAAACACTGCCTGGTTTCACCTGACATGATCTATAAGGCTGTAAAGTAGTCACACTTCAAGTGCCTTTCACGTGCACTTCAAATTCTTTTTCTTTTGAGATATTCTTTATTAACAGGATTTCCCACTTTGAAAGGGAAGACCCCTTCAAAAGATGACAGAACCTCTCGAAAACACAGCAAAAATGAAAAAAAAAAAAAAGGGTAAAAACAAAACAATAGTTTGGCACAGCCCTAAAAGGTAACGTTAAGAAGGAAGAGTTTTATTTTCACCTTTATCGAACAGATTTATTACCTAACCTGATTTTTCATTTTAGTATGTCTTAAATGCAATTTTTTCCTGTAATATATACTTACACAACAAATTATGTGACAGACTAAAAGTGTTTGAAAGTGTCCTTGCATCCTTATCATTTGCATTTTGCACTGCCCATGTGGGTTGTACACATATCATATGGCTTGTTGCCAAGGCATTCAGCTACAACACAAAATGTTTTCAAGTTCAAAGCTTGTATCATTGTTCACCTCATTCTTATGTTTTACCCTCACTTCTGTTATATCACTAGAAGATGTTTCCCTTGCATCAATAAAATCCTTAATAACTTGCTCACTTTTAAAATGTGCAAGCCATAAATGAAAAAAAAAAGACCAATCTGATACATAAAGATAAAAGACGCCAGCTTTGTGCAGCTGCTATATTCAGCTATTTTTAAACAGTCAGTGTATAACGATCCAGAAAGTTCAATTAACCCATCCATAGAGATATTATTGCTCTGTTAGTGACTTTGTCTCCCACCCCAGAGCACATCTGTGGACCCTGTTGCCAGGAGGATTCCACACAGGCCTGAGGCTTCAACAAGAAGTCTCCAGGCACGCACAGTCCAGGAGGCTCCTCCAGTGTGTTGATGATAACTTTTTGACACAGGTGGTGCAAGAACCAACAAGGAGAGGAGCACTCCTGGACCTAGTATTAACTAACGCAGAGGGACTAGTGGAGGACATTAGGGTTGGGGGCACCCTGGGCTGTAGTGATCATGAAAAAATAGAGTTCAGGATCACGGGTGCTGAACACAAAGCAGCAAGTAGGGTCACAACCCTGGACTTCAGGAGGGCAGACTTTGATCTCTTCAGGAAGCTGCTTGGGGAGATCTCGTGGGATAGGGCACTGGAAGGCAAAGGGGCTCACGAGAGCTGGCTGGTGTTCAAAGACCACTTCCTCCAAGCTCAAGATCGGTGNTTTGCAAGACCAGAGCCTTTGTGCTGGCAACCACTGACAGAATAAATATATATACTTTAAAATATAGGTCAAGTTACCTGAGTATGCTCTACTTGCATATAGTATCAGTGGTCATCTTTCTTTTGTGTGTTTCCTGGTATTAAATTATTCCCTTTCTTAGCAAAGCTTTTTAAAAATAAATAAATATATAAATAAAACATGATAGAGCTGCTTTTCCCCTCTCAACAGTCAGGTTTTCTCTCTTGAGTGGTAATTGGGGAGGGGGAGTACAAATCTTGCTTTGAATTTCTTGATTGCATTTTCATGCTTGTTGCAAAGGTTTTTCTTTTCTTTATATATGCACAGTAACAACAGAGATTTCGAATAAATTCTACTTGGAAAATACGTTTTAGATACCCTGAAAGTGTCTATAAATAAGACTTATGATTGAGTGGAAATTAAGAGCAGATCTCTATGGGATCTAGAAATTCTCTGGGTTTTCTAATCTGCCTTATTTATTCAGCAACATGTACAGGACTTCATTGTGGCATCTATGATGATTTTCAAAGGTTAAGGATTACATCTGCATACTCTCTGTTCTCTTGTGTTGCACACCTTCTTCCTTTTTTATACTTTTATTCGTTATTTTTCAAGAAGCACTTACCCCACAGGCATTTGTACTAACAACAGACTGTTGGACCCATATGGTCAGATAGATCGTATTAGGATACCTGTTTCTTACTTAGTGTGTTGTATCTCACTTGAAATGGTGCCACGGTACAAACCATAAAATAAACCATGGTACACAACAGTTTGTGTTACGCTCTAAAACCAGATTGCTGTGGTGATTTTCAGCATACAGTCAAAGAATAACTCGATAAAGCATGTTATGATTAGACTTCACTACTCAACCCCAACCAGATTCTGTCTTGAACTTTAAAATATCCAAGCTATCCTATTAATTTGTGAAAAATTAGTTGCATCCCAGAATGTGAGTCTTTTTGTCTTTGTAAAAGAAATAAATAAGGGTTTAACATGACGAAATGGTTGAAAGAAATCATTTTCCATGGGGCGAAAGTCTACATTTCAGGAAGACAGTCTTCAACTGCTGTGTTTGTATTGCGTTTGAAATTTTGCTTGCATTTAACTCAATGTAAACGTCATATGTGTTTATCTAAAAGGAAAGGAGGTTCTTCTAGAGCTACTCCAAACACAAGGAAATAGTACAGAGTACGTGTTGTAATAACCTTGCCCTTTTTACTTTTCAGTGAAGTGGAATTCTTTGGAAAATGTTCTGTGAAGCACATGTTCAATTATTTTGGTTTATGTGTATTTTTAATGAATGTGTCAAGTTATGCATGGGCTCAAGTTATCATGCTGAATAAGAGCCTATAAATATGTTGGAAACAGAAGGTTCCCTGAAATTCTGGAACTGACAATTTAAATTACACAGGAAAAGGAAAGAAAAATGCTGACAAATTGATCAAAACAATTACAACAGAGGCTCTTCAGTAAGGGCAGGAAAAGGGAAACTCGATGAGGAAGAGTGTGTCTGAAAACTGCAAAGTGCCTGCAAAAGAAAGCACTTGGCAGAAGAAAAATGGGTTGGTGGCAGGGAAGAAATGCAGGAATTAATGGGCCAAAGCTACGCATATCATGAGAGAGACTTAAAGAAGAAGCTGTAGAACTGCACTTTCTCCCCCCTCCCTTTCCTTCCTTCCTCCCTTCTTCTCCATCCAGTGTTTATGAATATGTCTCTGAAAAGAATTCTTGGTCCAGCTAAGTGAAATGGAGCTGTGGCACCAATTTCAACTGAAGTGTCTCAACTCCAGCCGGCCACTTGCCTGGCTGGGAGGAGGATGAGTTGACCATGATCAAGCAGTTAGGGCACAACTCAGTGCCCAAACGCAGGTAGATAGTGTCGCTTTTGCTACCCAAGGACATCCCGCCTGGGCTGCAGTTGTCACTTCAGGAGCACACCGGTCTCCTGCAGGACCCACCAGCTCCATGTCACTGGTTTAGGTGTGTGTGCAGTTTGGATGGCTTGTTAAGGGCTTTTAGGCCCCTGAGTCATCCTGGGCCTAAAAGCCCTTAATAAGGCATCCAAACTGCACCCTAAATTCACTCATCATGTATTTAACCAGAATATTGGAGCTATGGACAACCATAGTTTCAATGAATGGTGAAAAGCTGTATGTAGCAAATAATCATGCATTTGTGCTAAAAGGTCACTGGTAGGAAAATGTTCGGCTAAAATGTTAATTTTTTTACCATGTCTACCTAGTAAAATTTAGCAGATCTACATACACTGGTCTATTCAGTATAATATTAATCCTGCTTCGATTAATACTATACATGCTGCTTATGTACAATATCTCTGATTTCAACTTAAAGAAAAGATTTCACAAGCAGAGAACGTCTCTCTTTACTAACCATAAGAAGATACTTAGAGCTGAGGACAATCACAGAAATTTTCAAGTTACCAGATTATTTGGGTCAGTGTCAGATTTTAAACCAGGTTGTACAGGCAGAGAGCTGTAATCCACACACTAGTGCGTTATTAAATTTCTGGAAAGTAATGAACTGGCACTGGAAGCGAAAAGGAAAAAAAGCAGTAATGTGGAATGGCCCCTTATTCAGGAAACTTTGAAAATGTGCAGCCATAATAGCTGTGGTGAAGTTCCTTTAAATGAGACCTTGGTATGCTGTGGAATAAAGTCAAAATAGGAGATTGTGGCATTCCAAGTCATACTGAATAAACGCATGCATTGGGCCAAATTGTGGTCTTATTCACAAGGGAACATTTTTTCCCCCTTTTCAATAAAAAAAAAGGGAGCTGAGAACACTTTAAGATACAGGGCACAAATGTGTAATTATTCTTGGCTAACATGGTAGCTGTTGATCATTTAATGAAACCATAATTACCATATAATGGCAGGGTATTTATATGACAGATTACTACATTATTACAGGGTAAGTGCATGATTATTTCTGTCCTCAAAATCAGAATAAAAAACACATGGAAGTGGAAAAATAAGTTGAAAAAAGAGGAGGGAAAAATCTGAATTTCCCAATGCTACTCCCATATTGTTACTCCATCCCCACCTCAATCACACAGTGATGGCAATGGCCACCGGCATTCATGATGAAGCCAAATCTCCACAGGAAACCCATGCCACAGTACAACAGATCATGAGGCTCTTTGCCAAATGGCTACAGCTCTGGGCTTCATTGTACTTGTAGTTCAACTGATTCAATAGCAATTTGGTCACTGGTCTCTTGTCCTCAGAAGACACTATACTCCTGCTCGCTTAGAGAGATAGCATGTACAATGGATGTAAGAATTTATGCTGAGAGGTAATTAACTCCCACTTCTGTGCCTTTAGGAGAGAACAGTGAACTAGTGTGGATTTTACAGTAACACCAATTTTGTACTGGGGGGAGAAGTTGAATTCTGCAGGACTACCTATCGGCTGAGCACTGTTTGGTATGGTTCATTTTCAGTGAACACCACTGGTGTTTACCACCCTGTGGAATTTTGACCTTTTAGTAAAAATTGATTTAAATTGTGAGAAAATACTTAAACGATTCCTTATATGGGAAAAAATGCATTGACAAGTTGTGAAATTACAAAGTTACAGAGAGAGTTTTGTATGCTGAATAGAGTCCATCTCGAGCTTCATGATGGCAAGTTTCCATATGGAAGGCAAAATCAAATTGTAAACCCAGCTGACTCACTGATTACCCAAGTCCTACACAGGTGTTAAAAGAGCTATGCAATCATCTGCTCCACCTGAAATTTGCCTCTGCTTTTTCATAGCACTGCTTCAGCTGTGTGGGAGGAAAAGGCCAGCACTCCCTGTTTCCAAAAGCACTCTTTGAGCCAGTATTCTAAGTTACAAGTTATTGTAAGTACGACAGTTTGGCCCTGAATAATAACTTCCGAATTTGGCTGGATTCTTAACTCTGTTTTTTCTAGATTTTTGTCCAACAGGCAACATTGTTGAAGCTATTTTCAGTCTTTAGTTATTTCTCTCCCTTTTCCTTCTTGAGTGTCTTTGCAGGGAGGGAAAATAGATTCAGTTAAAAGCCATATGCTGTTATCACAGAATCACAGAAGGTTAGATTTGGAACTGACTTTATAGATCATCTAGTTCCAACCCCCTTTCCATGGGCAGGGACGCATTCCACTAGACCAGGTTGCTCAAAGTCCCATCAAACCTGGCCTTGAACACTACCATGGATGGGGCATCCACAAATTCTCTGGGCAACCTGTTACAGTGTCTCACCATCCTTACAGTAAAGAATTTCTTCCCAATATCTAATCTAAATCTACCTTTTTTCAGTTTAAAACCATTACCCCTCATCCTACCATTACAGTCCCTGATAATAAGTCCCATTCCACCTTTTCTGTAGGCCTCCTTTAAGTACTGAAAGACTGTTATAAGGTCTTCCCAGAGTCGTCTCTTCTCCAGGCTGAACAACCCCAACTCTCTCAGCCATAGCATAGGTGTTCCAGCCCTCTGATCATCTTTGTGCCCCTCATCTGGTCTTGTTCCAAGAGGTCCATATCCTTCTTATGTTGGGGGCACCAGAGCTGGATGCAGTACTCCAGGTGGGGTCTCACCAGAGCAGAGTAGAGGGGCAGAATCACCTTTCTCGACCTGAAGGCCATGCTTCTTTTGATGCAGCCTAGGATACAGTTGGCCTTCTGGGCTGCGAGCGCACATTGCTGGCTCGTGTTTAGCTTCTCATCAACCATCATGCCCAAGTCCTTCTCCTTCAGGGCTGCTCTCAAGCCCAGCCTGTGTTTGTGCTTGGGATTGTGCCGACTCAAGTGCAGGACCTTGCACTTGGCCTTGTTGAACCTCATGAGGTTTGCACAGGTCCACCTCTCAAGCTTATCAGGGGCCCTCTGGATGGCATCCCTTTCCTCCAGTGTGTCGAGCACTCCTCACAGCTTGGTGTCGTCGGCAAACTTGCTGAGGGTACATCCAATCCCACCGTCCATGTCACCAACAAAGATATTAAATAGTACCGGCCCCAGTACCAACTCCTAAGGAACACTGCTTGTCACAGCTTGCCAGTTGGATACCAAGCTGCTGACTGCGACTCTTTAAGTGTGGACATCCAGCTCAGGATTTATCTTATATGTCTGTAAAAGAAATACAGATTGCAAGAGAAAAGAATTTGGAAGCGCTAAGAAATCAGTCTGTGTATACTTACTTAGAAGGCAGCTATAATTGCAATACCTTTGTAAATAGCTCCCTTAATAAACTGGTTATTACTTTGAATGGTCAATGATTGCTCATAATTCACTGCTGCTAGGTTATTTCTCTCTGCAGAAAAAGAAATTCTCTGGTCCTTAAAAAGCTAGTGCACACACGACGCCAGTGGCTATTTGGTTACGTTAAAGTCTAACCCTACTTTCCCTGAAATCAAATGGAGGCCCAGCACACTCCCACAGGCAGCAGTGTTCATTCTTAAAAAGCAATGGTAGGGAGCTGACAACACACGTTGCCTGATATTTCATTGATATGCTTTATTCTGTGTAGTGCCGCTTGCGAACTTCCCACCCACCTCCTATATTTACTCTAGATGAAAATTAATTAATGAAAGAAGTTTTATGACCTGAACTGTCTGCTTCTGGTATCTCTTCATTACAGGTGGCTTCTGCCTCCATTATGTTTTTAGACGTATAAATTGTTACAATATATTGTCCAAATACCATTGAAGTAGCTCCTATAGATAAGATGGAAACTGAAGTCAATATTATGAAGCTCTAAATTCAGGAGATTGACGTGTTAACATTTTTGCCTGTTTGGTGTTCTTCATAAATTTTACTCTTATGAAGTTAAAAGTAGCTAGACCAAGGACTCAATCCTTCTGGCACAGTAAAATTCCACAGACTTCAACATAACATGGTAGGACTTCAAGTAAGTCTCATGAGGAAGGGCTTTAAAAGAAAGTTCAAAACAATTTGTAATTACTTCTTAGAAACGTGTTTTATTTTTCAGCTATTGCTATCTGTGCTTTTCATCTTTCATCCACTTCTAAGCAAAGGTCATATATTAGTAATTTTATTTTCAGATTCTCCTGGCAAAAAAATAAGAGACTTGGGAAATTTTCTCCCAAGCTAAAATAAGTCAACTTCCAGGGTTTCAAATTCTGGCAAACCAACTTCTCCAAGGTCTCATAAAAATTCTGGGCTGTTATCTCCATATGCCTGATAGACTTTTTTTGTGATCGTAATTAAAACCGTCTGTCCTTTCCCTGTGACTTCAGGAGAATGGCAATGAGTCACAAGAGCTCTGAAAAAGCTAGAAGGATAGAGGCTGAGGTTAGCGCTCAGAATCACTTAATCTGCTATATTTCATCCTCAGAAATGTAGGTCCAAAGCACTGCCATCTGCCTCCTAATTCAGGCAACTCCAGAACAAGTGACCACGGCAGAAGGCTGCATCACAGTTAGCATCAGGAAACAGGTAGTCCTGGGCTTGGATTGAACCATAAAGAGATGTAAAATAAACTAATTAACTTGATACTGAACATCATCATCCTTGTAATGCTGATTTTTTACTCTTCTTGTATTATCTATTAGAACTTACCAGTAGTATATTTTCAACAGTATCCAGGTAAAACATATTTTTTGAAATACAAGAGTATGTGAAAAGTGAAATGGTGAATACATGGGGCACAAAAATTACACTGAAACTGTTACTGGAGTGTTATTAAGGGGACAAATTCTTAACCTTCAAAATATAATTTAGAAAATTACTTCACTATGATGCTGTTATATTCTGTAGTATTTGTGACACCTTTTTATTTCTCACACCTTGATATTCATTCTCCAAATTTAAGTATTTCCTGTCTTTTTTTGAGGGATCTTCAGTTCTGAGGCTTTTTTGCCACTTAGAGGAAGTGTGCTCACCAGGTGGGTCACTTCCCCAGCTCCTAGAGCCCTGATCTCCTCCCCTTTTAAAATGAGAATGAATTTCAGCAACAAATTGATCTCATGTTAGAACAGGAGATGCTGGAAGATATAATCTTAATGAAAGCCTTAGTAAGCTAATTGTATTCCTGAGGATCTTCTAAATTGGTAATCTGATGCTGAGGGAAGAAAAAATTAACGTTTGACATGTACCTTGGAAGTTCAGTTCCCCCCTGACGAGTCAATTAGTTATGTAAAACTAAACAAACGTTCATATGCCCTGGTTCCATCATTCTCAGACTGAATATCATCACCATTTTGGCTCCCAAATTCGGGGGGAAAAAGTTGTATGTCATATGAGCGTGACAGCATACATCTGAAGCATCGATATGCTGGCTGCCTCCTGAGACTTGATGACCTCAGCACTCACTGGAGTTCAAAAAACCAAGTATCACTGAAGATCTGGATCTTAAGTAGTGTCACTTTTTATTTTCAAAAAGAGTTGGGTACTTAAAAATATTTGAGGGCCTGGATATAAGCTTTGTACAGGGTCAGGCTGTTCAAGTAGAATAAGGTTTGCTGATCAGAGACTGGATCTCTGTCAAATAGTGTGCAGCACTGCCCTAATAAAACAAAACACATATCTGCCATGCAATAAATACTCTAAAAGGAGCTAATGCATTCCGGGTATAATTCTTCTGAAAGGAGCACAAGAGATGAAAGTAGAAGCAACCTTCTTAGGGAAAATCTTCTATTTTTTAACAAATAATATTTCTTCAACATACAGTCATTTTAAAAGGTTCTCTTTTATCAAATTTATTTTGATTTCATGAAAACATGTGCAACAATATAAGCAGGCTTATCATTTCAATTTCCCACTGAATGCTCTTTTTGTTATTTTTCTTTATTTTCTTTTTAGCTTCCTGTTTTATCATTCAGAAGGTTTGCACTGTATTCCTGTACATATTTGGTTTGGTGCCCAGAAATGTATTATTTTAACAGGGATAGTTCATTAAAAGTTATTACTTTACGGGGGTTCTACCATGCATACGTAATTATATGTATGCCCTTCTACAATGAACAGTCTGGTAAAGTTACCATAAAAAATTTTGCTTTTTAGGGTTTATCATCTCTGCCATTTTAAGTCACATTGATTTAACTAATCCCAGCACCTAACCTTCTTACTTCAATTATTTTTTTAAAAGGTATTAAACTGTCAAAATGTAGTTTTCATTCCTTCCGTCCTTCAGAAACTATTGTGACTGTGAATTGTCCTCCCTTTGTGCTGTCCAAGGAAGAAAGCAAGCATAGCTGTCACCACACAGAACTTGCCCAAGCCAAAAGCAGTAAGCCAGTTTTCAGTGATCTGGACAAGGACTGACTGTGATGCTCCCTCAGAACCATTTTTGATTATTATATTTTAAGTATATTTTAAGTAACCATGTTGCTCTGTGAAGAGAGTTTTTCAAGAATATCTCCAGATATACAATGTAGCTGTTCTTTTGTTCTTTTTTTTTTTTTCTTTAAAAGACTTCGAGAAATATTTGCATGACGAGTTTTATGATGAGAAGAATCTAGGTGAATTGTAAGATAAACAAGTAAAAAGAATGTAATTTCCTTGCAACTATCTGTTTCTATGAAGCTGCCTCACAAGTCCAGGTAAGGACAGAAAAAAATTCTGCACAACCTTTGCAGAGAGTTGGTATTAAAAGACTGAGTATCAGCGTGAGCAGTGTAACAGAGCATTGTACTAGTGTAGTTGGTCAGGAGCCAACCTTTCCAAGCTGACCTGAAAAGCCCATTATAAGCTGGTGCAACTTTAAAGTTACATAAATGTCTTCTGTACTGAGATACCCGATGTGCTTCCTGCAGCTCAGGCAGAATGAACAAAATCACCGATTACACTTGAAGGAGGCAGGGCGTTTAGTGTTTTGCTGCTTTGTTCTCCTCATTGCCCACCTGGAGTTTTGGAGGATAGATTTGAGACTATTTAAGCTAATCTACGTTGGTTGACTTAGACTTTTCAAGTCCTATGTTGCCTTGGTTGCACATACTTTGTTTATGTTTTGTTACTCTATATACACCATCTAAACTGGCTTATGTCCTTTGTCCCACTGTGGATGGGACATTAAGTAACAGTTTCACTCCAGGGGCTCCACAACTACAGATTTATTCTAAGCTGCAAAGACACTCACAAAGATAAAGAATTGAGCATTCAATTAAACTTGGAATTGCTGTACTTATACTTTAAAATTAGAAATGTTTGCAGTATCATTTTTAATCAGTGGTAAATAGATCTAGAGCACAGAGAACATCATTTCAGAGTCAAGGAGAAAAAAAAAAACAACAACCAAACCCCCCAAACGTATATCAATTATATAATATGTAATCCTTTTGAACTATTTATACACCCCTACATATCTAGTTCATGTTTGTGTGTAGTATTTGCCTGTTGACTTTTTTTTTATTGTAATGTGATTACACAGTGGTAAGAGTTTGGGGAATGACAGCGTCCATGAAACAGTAAAGCAAAGGAAGTCTCTGCACTCATACAAAATAGGGTAGGATCTAGTCGTGCATCTGCTGGTTTTATGTGAGTTCCTATAAGCAGCTGAGAAGTTAATAGTGATTAAGTTTAAAAAAATGTTGAAGATTCCTTTTCCTGACAAGTAGCTAAAGTCTAGTTCGTCTCCATTAGTTAAATGTTGCGAACCCTGTAAATGTTTTGTGCGTGCATTTCACTGAAGTGAGTGTGTTCTTGCTCTCATGGCAGATTTGTTTCTTTCATATTGGGAGAGAAAGGCAGTGAATATGTTTTTGACAATTGCTACCCTTCGCATGAGGCATTGGACTCCTTCAGCCTGATCCTCTTGGCTATCTAGTAAAAGCAAGAGTTGAGGCGCTGTTCAAAAGTAGAGGATATGTGATACATTGCCTAACATTTCTCTCTTGAAAACATGCTGTAGTATTATGTGAGCTGTGCTGTTAAATGGTATTGTACAATTATCCTAAAAGCCTAGCTGCAACGTGTGTTTCCAGGCACTCCAGCAGCCTCTGTGATACTACTTTGGGGCTTTTTTAATGCATTGTGTGAGAGTGATGATACACAAATCTTTTACTTAATAGTCTTTTTTTTTTTTTCTTCACAAGACAAGACTGTATTGAATGTAATTGCACTGTGTAGGGTTAACTTTCTGTAGCCTGTTCCCTCTGACTTCAATGGCTTGCTATCAAAAATTAATCTCCACAACTTCAATGAGACTCACTTCTGATAATGCTGGCCCGTTGACTTCAATGAAACACTATCAAAAATCATTCTCAATTCACTTTAATAATAATTTTTAATAGCATCGGACCACTGATTCCACTATCATACTTTCAAGACCAAATGTTCAAACACTTCATAAAGACAAAAGCAAGCCTCAATATAATTCAGTGAAAACTTGTTTCTTGTGATTGTAGTTTGTTGACTCCAGATAAGCGGTACTGATTACCTCATATTAAAAAGGAAGCATCTTGCAGACTTTTTGCTAGTACCTTTTTATAAACTTTTTTTGGGGGGTAGGATGAGGGGGAAAGTTAAAACCCCAGGATGACATTTATAAAAACAAATGGATCAGCAGTCGTCCTTGTCCTTCTTGACAGTCATATGGAAAGTCCTATATGATATACTCAAAATTCTTATTTGTGCTTTTTTTTTTCTTTTGTGATGCTTTGTTTTGTGTGGGGTTGGAGTTTTTCTCTTGTTGTTTTGGTTGATTGTGTTTTTTTGTTTGGATTTTTGTGTGTGTGTGTGCGTGGTTTTGTTTTCATTTGGTGTATATTTTAGGAAACTACAGAATTCTTCCTAGAAATTAAACTGACAGTGGAGATAGTTGGGGGAAGATGAATATGCTTGCCTTTACTTGCTCTTGAAATAGATGATAACTTCATTACTACTCAAATTCATGATTAAAGAAGGTGCTGCTGTTCTAAACACTACACTGTACTAAAATGC
Organism: Rhinoptilus africanus; assembly: GCA_013400135.1. NCBI lineage: Eukaryota > Metazoa > Chordata > Aves > Charadriiformes > Glareolidae > Rhinoptilus > Rhinoptilus africanus. The sequence goes on from VXBO01010038.1 coordinate 762,012, forward strand.
TCGTTTATTCTTCTTAGTTTCTCAGAGGGAAAGTATAATCTGAACCTTTTTTTTTTTTCTTCCATCCATCCAGATCTCAGGTCTCCTATCTGTTCAAGATATACACATGCCCTCTGATATTTATGCATTTCAATTATTTGCCTTTTTTGAGCTCTTCAGAGTTTGTCATTCATTTAGATTTTTTGTTGTAGCCACTGATTTAACTTGAAATCTATCCCTCTACACGCAAGACAATTTTGCCATTTTCCTTCAGAAGCCAGACAATTTATAGATGAGCTCAGACCAAATAAATCAGGCAAGATATATTTATAGGTCTAATATACCATATATATTAATATATATTTTTAATCACCATCATACTGTCACTCTGCAGAAATAATTAGCTGCGAGCAGGGCATACACATCTGCTATCCAAGCAGATACTATTGCCGGTATCCAGGCTAGGACACTTCAGAACAGCCAGTGTTTAGAGTCAGAAACTGCATACCGCTTGTGTCCATTAGTAATGAGGTGAGCCTTCTTCGTTTCCCTGCACTAATTCACCTGAATGACTGTGTAACTATAATTGTCTTTAGACTGAACGATTTCTTCATGAGAGAACATTTACAGTAATTCTGAACAAAGAAATAGAGTTTCACACTCACATTAACTTCAGTACTTAGTGGTGGAAAAAGGCATTGACTCATCTTCTGCTACACAGCTCCTTTTCTCACAGCATGAAGCCTCTGGAAATGCTCGGTTTTGCTTTCCAAATGAGAACTGTGCCTCAGACAGTGGTCTCCATTTTGGGTTGACTAGATTTCTGAATATTCATGCATGAAAACCAGTGGTTTGACACTCAAAGATACTGATCTCCCCATGACTCTAAGTGAAGTTAACGGAAGAGTAAAATTCTAGTTTCTCTATGACAGTGAACATTTACCCCCAGACCTCTTTGGAAAAGTTTGTAATAATTTTAGCTTCCCCCATATCACTAGGGATATGCTTAATAACAAAACAATGTTATTTTGTAGGTTATGGAGTACTCTGTGTGTGATAAAATGAACAATATAAAAATGCAGTCCATACCTGAAGAAATATTGTTTGGTTATTATAAAGGTACACTGAATTTAGCAGGTTTTGCATGTATATGGTATGTTCCTTTTTTTTTCCCTAAACACTTGTTTTCTCTGAAACCCATATTAATGGATATTCTTTCAGTTCATAAATGTCTTCCTAACTAACAGTGAAGACAGCAGGTTTTTAACTCTATAAGTTAAATAATTTAACTCCAGCCGTGTGTGTTCTACTAACCAAACAGCAACATATTTGTGTACACAGACTATTACAGATACCAAGACCTATAAGTAAAAGGAAGACAGAATGATTTGCAAGCATCATCTGTTATAACAATAGGTTCAAAGAGCTTACAGTCTCTCAAAAGTCAAATTATTTTGTATTTTTCACACTCATGGAGTCTTCTTCACCTAAAAAGTAAATGCAAAAGAGTAATGTTAGTGGAAGTAGTGAGGATCCATAATACAAATATTCTGAAAGCTAAGAATACTGTTGCTGAATATTTCTCCTTCCTATCTTCAGATATGCAAACTTTCAAGTATTATTAATGTATACTATAAAAAGTGTAAGATGTACAATCAATTCAAGAAAAATCTTAACCTTGTTTTTTTGTGCTTCAGGTGTTTGATATATCAGCTTCAGTCATTTTATTAATTCAAGATTTTTTTTGCATGTAATATCTTTATTATGCAGAACTTCACCCCTTGTACTTCTCCATAAGCTGACAACAGTTGAGTAAAACTGATTAGAATCAAAAGTTCAGCTTCAGAAAGAGTAATAGATTATACTACATCCTAGATAAATCTAGTCACTGTACTTGGTTGGGATATAGTGAAGGACTAGATACACAGAAAAGCTGTTATTGGATTGATGGCATAGAAAATACCATGGGCTGTTAATAACATTCTTCAAGACAAAATTATAACTTTTTAATGAATTCAGTGATTGCATTTGAATATTAAAAGAATTACTGCTATATCGTCTGGTTATCCCCCAAAAGATTCAAAATTAGTTGTACCTGTATGATAGTTTTTATCTGCATATGGTTTAATTATTTTAGGAAGAAATATTGATTAATTCCAATTAAAAGAAGTAATTTTTCCTCTCATTTTTTTAACGATGAAAGTTCCCATGATGCTGTGGACTTTGAAACAAAAATGTTTTTCCAGAAAACTGTTGCAGAAATTGAGAAACCAAGGAGACAAATAGTGATTATTACAAGTTGCAACTAAAAATAAACTGTCATTGTGCAGATGTTGTTGCTGTTATAACATCTACTTGTATGAACTTTCTGATATTTCTTCTTGTTACAGTCTGAAAAGGCCAAATCTATATTAAATGAAATAAGATTGAAAAATCTGTAGGAGGTGTTCTCCAGAATAAAGGATCCATGTCAAAAGAAATTAAAGTTTGGCTGGAGGAGTATCCTCGCTTTTTCTTCTGTATCATGTACGGAGAAGGAAAAGGTGACGCTCTTAGCAAGTAGAAACTTTCACCAACCTGTCCTATCAAAGGATTAGTAAAAGAATCAACCTTTTTTTTTTTTAAATTGTGTAGTGTGTACAAATAAAGCAAATGCAGACATTAATGGTTGTCAGGTTAATAAAGACAAATGAGTATCCATCTTGGGACAAAAAATAAGAAGGTACGATAAAGCATGTTTAATGAATTTCGAACTAAGAGAAATTATAATTTTCTTCCACCTCTACTCTACATCCATATCTAGCCAAAAGATACGTACTCTGTAGCTAAATATATATTGCTTCAAATGTGTAATCAAGAGAATAGTAGCTAAATTCCATAATATTTTAAAAGCATATATTGATGACCAGGCAATCACATTGCTTATTTCCTCCAAAAAGTCCAGAAGTTCTCCATCCAATATATTGCCAATACCTAATAGAGCGAGTCTCAAAAGTCACAAAGACATTTTATATGTTGTCCATTCATGTGTAAAGAAATGAGATAATGTGATCCATCAGCAGTGAAAAGAGAAGGATGTTAGGTAGCCTTTTTGGGTAATATCCAGTGAATGAAGTATTCAACTTTTTTTAGACAGAAACTGCAGTCCAGAGCACTTTCTGATAATAAAAATGCACTTTGAAATGGTGAGATGACCAAAGAACAAAAAAGAAACTCACTCTTAGAGCCCAGCAAGTTTTGAATTTGGTGCAATTTATGACTAGTCTGTGGGTAACCCCATCTGTGAAAATGAAAATAAAGGTCTAGCAGTGGATTACAAAGATCTCAGATTATTTTCCGGTTTTGTCAAAGTTAAACTTCCCAAGGAAGGAATTCTGAAGAGTGAAAATTAAAGGACACTTAGTTGGGTCCTGCATGTCACATTCGTTAGCTCTCAATGCTTACTATAGTATGGATAGCAGTGACAGAAGTGCAAGTAACGTGGATGGAGTCTAACTTTGCAGTGAATAAAGCTCTCTCTTCAAGGTTTCTCATAGATCATGTGTCAATACTAGAAAGCTTTGTTTTTTAACCCAAGTTTGAAATGGAAAGAGTAAGATTTGAGATGTGTTTAAACTTTAGAGGCCTCCTGTGAGTATGCTCAATACTTGAATTTCTTGATTAAGAAAAAAAAAAGGAAGAGATTTGGACAATCAGCTGCTTAACAGTGAGAAATTAATCTGCAGAATAACAAATAGCTGTAAATAAGAATGGTACTTTGTTAGAGATTCTTGTGCCTAGACAAGGATACATTTTCAGTCAGGCTAGCGTGCATTCAAGTCTTTGGCACATATATTTCCTGACAAGTTTTGATTAATTTTGGAAAAACACTAGGAACAGAGGTCTAAGTATTCATTTTTGACTCTTATGTATGCTTGAACTTACAGAAACTATTAGCAGAGTCCCAGATTTACATGGCTGCCCACCTGGGACCATGCTACGCAGGAACACGATGCATTATCTTCTTCAATGAGTAGAAAAATAATGACACTATTATAAAAAAACAATAACAAAAAAAACCTGTGGAAAAGCCTGTCTTTGAGGGCCTAGCACAGCTTTAAACTGCACTGGCTACTTAAAACCTCTGCTGCTGAGAGATCCCAGCTCCCGTTGTTGGTTTTGGTGCTGACTGGGACTTCCAACTTGGGACAGTAAGGCAGGAAAGACAGGTATAGGTAGAGTCGTGAATTTTCATGTCTCTTGTTCACTGCTGCATGACTCAGCAGAGCACTGGTGGTAGCTAGCAAAGACAAAAGGCTTCATGGGACTGTACTAGGCTTGTCTGAAAGACAAGGCTCTAAGAAACACCTTGGTGGGGTATTTTGTTGGACTTGTTCATCAAAAAAAAAAAATTAAGAGAAACAGAGCATGTTTGGTTTCTGTTTCTTCTTTACTAGAAGGGAACGACTACTTAGTGAAGGAAAGGATAAGGTTCCTCCTGTAAGCACAAGGATAAGGCACAGTCAAAAAACCTTAAGCTACCTTTCCAGGACAGCTTCCCTGTTCTGAACCAACAGCTGCTTCCACAAATTATGCTGGTTTAGGAACACTGTCAAAGGCTGAAAATAAAGGTTAAAAAAAAAAAAAAAGGGTCATGTGTGTTGACTAGCCGTGTGTCCTTTATAAGGTTCACTTACGGTTGAGCAGGACCAAAAGTATGAATGTGGCGAGAGTACAGAATAATACGTTGGTATCTCTTTGAAGCTCTGAAGATAAAAAGCATCTACATGATTTGTTTTTCCAGTTTCTTGAATTAAGCTTCTTATCAGGCTGTGTGGTATGAATCAGGTTTTTGTGGAGGTGGAAGCAGTTGTGGTCTCCACGACCCCAATTTGATGCCAACGAAGTAGCAGATTACTCTACTTTGGAGGCATAACACTGACCTCGAAGACAAGGGAAATGGATACACAGGTGCTAAAACTGCCTGGAGGAGCATCACAGATTACACACTCTCTGCAGAAACAGGTAGAATCCAGAAAAACTAACTGGCTGCTCCTTGAGCTTCTGCTGGTGCTGCTAGAAAATTTGTGGGGGATCAACACTGCAGGAAACCTCTGGTGCTAAGAGATAACTCTTTCACCAAAATCTGGGGCCAGAGCAAAGTGCATGACACAAAAGAAATTTACTTCAATACTGATGTTCCAGCCTTGGAAAATTAGCTGGCCTTTGTCATTACGCAGTAGGCCAGAGGTGCTCTTTTGCTTTCCTGTGGAGAGCGAATTAGGCTAGCTGATGATAGAGAAAAACCCATACTCCTTCCTGAAACAGCTTCGGTGCTCAAAACAGAGCCTAGGTACATCCTTTCGGGTGTGGGAGCAACGCATCAGTCTTTCTCCGCTGTGGACTCACCATCCTCGTAAGGCTCTTGGCTGCCAGTACCAATGAGTGAGATCCTAAGATTAGCCTCAAAGCTGAGCTGCATTTTCCCAGTGGCAGCGCAGCCTGCTAATCGCTGAGCCATTGGGATAGCCCTGTAGGGCATTCTTCTAATAGTTTTTCTAGTTCTTCCACTGATGTCCTTATACATCTTTTATGATTTCGATAGTGATGCTACTTTCCCCAGGCACTTTCTTTCTGTCTTACTCTCTGCTTGCTTTTCTTTTGAATAGAGGGGGGAGGGGACTACCTTAATCTTGCCCTTCATTCCCAGCGCAACCTTTCAGAAAAGACATTTCCCTCACCTGCTCTTCCAACCCTGAGCACATGTCAAGGAATTGGGAAGATGGAAAAATATTGGAGTGCTTCCTATTTAAGTTTTGATGGTCTTTTCCCTGACTTCATGTTCTATTTAGAGATTTTTTCTTCTAAACAGATGAACAGCCAGTTCTTTTTGATTTAAAATTAAACTCCAAATATTTTCTTTAAACTGCACTCATTGCTTTCACAAAGGAACAAAAACAAAATGCAGCACGTGACATCATTTGTAGGAGAAAATTATGTTATCTTATATAGTTCTAGAAAGAAACTGCATTTTTTTAACGGCAGCTCTTCTCTAATGTGCACTGCTGATAAACAGTAAAAAGGAATTCTTCCCTAACTATATATTTCTCTCGCATTATACATATATAAATTCCTTTGGGAGTAACTTTAGCAGTATAACTTGAGATCTGAGGTAGCTGATATATGTGAGGTATTAATATGAAAAATATTTTCACTTCATGTATGCTATAAAGCTCTTGGAATATTACATGCAACAAAAGTATAGGTCAGTTAAAGAGTTTCCTTATCCCTGTTCTGCCCATCGTTTTTTTTTCCTGCAGATCCGTCTTGTCTTGTTTTCTTCTCCTCTCTTATTTTCATTTCCATTCACTATTATGCGGGGCGCCTTTTGAGGAGCTTCTTTTGCTTCACACTGACATTACCTATTGGTAGCAGCAACTGAAGCAACAGTCAGTGGACACTTGTAGAGATGGAGAGTTGTAAAGTAATAAATCTAATATTTAATACTTAGACAGAAGATGTGGACTTTATCTATGCTTAATGGGTGGGGAGGCTGATTACTCATTCATAGCTACGCCACTTGTGAATGATGAGGTCACCCCTATCTCAGGAAGATAAATGCTATATCCTGTTATGACATATTCCTTTTATATAAAATTAGTTCAATTTTCTCACCAGTGAGGAATCAGTATAACTAAAAAAAAAAAAACCCAACCTTCAAGATAAAGGCATTTTTCTACTGTAATTCATTATATATCCTATTTTCATTTTATTTTATTTCTGTTCTGTTTTGTTCTATCTTATCCCGTTCTACCTATAGTATTTTACTCTCTACCTAAATGATATCTGACTAAAGTGAAGCAAAAATTAGATGATACAATGAAGCTTTGTAGCATTCTCTCTCATACCTGTCACAGGCTCCTTCCAACAGCAGATAATGAAAATTCAAAGTCAAACCATTTAACTTTAAGTAAATGGAAATGAATTTCCAGAGAAGAGATATTTTTTCACCTGTGAAAGAAAGGAACAGTTGTACACTGACAATGCGAATAAAGATATCATATGTAATTGTGATAGAGAGGTATACGTAAAGCACAAATATTAAATGTTACTGTATTACACACTGTCATGTGGTTTTAATTTTTATCTTTACTATGTTTTTGCCTAAGAGAGGAAGGTCTACAGTACATTGTTAGAAACAGCGGTACTCAATTAGAATATTTCTTAGCTAAATCAATACTAAAGCAACTTGCAGCATATCTTACAATAGTATATGGTATTGAGACAAAAACTGTGTCACTTGAACACCGGAACCTGTCAATAATTGGAGCAAAATGAGAAATAAACTAAATTTAAAATATTGGGCTTGATCCTTATCTCTCTTACACTAGCATACTGCACCGCATTAGTTTAAATCCATCACAGTACGTTGCAGCACTGGTGAAATATGTGGTGAATTGGGTCCACGCTATTTAATGTGGCACAAAGTATATGTTCGATGATGGGTATTTTCATCGGTGTATCAAATAAGTCTCAGAAAATCTTACTGGATTTTACCATCGTGGTTAATTTGGGAAAAAAGATACAAACAATCAAAATGGACTTTTCTTCACATATGAGATAATGTTGGGGTTTTTTTATATCTTTTAAGGGCTATGAGACAGAAAATGCTTCTGTATTCTGTAGATGTCCACAAACCTACCTTTGAATCCTACTCGTCTTACAGCATACAAAACTATTTGTCAGTAGTTCCACTGACTCAGTGGGACTACTTGCGCAAGCAAAGTTATCGAGACTGACTTTTCAGTGACATTAACACTTAAATTAAGATATTAATCAATAGTCATAACAGATCTCATTAAATATCAAGAGATCCTGGTTCTGCCTACGCGGATGAAAAGCGGTGGCTGTCGGGACTAAGCTGAAGCAAGCTTGGCTAGCGGCAGGCTCTCTGTCCTGGCTGTCCCTTTGAAACGTGAAAATCTGCTCAGAGTTGCCACTGTAGAGCAGAGAGTGACAATCAGTGGATGGGGACTTCGACATGATTACATCCACTCTACTGCCTGGCCATACATTGACAGACAAAACTACTGTAATGGAGTGATCATTTGGAAAATGGCTACTGCCCACATTTAAATTCCTTTCAGTGTTATTCCATAGCCAATTAGAGTGGTAGCCCAGCCTATATTCATGCCAGTCTTGTACTACATTGTAAGAAAAAGGAAAGGAGCAGCTCAGAAGTCTTTAATTATTCCTCCAGCCATTTATTGACCTGCTCTCTAAAGGCCATATACGGGCCTTCATCTGCATGCAAAATTCTTATTGACATCACTGGGAGGGCCACAGGCAGATGGAGGGTACTTTGTAAACCTTACATTTTAAATATGTTGTGAGAGAAAGGCGCAGAATCGCAGTCCGTTAAAAAAAGTGAGCAGCTTATCTAATACCGCTCTTTAAACGTGGAGTTTGAATAACATTTTTCCTAGCAATAACATCCTCCCTCTTCTCTGCAAGCTATCTAACCTACACGTTTCTGTAAAGTCTTCATATTTAACACTCAAACAATTGATGTCCCTATAGTATAAACAGGATAGATAATGAATATAAGTGGGATAGAAAATTAATCCTACTTGCGAGGAAAGAGAGTCATAATTCACTTAGGCTTCTCAGCTCTTACGTTATGAGGTCTTCAGCTAACTCATGGGATCCATTCCACATCCCACAGATGCTCATTATGAATTCTTTTTATGTGCAACATGTGGGGACTAACCAGTTTCATATCTCCTGGTATTAGCTGCAATCCAAAGCATTTTGTATTAAAACAGAATGCAAACACAGATGCTATTTAATACAAAGGATTTGAATGCAGTCTCTGTTTTAACATAAAGTTGGTGCGTCTTAATTTGCTTTGGAACAGCAATGGAAAGAAAAGTCAAGATAAGAGGATATTGTTAGATTAGGAGTCAAGCTACGATTCTAAGAGGAACTGCATGGGAAAAGGGGAGACTGGCCCAGGTGACAGCTTTGATTTATGGAAGCAAAGGTTACAATGCCTTGGGAGCGATGGGGCAGCCTGGGACATCTGCCCCCTTCAGAGACGCTGCCATAGCCCCTCCAACACCGAGTGAAACCTTTATTCTGTCCCACGCAGCTCCTCTTGGTGTGCGCCTCGGTCTCCTCCGAGAGGGGCCAGCAGTGCGGCCGCTGGTCGCGCAAGGTGCGCTAACGCGCTGCTCCCTCCCTCTCCAGCCGTGCGCCCCCGAGGCTGGCCGGGAGTCCGGCTCTGCCCCGAGCGCACGACACTCGGCTCCAGCATCCAGCAGCTTGGAGCTACAAGTCCGTACTTTGGGAGTCACCCCAAAAGGTGGGACCCCACTACGGGAGAGGGTCCCTTCGTCTCCCGTTCCCCAGCTGCCCCGACTCGGCACGCCGCTCTCCTCCCCTCCTGTCCCCCGGGACGGGTCCCTCACCCCTCGCCTCCCGCTGCAGCCGCCGGGAGGAGCGGGCAGGGAGGGCCG
>VXBO01010039.1:0-45201 GCA_013400135.1 Rhinoptilus africanus
GGAGTGGAGCAATAAGATGAGGGAAAATGTTTTGAAACTGTAAGAGGGGACATTTCGATTAGATATTAGGAAGAAATTCTTGACTTTGAGGATGGTGAGATCCTGGCCCAGGTTGCCCAGAGAAGCTGTGGCTGCCCCATCCCTGGAGGGGTTCAAGGCCAGGTTGGACGGGGCTTGGAGCAACCTGGTCTAGTGGGAGATATCCTTGCCCGTGGCAGGGGGGTTGGAACTACATGGTTGTTAAGGTCCCTTCCACCTCTGACCGTTATGTGATTTTATGATTTAGGGTATGGGATATTCCTTTTGTTTGGGATGCAGCCAATAAACCCATCCTGGGGCTCAGGTATCCCCAGGAGAGCTGATGAACATTCCGGGTCGTCTGCACCGTACGAAATACATGTGAGCTAAATTAAATATCCAGGAAACGCAACTTGAGCAGTGATGGCAGTTGCAGCGTTTCCCAGCCTGGGGCTGCCACTCCCCGACTTGAATTTTTCCAGGTAGTGCCTTTCCCTGGACAATATAAAATGGGCGTTAAAAAAGCACATAAATCATCCCGGGGAATCCAGCCAGTGAGTTGGCTGCTAACGTGAGTCAGAGCATGCAATGTAATTTGGTAAATATTAGAGTATATTATGTTTTATGTAATTATGGTGTAGAAGTAGGGAGGTTTAAAATCCTACTTTCCTTCTAGTTAGGCGGTAAAATCTCAGCTGGTGCCTAAAATTGTCTTCCTGCATGGGGCAGATGTGCTCCCCAGGGTCTCTGGTTCAGGAGATCGAGGATGTATCTCAAGGCGTTTCCTCCTCTGTGTGGCATCTCCTCCCTGTGATCGTGGACAACTGAGCCAGGCTTTGGACCTCCTTGGTGGTGGGGTGGCCACGGTGCCTCCTACCCAGGCTAAAGGGCTATCAGTGGTTGCTGGTGTGGCCTTGGCCTGTCTTCTTCATTGTGCTTTCTCCTACTTGGTTGAGTCTTCTGGACTCAAGTTGATGGTGAAGCTTTTTGGTTGGCATCTCTTTGGTTGGCTGGTGGTGGAGCTTCTTGGTTGGTCTCTTCAAGCTGGGGCTAGCAGTGGAGTTTCTCAGTTGGCGTCTCCGATTTGGGATGGGTGGACAGGGACGGCTAGCATGGCCAGGTGGGTGTTTTTCTGGGGAAAGAGCCCTCTTGAATGATTTTATTTCCTTCCTCCCCACAGCTGATAGTCGAAAAAACGACTGACTACCCTTCGGCTGAGTACTCCCTGGTGGAGGATGTAGCCCTCCACTTCACGTGTTTGATGGACAGACTGAACGAGCAGCGCCTCTTTCAACCGGACCTGTGCGACGTGGACATCGTGCTGGTGCAGCACAAGAGCATCTTCCCAGCGCACAAGGGGGTCCTGGCGGCCTACAGCCAGTTCTTCCACTCCCTCTTCACCCAAAACAAGCAGCTGCAGCGCGTGGAGCTCTCGCTGGAGGCCCTCACCTCGCAGGGCCTCCAGCAGATCCTCAATTTCATCTACACCTCCAAGCTCCTCGTCAACTCCTGTAATGTGCAGGACGTGCTGAACGCGGCCGCCGTGCTGCAGATGAACAACATTGCCTCCTCCTGCCAGGACCTCCTTGACACCCGCTCGCTCAGCCTGGCCGCCGACATGGCCCTGCCCGCTGAGGGCTGCGCCGGACCCCCGCCCTACTACTGCGAGATCAAGCAGGAGGTGGACGCCCCCCATCCCAAGATCTACGCCCGGGAGGGCAACGACCCCTACTCAGTGCGGGTGGAGGATGGAGCAGGCGGTGGGACGCTCCCCCCTGGTCCAGCCAAGCAGTACTACAAGGAGGAGAAGGATGGTGGTCCGGGCGCCGTCTGTAAGATGGAAGGGGAAGAGTCTGAGGAGGACCTGGACAGCCAGGGCTCGTACAACCGGGAGCAGATCATCGTGGAGGTGAACCTCAACAACCAGACCCTCAATGTCTCCAAGGGCATGGAGGGGAAGGCAGCCGCCAGCGAGGCGGCCGTGGTGGGGCGGCCTGACGGTGATGGGCATGACACAGAGGAGGATGGGGAGGAGGAGAACGAGGAAGGAGAGGAGGAGGAGGAAGAGGAGGAGGATGCGGAGGTGGGCGAGGAGGAAGAGGAGGAGCACAGTGAGGAGGAAGACCTGGAGGAGACGACGGAAGAAGAGGATGATGATGATGATGATGAAGACGCATCGGAGGTGAAAAGGGAAAAGGGGCAGCCTCGCCGAGGCAGCCGGGCATCCAAAGCCACCAAACCTACCATGGCAACAAGGTCCCAGGAGATGGCCAAGGTGGAAGAGGAGGAGGAGGAGGGAGAGGAAGGCCAGCGAGGGAGAAAGAGGAAAAAGGAACAGGATGGTTTGGGCCAGAAGGTGAAGCTGGAGGAGAAGCAGCACTACCCATGCAAGAAGTGCCCCCGAGTCTTCAACAATCGCTGGTACCTGGAGAAGCACATGAATGTCACGCACAGCCGCATGCAGATCTGCGACAAGTGCGGCAAACGCTTCCTCCTGGAGAGCGAGCTGCTGCTGCACCACCAGACCGACTGTGAGAAGAACATCCAGGTGAGACAGCCCTGGGGACGTCCCACCGGGGGGGGACCATCCCATCAAGGGGTAGGGCATCCCACTGGGGATGGACATCCCACCAAAAGAGGAGCATCCCACCATGATGGGACATCCCAGTGGGGGAGGGATATCCCACGCACCATGGAAGACATCCCGCCCAGCTTAAACCATGGGACGGGCTCATGCTCACATAACATTTTTGATGTTGCGGGTGGTACATGGCAGATGGGAGGGAACCTTACTTCACCCGTGACTCATATCCAGGCTCAGGAGGGTCCCCACAGTGGCAAGGGACCAGAGGATTTGGGCGACTGTGGCTTCCCCTTGGCCGGCCGGGTGGAAACATGGAAGAGTTTTTGAGCAGTACTTTTTCTTTGAGTTTATTCAGTTAATCTGGAGAAAACATTGTGAGCCCCTGATGGAGACACACTCCAGCCGTTCCCACCCAGGCTGAAACCAATTTAGTTTAATTCAAAGATTTGCTGACACGAGTTAAAATGGTTTTAATCTGCCTTTTGTGCTCTTTAACTTGCGTATTAGCAAGTTTCCGAATGTATTTGACATCCATGCGTGGCTCAGGCTCGACGTGTCCTTTGCCTAATGCTAATGAGATCCTCGTCTGCGTTTGCAAATCAACTCCAGTAAGTCAGTGCAGTTTTTTGGGAATGGGTAGGCATTCCAATGGAACAGCCAACATGTGTGTTCCTGCAGACCCCTCCAGCCCATCTCCTAATTCCCAACGAGCTGGTTTGCATGACGCTGTGTCTACTAATTAAAAAAACAACAAACTTCTGGAGAGCTTCGCCCACCATCCTTCCCACCGCGACCAGATTTTAAATGATCTCGCAGCTCTTCTAGATGAAGATAACGATGACTCAAGTGCTACTGGAGCCCTTCGCTGGTGGCACCCCAAATAAAAACGGGCAATGAAAAAGATCTCGGAGTTAGGGCATATGGGGAACACGGAGTCAGGAGTGGTCTTGGCTCAAGTGGGTGAAGGAGCCTGCCCTGTCCCTTTGGTGCATCTTCCTGAAAAATTCACACCCCTGAGGTTGCTTTATTTGGATGCCTTTTCCTAGAATGGATGAGTGCAGCTCATCAATACCTGTGCGGTGGTGGCTGTTTTGGAGCCCATCGTAAAGCCTGTGCAGTTGAAAATGGGTTTTCCCAGAATATTTCTTCAAGCTCATCTGTTTTCCTGATGGATAACACGGGGCTGTCACCACATTGGTGTTTTTTCCCCTCCTTCTTATCCCTTTTCCAGAATGTTTATGAATGGGATGAACCACAGCTGCCCATGCAGTGACCTCCTTCTGCGGAAAATGTGGATCATTACCTCTCACTTAGTTGAGCATTTTTAATTTTACAAATAGCCAAATTTGCCCCACTTACTCTGATAATATTGAATAATTTTATCAATATACCAGGGATTTATAGCTGGATGGAAAAGGGATTTTTTTTTCAACTCTAAACCTGTAACAGATAGTCTTTATTTTTTTTTTAACCAGATCCGTGGAGGGACTATCCCTCTTATCCCTTTTAGGTCTGCTGCTTCCTTTCCCTGTTTTGTCCCCAAATTTCATCCATAATGCTTTAGGTGCTAGGCTTCATCTTGCTCCCTGTGATCATTTCCCATTGCTGTCCATATCCCTGCGGACACCGTAATGGGCATCCTGCCTCCACTGCATGAAAAATGATTCCTCCTTCGCTTTATGATTGCGTATCAGTTGTTTTTCAACCTTATTTGGCCAGCTTCGGGATGGTTTTCCTCTTAACCTGCAAGAATTTATCTTCTCATTTTTTTTCCCTCTCATTTGGACGTTACTTCCACATTTTTGAGAGATCCTTTTTTGCAGTAACTGAGGACAGAGAGCTCAGTCCTCCAGGGTGCTTGGTCGCAAGCCGGGGGACTTTCCTACCTCTGCTGCTTTCCCTCTACCTTGGATTTTAAAATTCCCCTGCAGCCTTTTTGATTTTAAGTGGAGAAAATGGATATTGATGTGTCTTTGATAACAGGCTCTGGCTCTGAATTTGTCCTGAAATGTCTCTTAAAGCAGAAATAAAACTGTTCTGATCTGTGAAAGTATTTACTTAAGAACAGGAGAACTCGGAGGACTGCTCATATTGATATTCAAGCATGGCAAGATGAAGAAGAGGAGTATTGGGAATGCCTCTCTGACCTTAATTTTATCTCCCAGGCACCTAATTATTAATATCTATAGCAAGATACTGGGACTACGTGGAATAATGGTATATTTTCCGTGGTATCACAGCCTCTTTTGGTGCAAAATTTGCTTTAAGCCCATCAAGAAGCAACTGTTCCTTTGGGTAGGAGATGATGGAGGCTGTGCTGCCTGCGCTGCTTCAAGCCCTGCTGGGAAATCCCCTTCTGGGCTTACTGGTACTACTCAGCCATGCTGTTGGTAGATGCCTCCAAGGCTTGAATTATTTTTTCAGTGCACCTGTGAGAAGAAGAGATGGTTTTAGACCTGTTGGCCAAGAGGAAGATGAGTCATGGAGAGAGATGAAGGGGAAGGAGTGTCCCTTGGCTTCTGGCATGGTCCTCGTCCAGTTGCTGCCTGCTGTCCCCATGCTCCACAATGGTTTACCTTGTGGACCTCACTCTCCTGTCTTTCCCTGAGCACCAAACTGAGCTTACATACGTTGAACTGATGTCGTGCTGAAGTTGGAGCTTTTCCTGTGAACTTTCTGAGAAACATTGAACTTGCTGAAGCTGAAGCAAATCTCTACCATAACTCCTTGGAGGAGGCTTTGCACGTCGCCTTGTTCTGCGTGTGCTGATGGCCTGCTTTTGGGTCCATTGTCATCCATTTGGATATGTTTGGAAAGCTCACTTAGTGGTGAAGTATCCATAATATATGCTGAAAACTGAAGTTGGGCTGCCCTGACTTGGGCTTCTCCTTATTTCTATATTCTTTGCAGCCTTCTAATGTGCAGAGAGTTAGTTTTTGTTTTGTTTTTTTTTTCTTTATGTAGCGCCTTAATTGTGTAGAAGAATAAATTGCCCAGTTGGGAATAGAGCCTTGGTGCAGGAGCTGCTGTTTATACAAGCCCTGTACTTCCATTGATGGAGAGGTCATACCCTTCCTTGGAAAGGCACCACCCTGTCCCCATCAAATGGACAGAAATTCGAGTTTTGGAGGTTTTGAAGTGATGAGCTCTATAGCAGACTTGCTGGTCATTACGGGTTTTGATGTCTTAGCTTTAAGTTTTGTAGTGATGTTCTCTTTCAAAGGATGAAGCTGGTAGGCTGGCAAAACCAAAAATGCTGGTGGTGCTGGGGCACATTCCTCTGCTCCCCTGCCCATCCTCTCTCTCCTTGCAGTGCGTCACATGCGGGAAGGGGTTCAAGAAGCTCTGGTCCCTCCATGAGCACAACAAGATCGTCCATGGCTACGCCGAGAAGAAGTTCTCCTGTGAGATCTGTGAGAAGAAGTTCTACACCATGGCCCACGTGCGCAAACACATGGTTGGTGAGTGCGGGAGGCACCGGTGCCATGGGGAGATCTTGTTAGGGATGTCCATCCATCGCTTTGGCCATGAAGGGTGGTTTTTTTGTCACTTTTGTGTTGGGATTTTAGGACTGGGCTTAGTCTTGAGGGAGCTTTCTAACGTCAATGCGGGAGCCTGGAAATTTGGCCCAGTATTTAATGCTGAATGTGTGTGTGCCCAGTGCTGGGTTTAGAGTAACTGGGAATGGTGCTGGCGAAGCTCATTTATTTAACCAGAAAAAAGTCCTCAGAAGTGATCAAAGGAGGGTTTGAAGCGTAACCGTCCTTCCCTTGTGAAAGAAGACAAGACCGGGCTAACGCTGGGCTTTGAAAAGCAAATTGCAGATGGCAGTTGAGTCTCTGGGGCTTGCAGGCACCAAAGAGGTCCAAAAAAAGGGGGTTTTGGCAGACAATTAGAAGACTACCTAATACGTGGCTGCTGCACATCTTCCCAAGATGGCTTTGGGTTTGCTGGGGTTGGGCCCCGGTGTTGGGAGCTGCAGCGGGGACTTGGGGAGATGGATGCTCAGGGCATCCCCGCAGGTGGGGAGGGCACCTGACCCCGCTCCTCTCCACTTCAGCTCACACGAAGGACATGCCATTCACCTGCGAGACCTGTGGAAAGTCCTTCAAGCGCAGCATGTCCCTCAAGGTCCATTCACTCCAGCACTCCGGGGAAAAGCCTTTTAAATGCGAGGTAAGGTCCTGTGTGTCCCCCCACCCTGTGTCCTCTGAAACGGGCACAAAACCACTGATTTGAGGAAAGATCTGTCACATCTTGGGGCTTCCCCTGTGCTTTTTTTTTGCCAGCGTAGCTGTAGGGATGCTCCTCCCTCTCCCAAACTTTGCATCCCCTCCTGGTTTGAGGGTCCCACCAACCCTATGATGAAATTGGTGGCCAACACCAGTATCCCTCTGTCCGGTGTCTGGACCTTGCATCCTGCCCCAAGCCCATCCAGTCTGCAAACCTGCCTGAGTATGTCCCGAAAAACCACATTTGTGTTCTTTTTTTTGAGAGGAAAGGTGATTTCTGTGCTGCTCTGACATGTTGGAGATTTGGGGGCATGTGAAGGGGTGTTTTTTGGATGCTCCTCAGCATCTCACTCCCCTCTCCACCCTGCAGAACTGCAACGAGCGCTTCCAGTACAAGTACCAGCTGCGTTCCCACATGAGCATCCACATTGGCCACAAGCAGTTCATGTGCCAGTGGTGCGGCAAGGACTTCAACATGAAGCAGTACTTTGATGAGCACATGAAGACGCACACGGGTGAGAGCTCCTCGCCTTGCCCCCAGCTCTGGCAGGGGAAAGAGTGATGGAATGCGGGTGGCATCTTCGGGTGGACAGCAGGATGGGGGTTTTGGGGTGGGATGGTCCAGCCCACCAGCTTCTCATCTATCTTCCCCCATCCTTAGGTGAGAAGCCCTACATCTGCGAGATCTGCGGGAAGAGCTTCACCAGCCGCCCCAACATGAAGCGGCATCGCCGGACCCACACAGGCGAGAAGCCGTACCCCTGCGACGTCTGCGGCCAACGCTTCCGCTTCTCCAACATGCTCAAAGCCCACAAGGAGAAATGTTTCCGCGTCAGCAACCCTTTGGCTTCGGACACGGCCGCCTCCCAACCCGCCGCCAGCCCGGCCCCGCTGCCCCCCGGCCCTGGCGTCTCCCCCTTGCCCCTGCCGCTGCTTCATCCCCTTCCACAGACCCTCCCTCCTCCTCCTCACCTACCACCGCCCCCTCCCCTGTTTCCCGCAGGGAGGGTAAATTCGAACAACAATTAGGTGCCCCCCACCCTGGCCATGTGCCCGCACGGACTGCTCTGCCCTGTGGGAATGCCTCCCCTTGGGGAGCCAAGGCTTTGCTTGCTCTCTGCCCCTCTTCCTCCTCGTTTTGGGATTGTTTTGGGTGTTTTTTTTCTTTTCCTCACCCGTCATTCTCCGCAGAGAGAGGGAGCAGGAGGAAGCCCCTTCCCAGAGGAGTGTGGATGTTGGAGGAGGGGAAACCATCGT
Source organism: Rhinoptilus africanus (assembly GCA_013400135.1). NCBI lineage: Eukaryota > Metazoa > Chordata > Aves > Charadriiformes > Glareolidae > Rhinoptilus > Rhinoptilus africanus. The sequence continues at coordinate 8,092 of VXBO01010039.1, forward strand.
CCGTCCGTAAGGGTGCGTAGGTAAAAGGTGTCACTCTCTGTTTCATCTTCCCGTGCATTGGCTTCATCTTCGTGCCGGGATGCTGGCAGGGCTCAGAGGACCAGGATGCCACACTGTCCAGGGTTGAGTTCGCCAGTGCCGTGGGCCCGCTCACTAGCCGAATGGATGCCTGCTGGCGCTTCAATATTTATAATAAGCCGAAATCTAGCTAGTGGTGCTTGGATCCCTGTACTGTAAAGCTGGTCTTTCAGCTCAGGCTCTTTTCCCAAGAGGTTGAGAGGTGGGCACCGCAGAGGAGCCCCTGCTGGTCCCGTCTGCCGGCCCTGGTGGCCTGCGGCAAGCGAACAGATGTCCCCATTGGAAAGCCATCAGCCCGCTCTTGTTAGCAGCCCTCACTGCGTCTTCCTTCCCTGTGACAGGTTTTCCTCCTCGATAGGTGAAAGCACAAACACAGGCGGCATCGCATCTCAGAGCATTTTTGGTTCACTTTTGGGATGCCCTAAGGGAGCCAGGCTCTGCTGTGCCCTTTCCGCAAATCCAAGCAGGAGCTGGGCTCCTGAGGATGCTCTGGAGATGGCGAGGTGTCCCTGGGAGAGCTCAGTTAGCCTTGGGACCGGTGGGAGGGTGGCTCTGCAGCAACCTGGAATGGAGGAGTGGGACACCGCCGTTTCTTGGCAGAATCAGCCCAGAATAGTGCCTTAACAATTCGAATAAACCCCTGATCAATGGATGAGCTCCAGGTTAGGTCCCGTTGCAAGGTTTAGAGCTAAAGCGAGACCACTTTCAGCCTGATGACAATGTCCCATCCTCCAGCTTGTTGCCCGTGTTGCTCTCCCAAGCTTTACCTCTCCCCATGGGGTTGGCAGCCGTTGCCCTGCTCTGGCTTGGGGGTACCAGAGGGGACCAGTGAGGGCTGTGGTTGGTTTGGTGATGCCCCGTTGTGTTTGTTAGCACTTCTCTGACCATGTTGTGCTTGTTGAAGTTGAGCTGGTCTTTGGCTTCAGTTATTCAGGCTGGCTTCTTGCCAGTGGAGGAGGAGAAGAAGGCGGCTTTGCTGTTATCTTTTGGTTGGATGCTGGGGTCCAAGTTGGGTCTCTCGCTGATGTGCTCTGAGCCAGGGCCGCGGTGTCCCGTGTTGGCCTGACCGTGGTTGTGTCTCCCAGACCTTTGGAGTCTGGGAGAGCTGGCAGTGCTGCAGGGGCTACAGAACATGCAGTGTGGGCAGAGAGATGCCAGCCAAGAGGTGGGGTCCATTGCAGCTGATGCCTTGCTCCCAAGGATGCATGTGAATGTGGGTCAGTTGACAGAGGAGATGGCGAGCAGGGCTGTTGGGAGGCAAGAAGGAAGAGAAGACATTGAGCAGGTTGCAAGAGCCCTTTCCCATTTGCACCTCAGTCTGGGCGACAGCGGGGTGCTGGGGTCTGAGCCACGTTTGGCTGTGCAAGAAGTCTTGGTGCTTCGTCTCCAAGACCAAATCAGCAAAGCACTTGGGCAGTATTGAGGCTGTCCCTGGAGATCCAGGAGGATTCAGCCACATGCTCAGGGGGTTTGCTGACTGGGGACGTGCAGGAGATTATCCTGAAAGGGAGGGAACAGGGGAGCACCTGCTGTTCTCCTGAGTGCTGTTCGAGGTGACGGGTTAGGTGGCTGGTGTCCTCTCCTGCTGAGTGGTGCCTCCCCATGCCTGACATCTCTGGAAAGCTGGCTGCTCTTGTAGATGTTAGCATGGTGGAGCAACGAATTGCTTTTCATCCCCATGTTGGCTGGGATCCTGTGGACCCCCAGCACTGTAATCGGCATCGGTGAGCTCATCCTCATCTCCATAGGCTTTGAGCAAAGTGAGGATGCTGTGGCAGAGCTGCCTTGCCATATTGACCTTCTCAGATGGGTACCAAAGGCTTTTCTGCTCTCCTTCCTCCATGACCCTGGGGCTTATTGGGATGGTGCAAAGCCTTCTCAAACACACACCAGTGAGAGATGTGGGCACTCAGCTCTTGGGCCCATTGGCTTTCTGAAGGGACCATGACCCAGACTGGAAGATGATTGCTTTAGAGAAGCCTTCAGTGACACCCTTGGAGGTGCTGGAGGGCCTCAGTAGAGCGATCCATGCTGTCTCCTCCTCCGTTGCCTCCCAGACTCACCCCTCGGACTCTCTTACATTTCTTTCCCCTCAGACAGCCTTGACATGGGATGGGAGTACTGCACCCTGAGGAGGACTCGCCTCACCTTCTGTAATGGAGCCTATCAGCCTGTCTGGTTGGTAGACTTCTCCCCCCAAGCAAACCCTGACATCAACATGAGCTCCCTTCTACCTGGAGGTGGCTTTCCCTGTCCCAGTTCATCTGCTCCTGATGACGACCTGTCCTGCTTGGACATCACTGCGAGATGAGAGCTCCTTGTTGAGGCTAGAAACCCAGCAGAAAGCCCAGTGACTGATCCCAGCTGCGTTCGATCGCCTTCGAGAGCCTGCCCAGAGAGCCACTTGGAGACGTCGAGATGTGACCATGCACACAGCACTTTGGAGAACCAGATCCCTGCTGCTCCCTCCCCTCTCCAAGGCCTGGGCAGTTCCCAGGAGTTCTACATGGCCTCCGAGCCCTTTTGTCTACACGTTTACTTGACCCTGATGTGTCTCTTCATATCTGGTTTTCATTAATGTACTAAAAGTTCAAACGAGTCACTCCTGCAGTGTCTCATCCCGCATCCATCCCAGTCAGCCCCATTGGCACCCGTTGGGTTAGACGGGGCGGGAGGCGGGCAAGTTGGGTCCGTTGTTTTCAAGCTTTTTATATTTTTTAAATTTTTTTTTGTTTAACTCTTGCACCTTAAACTCTCACATCCCTTCTTCGACAGACCGCGAGGGTGGAGAGGGGCTTGATTTCCATTATGCAGTTCATGAATATGCCGCAACGCAACATTCAGCTGACAACCCTGCCCATGCGCCTAACCCCAAACCTCTCTGGGTTTGAATTATTTTTTCCCCTTTCATTTGAACTCTGGGGAGGGAGGGATTCACGTGGGAGGTGGGGTCATTTTTGGTTTATATATCCCAGGAACCTGGTAGCACACACCAGTTAGCCTCATAATGTCTATGAGGCACGGCTGGCCCTTCGGACCACAGCCATAACCCCAACGCGGTGGGAAGGTGATGATGGATGGTTGGCCGGTGGGTGGGAATGGCTGTGACAGTGCAATAGAGATGAGCATCCGCTGCTAGACAACTCCATTGGTTAAACTCTTGGTTTGCCTGAAGTCGAGAGGGAAGGACGGATGGACAGACGCCCTTTGTTCACACGGACAGAGAGCTTCCCCACACGCATCCCTGCCTAGTGACACGTAACCACGACAGGAGTTGGGTCGAACTTGAAAGAAATAATAATTTTAAAAAAGAGGAAAAAATAGGAAGAAGAACAACCTCAGTAGCATGGAACTTGAAGGAAATGAATGAAACCCCAAGCACTTGCCTCAAAACTAGTTTCTCATGCCTGATGTTTGGCTCTGTATTATTTTACGGCATTCAGTATCGGTTGCCCAAACATGCCAAGTTAAGAGTGTATTGGTGGCTCTACTAGTGTGAACAAACTAAATGAAGCACTTTATTCTGTATAGATAAGGGAAGGCGGGGAGGGGAGGGGAAGCTTGGGTGCTTTTCGGAAGCATCTTAAGTAATGTTCTAGGAAATGTATTATTATTATTACTTTTTTTTTTTTTTATGACCATGTGTAATCAATATATGTTTATCTTTAACTCCAAGTATAGCAGTTACTCTCTTTGGGATGGTGTGATGAGGGGGAGGCCAAGATGGTTGGGTTAGTGCATAAACATGGGGCCAACTGGGGCAAGTCATTGCCTACCGAAGGAACAAGTGAGTCTTGCTTCGTTGACGGCCCCGTTGGCCAATGTCCGGAAGGTCCCAAGAGGTGCATCGAAGCTGCCTTCCAGGGCACAGCTCAGAGACAGCCTTGGCACCAAGGGCCCAACATGCATCCCTATTCCGAGCCATCTTTTTCCTGAGGGTGCTGGGCCAGTTCTCTGGGCCACCCACGAACAAGACGAGTCACAGTAGGCTGTTCTGGATTGTCCCTAGAGGCCAAGTCTTTGGCCATGCTTTGAAACCTGCTTTTGGCCTCTCACCAAGGCACATCAGGGGTCGCTGAGCTCTGAAAGTGGTGAGAGGTCAGAATTGGGCCTTTCCACTGCGTTCTCCCAGTCTGGAAGTGTTATGACTGTTACCAAAGAGGTTGCAAGTGGAAGGACTGAATCAATAAACGATTTGTCTTTTATAAAAGAAAACCTAAAGCTCCACCACTGTCTTTGTTGCCTTAGTTTTGCGTTTTATTTTTTTTTAAGTCTCTTTTCAGGCAATTGTGAGTCAGAGCCCAGCAGGATGGGCTTCCCATGGCATGTTCACCGCTGCCATTGCTTCACACATACAGCCTTTGCGTTGGGTATGGTGGGAGGTACTCGCATATGTATGGAACAACTGGACTGCTGTGTGGCCAACAAAAATTAGCTTTTCAGGGAAGGATGATGAGTGGATGGGAGAAGGGGTTTAGTGAGGACTGAGCTCCTGAGTCCTACTGGCTCCGTGAGCTCTGTGTGGGCTATGAGCTGTGGCTCCATGAGCTCCTCTCTAAGGAGTGGAGAAACCAAGGAGCCCATCCAAAAGGACCCAGTGCCTTTATTGATGTAAAATGGAGTGGTGGGAACCTCGCCAGCTACCATCAGCACTGATATTGGGAAGCTAATGGAAGAAGAGATGATTTTTTCCCACCCTTAGGATGTACCTGCTTCTTTGCTACTGGCATTGCCTGGAGAAGAAACCCACAGGTGATCTGTGCCACTGGAACTGCGTGCACCCGAGCCGGGAAAATGCTGGGCAGCAGTGAGGAGTGATACCTCTCTGAGTATTCAAGTTGGCATTTGTTGTCTGTGATTGCCTTGGGACTGAAGCAGCCTCCTGGCGAGGTGGTGAACGACTCTGGACCAGTATTTTGCTTAGCAAGGTGCAATTTTACTGCCTTCCTTGGGCCAATGCTGGCTCGCACACATTGAGATTTGGCCCTCATTGCTCAGGTGATGGGATATTTCAAGCTCTTCTGGGTCCTTTTATACAACAGCTATTTTTCCTTTTCTTGTCTTGTGCCAGTGATGGTATCTCCCACAGCTTTATAATGGATGGGAACCACACAGGAGGACTAAGGTCCTGTTAACTGCATTCCCAATGGACAGTTGTACGGTGAGAGGCCAAGGATGGGGATGAGTTTTAATTGCCACCTCTCAAGCCATTATCAAGGGACTATGCTGAGCAATGTTCACGTTGACTTCAAAGGGCCCAGATTTCCCCCGGGAGAGCCAAGCAATGTGGCAGCGGGTCTAACCCTCTCTTCGGACCAAGTGCGAACAGCTTTCCATTCTGTGTCTGGCAAGAGGAGCTGAACCAAAGCTGTTGGTTTCCCATCCCAGGCAGGAGGTAGTATCCTGCCACTGCAATAAATGACTTTTTAAAAATTATTATTCTATGAATGGAATTTTTTTTCTTCTTTTTTTTTCTTTTTGTTTTCTGCTACAAGCTAATCTACATTTGTTAGATTCATCCTAAATTACCTTGGGAGTCGTCCACAGGAATTTCTACAGAACTGGGTAGAAGGTGCTTTTTTTTTTTTTTTTCAGTGCATTTTTCACACATTTGATTGTTTCACAGCTTTTTGTGTTGCCTTTTTATTTTTTTTTAAGCTATTTTGTGCCAGCCAGTCACCTTGGATTTATTTTTTCTTGTGAAAAATGTTTCATTACTGTTCTGATATGACTGTCCTCTGAGGACATTATCCTGTAACTTTTTAAATCTTTAAAACGAAACCAGGACAAGACTCTGGTTCCTTTACTCCAGCCAAGTTGTCTTTCCTTCCGAAAGCATTTTAGTTTCTCCACGACTGCATTTTGAGCTAGATGAATCAGCCAGATATGATTTTTGATACCATAATTTTCAAGCCACTTTGAGGGTATTATTTTTTAAGGGTTTTATTTGTTCTTTTTTATTAGTGATTATCACCCCTGTTCGTGGTATCATGAAATTATGTAGGCATCCAGTTTCCTTCTCATCCTAAGTAAGCTTCTAGTCCTCATATCTATGGAGAAGAGCTGTAAGGCTATGGATGCTAAAGTTTCAGATGCCAAATAGGGGAAAAATAAACAGAATTAAAGCTGGGGCTGTGCAAGGGCTCTCCTTGGGGCTGGTTTGCAGCGTGTGTTCATCACAGCTATTTGCTTGGTCCTTCTGTTTGGTTGCTGTGGACATTCAGTTGCAGTACTATCAACATGCAAAAACAGGATTTCTTTTGAAATAGCCTAATAATTTATTTTTAAATAAACCACTGGTCAGATGGTGTGGGCATCAGGAGATTTTTGTTCTAGCAGATCTTTGTCCTGCTGCCAGTACAGTCATGTTTCTATCAAAATATCATTATGGATAACTTAAAAAATAAAATGCATTTTTTCCTCAGTAGGAAGCTCTCTTTGAGCCAAACACAACTGAGATCTCCACGTATTTAACAAACTCAAATACTCTTTTAAAAAAAAAAAAAAAAGAAAAAGAAAAGGTCAGAACATTAAAAATAAGAGAAACGGCATAAATATAAAACCTTTCCCTGAAAAACAGCATAACAGCATTTATCCAACCATAAGTGAGGACATTGTGATCTGTGACTGAAGATGGGGAGCCCAAAAGGCTGGAGATGAGTGCACATGGCCCTCCCTGCCTGTCTCCACGCTTTCCTACCCTCCTACTCGCATGACCCTTCCCCTCCTGCAGACCTGAGCTCCTGGCGTCTCTTCAGTCCAAAGTCAAGGGGGAGGCAAAGAACTAAGACTATTTTCTTTTGAGTACGTCTTCCAAATCATTTCTGCTGCCCACAGTCACATGCTTTTTTAACTGTCCCATCCCAACAACCCTCACCACCCAGAACTCATCAAAGTCCCCTCAAGTTTCTCCTGTACCACTTGGCTTTGACCTTTCCTTTTCCCCTCCAAAGTGGACTCTAGTACCATGCTCACAGCTATCTTAGGTGGGGAAATACTTTATAGATCCCCCCCCTTCCCTGAGAACATCAGCTTAGTCCCTTGGGACCCACTTTCTACCTCCACTCTTGCTTGGAGAGGTTCAACAACAGTTGAGAAGACGGGGAAAAATAGGGAGAAAGAAGAAGAACAAGCTTTTTGTCCTGTCTACTGAGATGGGAACAATGCATTTCTCCATCCTTCTCAGTCCACCCCAGCTTCTTGCAGGCTCCAGAACCCTACTCGTCCTTGCGAGCATCTTCAGATTCCCATAGGGCTTCAAGATAATTTTCCCCCTTTCCCATTTGACTAAGTAAAAAGGTACTAATCACAGATGCAATGTCCTACACAGAATCCAGCTGCCACATCTACGCTGATAAGTGTGACCTCACCCTCTCCCACCCTTCTTTGCCCCAGAACCCCATGGAAAAAAAATAAATCACGCCTCGCTACATCTTTGTCAGGCGCAAAACATTGAGGCGCACGGGAAGGAAGGTGGCACCAGAGGCATACTGGATCTCCCGGAGGACTCCTTCCCACTTCTTCTGCTCTTCGTCATATCTGGGGAGAGACAGACAGTTGCAGTGAGGAAAGTGTCTTCTCTCCCTCATTTCAGCTGTCCTCCATAGTGATGGGAGCCCTAGTGCATGGTGTCACGTCCCACAGACTTCACATGGCCACGAGAGGCCTTGGGAGCTGTGTGGGCACTTTCAGCCCTGGTGTGCTCTGGTTTGCAGCGCCAGACTGAGGTACGTGGATATCAGTATGTGGTCTCACAAGATAGGGTCTAGTTTTCTACTGGGAAGTGGGTTGGTGGCACCAAGATTGAACATTTGTGGTGAAGGCTAGCAGGTGCCTGCTGAGGGTGCTCTAGAGCCATAGACGTGAAGGACAGGAGCAGCTAACGCTGTATCAGCAGACGTCAGAAAGTGTTTTCTACCCGCTTCTCTGCCCGCACCTAGAGACAATCTGATCTCCAGCCCGAGCACTGCCTTTTCCCAGGGAGAACATGCATTGCACAAACACTGCTCCACGCCAAAGGGGAGATCTGGAACCAGCTCCAGGCAAAATGTCCATGCAGCAACAAAGCTAAAGGAGCAGATATTCCCTGGTACGTTACTATATGAGGCTTGGAGAAGTCACTGAATCACCCAGTGTGCCCTCCAGCACAGCACAGAGACCCTGGGCTGAGCCTGCAGGCTTGTGCTGGGGTAACAACATCCATATCACACCAAAGGCATCAAGAAAGACAGAAACTATCTGTTCCCTCAGTGACTCTCTCTAGCGTCCCTCCCATGCTCCCTTGGACAGCCCCAGGGAAGATCATCACCTCCAAACGTCATTCAGCTCCGTTGGCACCAGCTCTCCCGACTCCGTCTCCACCGTGGCGAACCCTCCGAGCAGGTAGAGCACCCCGGCCAAGCTCACCAGGCTGACCGAGCTGCGCTCCTGCGGGAACTCAGTGAAAGTGTCCCACCTGCCACATCGAGAGAGGGGACATGTCAAGGCGCCCTGCCTACCCCCACACCAAGGCTGGCCTTGCATCAGGAACCAACAACTGCATTAGCTAGGCAGATTAACTTGTGTAGGTCTACACGGGATGGGATCGTACATTGACTGTGTCCATCATCATAGTGCAACTTCGTTTTGCATTGAGTAGATGAGCTGTGAGGCACAGCCAGCATGGACCAGCTGGTCCCAGCGGTGGGACCGCAGCTTCAAGGCCCACCCAAAGTCAGAGAGTCTATTGTGTTGGGTGAAGCTGCCAAGATGAAGCCACAGCCCTGCAGGGAACCCAAGGGCCACAGTAGTTGGTGAAACTGCTTTGAAGGTGAACCTGAGGTGATTCACAGCCCAACTACAGTGGCCTCAGTGATTCTCAGCTGTCCGAGGAACACAGACTGGGAGGAACTGGTATCAGGAGTTGCAAGCAAACTCCAGAATGGTTGGAGGTTGCCTAATGTACGCCTACAACTTCTCCTTGAGCAACTATGCCCCAAAGGTGTGCTCAGGTACATACTTGTTGGTGGCAATGTCATAGACTTCCACCGAGTTGGTCAAGCCAGAGTCGGTCACACCAGCAGCCACGTAGATTTTGTCCTTGTGCACAGTGGCTCCAAACAGGGACCGGGCAGTTTTCATGGGAGCCAGCTCCTTCCACTCAAACTTGGACGGGTTGTAGACACACATCTTCTTCAGGCATTTCCTAGAGAAAGAGAAGAGAGAGAAGGAGCCTTGATTGAGGGACAGTTTTGCACTGCAGGGGTTGAGTGCTGGGAATAACCTGGGGTCTCCAGAAAGGATTTTGCTCCCCCACATCAGCATGACTGCCTTTGCTTGGATGTGCACCCAAGGATGCCCATGCCTGGAGACATCATTTATGTGGATAGCATATCCCCTCCTGAGGTGCCTGCTTTGGGTAGGGGTCCTAAAAGCTCGACACTGTGGTCGCACAGTTGGATACGGGTCCACATAGCTCAGTGCCTCTCAGGACCTCACACGCAGACGTCAGACAGTCTTTCAGTGCTGCTCATCCAACTTGACGCTGTGAAATATCATCAGTAATGCCCCTGTTCCCCTGGATGGCAATGTAAGTTGCGTGAATGTATGCACACTCACACTTTCCAAACCGTAATCCTTTCCGAGCAGGACCTGTCTTTGCTGGATTAAGGTATGTTTGCTCTGCAAACAGCTACACTTCTTGCTTAGAAAGAAATTGCTTCAATGGTCCCCAAGAGAGTCTTTTTCTGCTGAGCTCATCTCCTGCAGGAGGGCAGAATGGGGGTCAGCTTTGATGAAGTTTTTCGCTCCTATTGCAAATACCCATCTGGATTTGACTACTAGGACCACGATGCTCCACAAGTCCAAGCCAGGAGACGCTCAACGTGAAGGGACTTTTTGTTCTTCAGCATATGTCCCTATGTGTGCAATATTTATTTATTGTGAGTAAGGGGGATGATAAGTTCCCTCTCCTGCAAGGACAGTGCCATCCCAGTGCCATCTTGTTACAAGGACATGTAGTGATAGGACGAGGGGTAACGGCTTCAAACTGGAAGAGAGTAGTTTTAGATTAGATATCTTTCACTACAAGGGTGCTGAGACACTGGTCCAGGTTGCCCAGAGAAGCTGTGGATGCCCCATGCTCAAGACCGGGCTGGACGAGGCTTGGAGGGTCTGGTGGGATGTGTCCCTGCCCAGGGCAGGGGGAGTTGGAACGAGATGACCTTTAAGGTCCCTTCCAACCCAAACCATTCTATGGTCTCCCTGTAGGACTCTTAAAGGCTTGGGAAGGGCTGTAATCACAGAGGTGAGCTGAGAGGGAAAAAACCATGTCTCACACCCCATTCAACCCTCCTTAACTCATAGCATCCAGGCTGGTGAGGTTTCAACTCATGCTCTGTAGTTCCACTAGTTTGGGGGCTGACTCCCTGTATTTCTCTTGCTTTTTGACTTACTTGTCGCTTCCTTTGCCACCGATGACATAGACGAGGTCCTTGTGAGATACCACCGCATGGCCATAGACTGCATAGGGAAGGGAATCAGCTTCACCCCACTTGAAGGACCTGGGTCAGAGAAAGGTGGGAAGCAAAAGGGTTTTAGCTTTCTGGGTGAGACCTAGAGCACATGGCACTGTCCAGAACTAGAGGTGAGCACAGATCCTGACTCAATCTCAAAAATATGAAGTTTTCAATGAGGTAGGGCTCACCCAGTAAATTTTGTGATCCTAAAAAAGGGGGGTAAATAAAATAGAAGAATGTTCATGCTAATATTCATGTACTCTTGGGCTTTGTGCATACACAGCCCCTCTTCTTCTGGGACCTCGCCTCATTTACAAACATTACCAGCTAGACATGGATGAGACAGATATATCTGCATGTTGTAAAAAAATTAAAACCAATGTGATTTAGGGGTGCAAGATCATGAGGGCAAATTTGTTTTTTGGCCATCACCTTCCACTTTGAGGTGCAACGGTTGTCCAACATTCAGAAAGGACCCGTCATGGGTATATCCACATTTGCAGGGCTGTGTTGAGGTCCCCGACCTAATTCCAGGGCAGCTGAGCAGAGGACGTATCTATAAGGCTTTGGAAACCGCAAACTGGAACACAAATAGGGCTGACAAATTTCTCAAGAGATGTCTGTTCAAATCCATGTAGCTTAGACTCATCCCCAGTTTTCACACATGTAGGATGTAGCCCCCAAAACCTGCACTTTATTTTACCTAAGCACTGAAGTGCCTGGGCTCTGTGTGGTTTCTAATCGCCCAGCAACTCTGGGCAAATATTTGATCTCACAGGTCAGCAGTTTGCCTTCTCCAGCTTTGTTACAGTTGAAATCTTGACCTAAATAATACTAGAAATACGGGTGATGCTGATCACATCTCTACCATCTTCAAGCTGGTGTTCAAAGCACCCCCTTAGCACTTAGTGGGGCCAGATGTGTCTTTTCGCAGAGTGTGCAGGGGCAGACAATGCCTCGTTCTGTGAGAATGAAACTGGTTTCACATCTCTGCCTATAAAACAGACTTTGAAGCACACACATCTAAATATAGACCAAGCAAAGGCTTGTTAGCACCTACTGTTCTGCCTCTTTGGGGCAGAGAGGGACAGCCTTGGGATGTTTCTGCCTCCCGTGAGCATAACGAGATAGTGTCTTCTAATAAAGCTCACGGGTCAGAGCCCACTGTGCAAAAATAATTGTATATTAAGCCTGATACCTCTCAGAGCGGGCCATTCAGTGCCACATCTGAATGCTTTCAAAACAAACTTTCCTGTCCAAAAACACTCCCACTGACACCACGGTAAAGGTCGCTGAACCTCCAAACTGATGGGCCAGCAGAAGGAAAAACTCCCCTTGCTCCTCCGTACAGGTCCCCTGTGAACATCTGCTGTTTGATCTCTGATAACATAATATCCCCATTACAGCTTCCATCTCCTGGAGGTTCAGTTACAATAAATGAAGCAGCTGGAGACAGACAGCTCAGAGCTCCAGGGTACAGCTTCAGACAGTCCCAGTGGTCCCAGCGTCTACATTTAGAGTTTAAGCCCTATCTCCAAAATCTTTTGGTCCCTGGACAGACGCAGTCATTTTGCAGAGCAGCTTTTTCGCCTTCTCCGGTCAACCACCTCCCACCCCGCACTCGCACGTGAACACTTACAGCCGGTCGTAGCACAGGACCGAATCCAAGGTCTTTTCTCCCTCTTTCAGTTCTTTCCCGCCGACCACAAAAATAGAGTTTTCTGCCTCTCCCAGGCCAAAGAGACAGCGAGGGGAGGGCAGAGGTGGCATCCCCAGCCAGTCTGCGTCCAGATGGTCGTACTGAAAGGAAACACATGGTCATTAGTGTGTGCTCACCCGGCCCATTTGCTTAGCAAAAATCAGGGTCCAGAGGCTGAGGACAAAGTCCATTCCCACGTGCGGCTTGGTCACCCCAGTAGTCACTTTCTGCAATGTCAGTCTCTGCCTGTGCCTTACCATCTGGTGCAGGATGGGGGATCTTAGTGCAAATCCAAGTCAAATATCGTATGACATATGTTTTATGACAAAACATAAGAGCAGAGCTACACCAGCAGCAACATGTTCTGCTCTGTGCACCAAATCCTTGGAACAGGTTTGGTCATCTTCCTATGAGAGTCCCACGTTGGATTTATAACAGATAGTTCCTGGGACTGGAGGAACTGAAGCACTTCAGTCTTAGAAATTTTGCCTAACCTCTTCAGTTATAGCACACGCCACAGAATTTCACCCTGATATTTTCCATCTCTGCCAGGTTAACAGCGTGGTGTTGGCAATGCAGGCTACACAGCTCACTCCCCTGAGCCCGTTCTTCTCCGACCCATTCTTCTTCCTTCTGGCAAATGATCTGTTACCGTGTCCCTCCTCTGCTTCTCAAGATACTGATGTTGTCCTTTAGCACCAAGTGTGTTCATGAGATGAAACGTGTGTTTCTATTTACACTATACCCATCTACCCAATATGGTAGAATAAAACCGAGATGGTGCTCCAAAGCCCAGAGCATTTCTTGCTGACCCAAGTGTGCCAGACCCATCTGACAGCGTTACTAGATCAGAATGTCAAATCCTCACAGGTTCTTGGACATCTATGATCTGTACATCATGACACATGGACATCTCCTACCAGAAAAAGAGATGTGAAAGGTTATGGGGCTAGGGGGTTCTCTGGGCACCACGGCTTGATGGGAACTATGAACTGGGGCAAAAATTTTTAGTGTAGCTTGGTAGCAGAGGAGGGACTTCATGGGTTAAGTCTGGAGCGACATCTTGTAGCCACTTTGGTGGGACTCCTCTGCAAGATGAGGCTGTGATGTATCGTTGCCTGCAGCACTGTTTGCTGTGGGCTCGGGCCAAAGAGCTTCAGCTTGCTGGGTTGCCTCCAAAGCCTTGGCCTCAGCTGGGTGCCTGTGGTTATTGTCTCTTTGTAAGCTGTGGTCCACATATGTGTTATTTATAGTGCAAACCCGAGCAGCTCAGTCACCAGGATAGTTCCTGCCTCTTGATGGATTCAGCATCGTTTTCAAGTCATAAATCTTTGAAGCGACAAATAAAGGTTACCCTTTTCCATCTGAAATGTCCATGGAATCATTTTGTTCTTCCAAAATTTGCAAGGCCGACGGGATTTATCAGTGTTTTTATATTTGGGTGCCTGTCCTTAAGTCTAAACTATCCCTGACCTAACTCTCCTGGCTTCAGCAAGAGGAATGTGAAATGAGGGAGGCTAGAAACAGAGTCAAAAGCTGTAAGATGCTGCTGCACTGACACAGAGATTCAAGGGTCCGTCATAGAGCTGTCTGTCTACATCTGTGTGAAGTTTCAGCTGAAAAAAGGCTCAAAAGACCCTCATACAGAAACCGTGAGCTATGTAATGGCACTGATGGCAATAAATTAACACTTTCGGAAACTGATGGCATCTTCCAGTCCTGGGACTTGTCTGCACCTACCATGCATGAGTGCCACAGTGAGCTATGGAAGGAACGCTGTCCCCTTCTTGTGAGGAAGGAGATAAAAATGGCCACACAATGCCCAAGGCATTGACTACGGAGTCAGTGGTAAATTTGAAACTGAATATAGAAATCTTGCTGTTTGTAGCTTGGAATGATAGAATAATTTAGATTGACAGGACCTCCGATAGGCTTTCATCCAACCTCCATGCTCAAGCAGGTATAGCTTTGGAGTTAGAGCAGGTTGCCAGGGCTTTGGGCAGTAAAATATTAAATGTCTCAAAGGATGGAGGCTCTGTCACCTCTCTAGACCCCCGTTCCACTTCTGTTGGAAAGGTTTTCCTCACAGCTAACTGAAATTTCCTTTACTGCAACTCCTGGCCGTTTCTTCTTGACCTGTCTTTGTGCAAATCCAAAGAGTCTGGTTCCCTCTTCTGTGTCCCCTCCTATTAGGGAGCTGCAGACATCAATGAGATCTTCCCTTGCCCTTCTCTAGGCTGATCAGACCCAGCTCATCCTCTTCTTATACCTCCTATTCATAGAATCACAGAATCACAGGGTTGGAAGGGCCCTCTGGAGATCANCGGCATCCAGATGGGGTCTTACAAGTCTCTATGACTTGTGAGTCATAAATCATAAATCACTTCCCTTGACTTCCTTGCTGCAGTCATGCTGAAACAGCCCAGGACATGGTGGACCTTCGCTGGCGCTCAAGGAGTCACCTTGCCTGGCTGCCAGCCAGACTGCTGGAGCACTGATCAGAAGAAACATAGGTTCCTTCTGAATACAAAGCAGCCCATCAGCCTGCTCTGTGCAGGTAAATGATGGAGCTGGCCACAGCCACTGCTGTCATCTGTTGTTCAGTGCGAAGGGCTATATCTCGAAGAGGATTTCTCCTGGCATTCCCACTGCCTTCCCCCTCCATCCTGCTTTCTAGCACTGCAGTTTCTTCCTGCTGACTTTTCATTTCACAGGCTTTACGAGGGCTGCATAGGTTCCAAAGCCTGACCTTTCCCTGGTGAGGACAAGCATGGTCCCTGCACACATGGTGCAGGCATACAGACCTACTCATGCAATGAGGCAATGGAAGGATCAAGGCTGCATGTCTTGGCTTGAGAACAACCTTTACCTTATCCTTTCTGCCTGGGCACGTTATTGTTTCCTTCTGGAAAATAGGTGAGCCATGGGAGAAGAACAAAAGGACTTCTGGGCATGGAGGGAAGGACAGTAGAGTTACCAGATTCCTTCAGGGTCAGCAGGAAGCGTAGGCGCCTTGCGTTAGTTGTCTAGAGGGAAGGTGCTCTTGGGTTACAGCCCAGGCCGGGGCTCAGATTGCCTGTGCACAGCTCGATCTGATCACAGCTTTGTTTACTGCTGAGTTAGAACAGCCACTTTTCTTGTGGAGGATCCAAAAAGACGTCACACCACGGTTTCCCCTGCACATGATAGAAATGGCCAGAGACTCTGAGCTGGACCTCACACACCTCCGGGGGCAGGAAGAGCTCTGGAAATGGAGGTCATATTGGTAGGTAGGGACATACCCTGTGTCTTTGGAGCGTTCGCTCTGTGGCTGCAGCTGCTGCTGTTCCCTTTGTTGGCAACTGACAGAGTCACTCTTGGGCTTTGCGGGGGTTTCCTAACCAGGGAACATAAAAAGTGCAATGCTGAACCCAGACCTAATGCCACTAACCTTCCAGTTAGTGTGCCCTACGGCAGCCAGGGCTGGACCACACAATTTGATGTGATCCCTATTCATGATTTGGATCAGGAAGGGTTATTCCTATTGTCTACCCCTTCAAGCCTTCATCCTCAGTGACTAGAAACCCATCCCCCCTTCCTCGTCCCCACCCCAAGTGGGATCCACCTTAGAAATACAGAGAGAAGAATCTCTAGTAAAACAACTTAGATGTTTCACCTTCACTTACAATTTTCTTTTAACATCACATGATGACGTATATTACTGGCACCACATAGAAGCTAAAGACTGGTGATGCTCCAATGTGGTCAAAGAAACAAAAGAAAGATAAAGCTCTTACCTGTAGGAAGTAGGAACTCATGGGATCCTCTTTGCTGTCCTCGTTGTAGTACAGTCCTCCAACAATGAAGATCTGATTCTCTTTGGTCACCAGACTGACGTGATTCTTTGGGATTTGAGTAGACAGGGAGGCAAAATAGCACTCGTTGGCAGTGGGATCATAGGCCACGGCTCCACTGTCGCTCACCATGAAAATAAGGTCCTGGAGGAACATCCCAAAGCGCATTGTGTCATTTAAGATCCCTGGGAGAGCATCCTCCTCTGTATCTTCCTCTTCATCTACTGCTCCATTGACAACCTTGTCTTTCCCTTGCTTCTCAGTGCTTTTCTTCACTTTCTTCTTCTTCACCACCGTGAATTTACCTTTCTGGGCATCCTTCACCATCTGCAGTTTCTTAAGCAGCTCCGGGCTGGACTTTACCATGGTGTGTTTCTCCACGTGGTCCTTGATGTAGTCGTTGGGCATGAGGCGGAAGCGGATGCTTTCAAAAATGACAGGCAAGGCCTTCTGCCGGCTCTCCTTGTCCTTGGTCCCCACCCACTTCATCACTACTTCGAAGACGGTCTCCTCTCTCTCGATGTTGAGGGAGTCACTGGAGATGATTGCAATAAGCTCATCGGGGGAGAGCTGGTAGAATTCCTCATCCCGAGAGACCAGTGCAAAGCGATCACAAATGAAATCCCGAGCTGCCACGGCCAGCCGGGCACAATCGAGCATCAAGCCCAGCCTGAAGATAGCCAAGCAGTTGCTGAGGCAGAGCCGCTTCTGCAAGAAGGACACACAGACGGTGAAGATGGAGGGGATCTGGAACATGTTGGCCACGGAGAAGATATCCTGCACATTCTGCTCTGTGATCTCCAGTTCGGAGGTGTAGATATAATGGAGGATCTTGCCCATGACATCTGGATCAACATCTTCCAAACTGACCTCCCTCTTCTTACTCTCTTCCATATCCGAGAGGAACATTGCTCGAAAATACGGGCTGCAAGCTGCCAGCACCAGCCGATGGCAGGGAAACTCCTTCCCCTTGACTTTTAAAACGCAGTCCAGAAACTTATTGTGGTCCAACATGTCTTTGAGTCCATCCTGGAGGAGAGTTTGCTGGTAGAGACGCAGTTCTTCCACTTGATCAAAAGGCAAACCCATGGTGAACAGTAACCGCTCCTTTTTTTTCCCCAGTCCTTTTAAAAATATATATTTATGAATATATCTATACCTGAGCCCCTGGTAAAGAAACTTACGCAAAGCAGGGCTCGTGGGTCTCCCTTGCTTCCAGATCCTCAGCACACTGGGAATGTGAAACGCCTGCTACTACCGCAGCTGTCTGTGTACTTCAGTTTCCAGCGTAAGGCTTTATATATAGCCGCAGCGTTACAAAGCTTAAGGAATCCATACTGGAGCATGTGTAAGCCGATCACCCTTTAATATGACACACTGGACAAGGAGGAAGGGAGGGGACAGGGGGAACAGCTGTACTTCCAGCCTCGATCCTTCAGGAAGGGTCTGTCAGCCCCTGAGTCACGGCAAGGGGGGGAGCGGGGGCTTTTGCTGCCGTCCCATGACGGGAGATGTGTGCGACCCATCGACTCAGCCGCTGTGCTTGGGAAACAGCCTCCAGATGAATCAAACATCCGAATCTGCTTTCTGTGTCATGAATGACAGGGCTGGGATCTTCTCCCGGCACCACTAAACCGGCTGCTCTGAAATTGCTAAACCTTTTGCTGTGCTAAAAATAGACCGTGAAGTCAAAGCTGGAAAGATGCAATAAGGGAGCGTCTTATGTGGGCTTTGTGGCATCCCCGACTCCAGCCAGCTCGCTCCCAGGGCTGCTTTTCTGCACAGGTTTGTCCTTTGTTCTCCTCTGGAGTCAGTTTTCAGAGGCCTGGAAAGGGGTGGGAAATGAAGATAGAGCTATTTATTTACATCCCTGTACGGGTTATGAGATCTATGCTGCAAATTACTTAAGTCTCACTAAAGGAGGAGACTGGAGGAGCCTGGGAGAGGGATGGCTCTGTTTTGTCGGCAACACGTGCATGGGCCCTGCTGGCACAGTCTCTGAACACCCCATCATTAATAAATCCACATCGGAGGGTCTGAAGCAGAAAAGAAGTGAAGTGCCCAACACTGGACTTCAACTCACAGGTTAGGACATCTAAACGCAGGTACCTTCTTGTGAGTTGAGGGTCTTCTGCTGAGGTCGGCTGAGATTCGACACCCCCACGCCGAAGTTTAGAGCTGCGGCAGGACAAGTTGCCTGCTCTTGAACCGATGCTCCAGAAAGGCCCAGGTCTCCAGCAGGTCTTGCATCCTGCTTGCATGCCCATGGATGTCTAGGAAATCTCACGGGGACGCAAAGGGTTGGTTCAGGTCTAGCTCTTCCCATGGAGCTTATGAAGAAGCAAATTAGTTTTGACAGACATAGATGAGCAGAGTAGCTATAATCATTTATACCTATGGTAAAACTTATAAATGAATCTGTTTTATTTTATTTCCATTACTCTGGACCCTCTGGGCTGGCTGACAGTCAGCAATGGCACAGATTTAATTAATGATTTAATTAAGTCTATGCACAGATATTAGCCACTCTTCTTGGTATATTTAAAGCCACATAACCCCCTACCCTGGCATGGATGTATTTATAAAAACTCTTTCTGCCATAAGGATTATGTACATAAGTGGGAAGATGGAGGGACCTACACTGGTATGAAGCCCTTTTGTACTGGTGAGGTTCCAGCGGCATCTGGGAGGTACCAATATAGCAGGGAAATAATCACAAGCTGTTTTCGGAGTTCACATCATAAGCTCTCCTGCTGTGCTGCTCATCTGTGACCGGATCAGACAGCAAGCACTGATCTTTGAACTGGGTCAAACTTTAGAAACGTTCCTCTTCTCCCAGACATCTGGGACTGGACAACCTCACCCTCCCCTCTCCCTTCCCTCTTCATTAGCTCTGCACTTTCCCAAGTTTAATCCTGTGTTGTCGTGATACCGGCTGGGATTTTTTTCCCCCCTTCTGCCTTTAATCTCCCTTGAGCCCTGGCTTGTTTTCCTTTTTTCTGTGCTGCTCGGCGTGTGCTGCCATCCGAGGTTTGCTTCCACATTCCCCGTGTCACAAGGTGCCGCTGCTGAAATGCAGCTACAGCCCATCCCTTCCCAGATGAGCTCCCGACCGGTCAGTGGGGCTCTGGTTTCTCCCAGGCTCTCTTCTTCCCCCAGGGGAGACCACCATACTGATCCCAAACCTGTTTTGGGTTTTTCATCGGCTTCAGTGGCTTTGCACAGTGGTCAGACCAGCTCCAAGGCTCAGGGAAGCAGCCCTGGTTTTTCCGGAATACCATCTCCTCGGTGCACTGTGTCGTTTAGGCTCTCTACAGCCTTAGGGAGAGACAGGTATCTCTGGGATCCGGTTCACTGCACCTGACTTAGACACTTACCTGAGTTGAGAGGACACTGGTGATGTCCGTCTGCCCCCCATTTGCTCTAGAGAGAGTTTAAATCACGAATCCAGACTAGACACCCTTAACTATTCCCAGTGCCCCCCAACACCAGCAGTGCTGGGATGCTGTCCTCATGATGGCTTGTGGCAACATCCACACATATGATCCTCTGCCTTATGTTTCCATCATTTTTCGCTGTCAGTGGAATAAAGCAGCATCCATCCCAAGCCCTGCCATGAATATGGGTATAGACGGCATGTATGGCCCGTGCTGGACATGCAGGCTGTGCCCTGTGTTAACCCTGACCTCAGATGGTCTGTAAACCTCCCTGGCTCTGAGCACAGATGCATTCAGCTCGGATAAGGCTGATTCCTTCCCAGACAAGCTTCTGCTACAGCCTGATGGGACAGAGGGTTGATGTGGTGGACCCAAGCCCTCTGAGCAGCTAACGGTGGGACCCAGAAGTGTTCTTGAAGCCACCACACATCTCCCCGCAACCCTCCTAGGGCTGTGCGTCAAAAACCAGCGGTGCTTTATGCAGCTTAGTTTCACAAGCTTCAGATCCTCTCACCCCACCAAGTATTTGGCGTTCAGATTATTTTCCTTCTTACACTTAAGGTGACACGTTTCCAGCCTGGATCTCAAGCACAGTATTTCTTTCTCACTTGGGTGTTTACTCTTTCCTTATTTCTGGTTTTCACTTGTTCACACTGGTCGGTCGTTGCCATTTTATAATCTATTTATGCACAGGGAAGTCATCAGGATTTCCTGGGGACTTGGTCTGAGCCTTGCTGCCCTGGAGAGCCAAGGCCGTATTTGATTGCTACGGGAGAATTTTCTCTGATGGCAGCAGTGGAATTTGAGACAATCAGCAATTCGGAGCCCTCTGCAAGAATTTATCTCTTGTAGAGGCTTTGATCGTGGTAGAATTATCCCATCTGTCTTCCATTTGCTGGGTCCAACGCATCACCATGAAGGTAAATTGGTCTCCAAGCAAGTGCCAGACAAATCTGGAGGGATTTAGCATCTAAAAGCAGATGAGAGGTCATGTGTAGATGAGATAAGGGTGAGCAGTGATCACAGCCACCACGTGGGTTATCTCTGTGAACACATGAATGGGTGAATCAGTGCTCCCCAGAATATTCACCCAAGAGCACCGACTGCTGTATAACAGCCAACACAGCCCTGGTTGAGGTGGGTTGTTCTGGGATAGCCCTTGTCTGACTGGCCTCAGGTCTAACGGGACTACAGCTAGTGATTTCCAGTGACCAATGGATAAAGTCAGTTATTAAGTGCGACTTTAAGTGGGCAATAGTCCCCCCTCGACATGGTAGTGGGTAAGGATACATGGAAAGCATCCTAAGGGGATGCGATGCAGCAGAATCACTCCCTCCCATACAAAAGTTTAGAACAAGAAAGGTGAATGCAGGAATTACAGCCACGTCAGGCTGAACAAGAAAGTGTCCAGTGTCGGACTATTAATTTAGATTTGTAGTTGCAATAAATAATTGCTTTTCTTAGCTTTTCAGGCAAGTTTTACTAACAGGCAGGCAATAATCAGATCACTCTTCTCCAGGAGAGAGACGAGCAGTTGATAAATCCTGCTCCACAGAGGCATACGCTCAGGCTGAGAGTCTCTTGCACAATGCTCAACACTGAACGTGGTTGAGATCACACCACTTGGGTGCTCCTGGCCCGCCAGAAACCTTGGGCTTCTAACAGTACTGATGAACAAGGGGATAACTTCAGGCATAGCCCAAGTTCTCCCACGAACCGTCTCTCTAACAAATCAATCACTCAGTGTCTAAGATTAGCTCCTTCTGGCAGCTCCAGCAGATGCAGCTGCTGGGTAAATTTAGACCCTTAGTGAATGGGTTATTTTCTCTCCTGGAATATCCAAGTCAGAAGGACAGTGCAGAGTCACTGGGCTTTGCCATGTGAGTCACCCACTTCGACTCGGGGAGGTGGGTGACTCTGTCCTCCTGCCCAGCCAGGGACCTGAACTAAGCCACCATCAGAGACAGAGCCCTTGGTCTCGGCAGCTCAAGGTGGCTTGAGCTGTGTGAGGACATCCATACGGAGGAGAAGAGCTGAATTTTACACTGGGAGCAAGCACATCATAGAGCTGTTTTGGTGGTGAAGAGTAAATCTGAAGTAATGGAGATGCCAAGAAACATCTGCCAAAGGTCCAGCAGCAGATCTGTGTTAAAAAAGGCATGTGCCTGGTAGCTGAAGGGGTTTCGGGGATGTGACTTAAGATGCCACCATGGCACAACAGATGCCGCTACTTCTGACATTTTGGGTCAGGCTCTCAGAAATAAAAACTACATGGATGAGAGTTTGATGACAGTAGGCTCAAGGTATATCACCAGCACAAAAGTAGAGTCAAAATAAAGATGAATATGAATCAAGCTGCAGCCAGACCTCCAGTCTGGTGATGCTGCTAAAGTGGGTTTTTATCAAACTCAACAGTGTTTTATCTTGTGTCACAATTAGGGGTGGGAGGTGAGGACTTGCAAACAGACCCGTGTGTCTCTCAGCCCCGGTGGCGGTATGTTACCCAGGTTGTCACCTGAATTAGAGCAGCGTAACAGGTGGCACAGGTTCCCAACATTTATTTACTACATAAATAAACGACATTTATCAGGGACTTCACAAATTACTTTGGCAGAGCTGAAAGCTGGCTAGGAACCAATCCTGGTGCATCCACGGGGAAGCCAGAATACACCAGCACCAAGCTTCTCAATCCATGTTAAAAAGTGGTCCAGATTCTGCCCTCACCAAACATCAAGAGAACTCAGACATAAGGCCACTGGAAGTTCCTCTAAAGCATAAGAGAGACAGAGCTGTTTTTCAATTATTAACCCACCTTTTCCCCAAGGCACCGTGTTTCAGACAAGTTCATTTTTTCAATGCACTCACTAGGCAGTGTCCCAGAGTTGGCTTCTCCAAGGAGTCTATCACAGCGCTTCTGTTCTGCCACCGAGTCCCAGACCCACTGCCTTTCATTCAGGGTCCTTCTCCTTTGGTTGTACATACAAGTGTGTGCTCATCCAGCCATGCTGTCACGGGATTAGGCTGTGTGCACTGAAGTCAGCTGAGTAAAGGGGCTAGAGGTAAGAAAGAGTTGGCTACAGCATCTTCTGTTCCTCAGCCGTGGGCAGGAATGTGAGCTTAAACCTTCGCCCATGGCTTGTAAAAAATGCATATGGGATTTGGTTTGAGTCCCAGGACACGTATCACAGCAGGATGGTCGTGGTGGCCACACCAGTCTCAGACCCAGCAGTGGAAGGACTGGGGACCAAGCAGTTGTGAGCCATGTGTTGTGTTTCGTCAGCATGCCCGGTCCTCAGGCGACCTTTGCACAATGCATGATGGCTGAGAAGCAGGTATACCTCCTGCACTCTCCTTGACTATGCCTGATGTTGGCACTAAACCTTTTTTTCCAAGACATTTAGCACTGAAGGGGCTTGCTTTGCAGAGTTTGTAACAGCTCTCACTCTGCACCGCTGGCAGTGGTGAGGAGATAACCACCCTTCAATGTGCCATTCCTGGTCTTCCTTCCCTTTGGTATAAAGACTGTATTATTTATTTATTAGCCTCTTGGTAGGTCTAGATCATGCTGAGCCATTTCACAGTCCTTGCTGCACGACCATAGATGCCGAACACTTGACAGTGGACGCTGACCACCTCTTGTAGTGAAAGAAACATGGGATGCTTCACTGGAAGTGACCTGGAGATGGTCTGCTCAGAGCAGGCTCAGCTCCAGCTAATTCCTTCTCATAGCTGTGTGTTTGTAGTCCACCCTAAAACCTCCAGCCACAGGACATGGAGAGTCTCCTCTGGGAGACACGGGCTACAAGTCCTGTGGGAACACTGAGAGTTGGTGGATCAAATGTTATGGGGAGCAGGGCGTGAAATCTCTAGGCCTGTACAACATCAGAGGGTCAGAAAAATGATGGGGATGGCTCTTGCTGGCGTTAAAGAAATGTCCTGGGAGCCTGCCTCAGCAGTCTGCCACGCGTGGGGAGCCTGAGATACGCCCACTGTGTCTTACAGAAAAATCTTTCCTGCAGCAAGGGGGTGACCTGCTCTTTCCAGGTGACTTCTACATGGGTGAACTACAGCAGTCCAATTTCAGGAGTGCTTGGAGAGCCCCTGCAAGTGGCTAGCCTGGCAGCGGTGGCTGGGGGGCAGGCGAGGCTTTGGGACGAGCCCACCGATGCCTCCCTCTACTCCACCTTTGCTTTGTCACACTTCTCCTCCTTGATGGCCAGGATGCGCTCACGCTCTTTGATCAGCTGCACTCCGCAGTATGTGACAAACCAGATGGACAGGGTGCTGACAGGGAAACCTAGAAGACGGAGGGAGATATGGTCACCTTGGCGTAGCTGCTTGCCTAACAGGGCCAGGACTTCCCCAGTACTGCTGCCTCTCAGCAGTGGGTTTGGGAGGTCCCACAAGTTCACGATGGCCAACAACGTTTTCCATTGTGGATCCAGCCCTACAGCTTCACTGAGAGAAGAGAGAAATTCCCAGGATCAGATTTTAGATGAAGCAGTGCCTGAGCCCAGCAAAACATCACAGGCCATTATTAATGTGGGAACAAGCTGGAGAGGCTTTAAGCACTCCCTTACCTTCAAAACTCCATCTGACCTCCAAGATCAGACTTGGTGGTGGACTTTCTGCCCATTCAACCTGCCCAGGTCCATCGCTGTTCACCACTGTGAACTTCTGTAAGCTTTGTGTCCCATTGATGCCGAGGATCAACCCCAGCTTTGTCCCATACCTAGTGGGGACACAGTGTGCACCCAGGAAACACACGTTTTTTGTCACCTAAGTAAGTGACCGAGAACAGGGAGCTCTCCCTCCACTTAGGAAAGGTCTGATGGCATTTGTAACCACGAGACTGGTATCCACAGCAGAGGGGAGACACAGGCTTTGTAACTGCTAAAACAGGACCTCTGAAATGAATAATGCAACCAGCAAAAGCCAGCTAGCTCAGCGGGCAGGCACTTCTGGCACACGGAGCCCAGAGCGTCACATTATCCATTTCCTACGCCAGCCCTGTCCCAGAGAGGGCTGGAGGATGCAGGCTCCCAATGACTATTTATACCCTGGGCTGCTCAAGAAGACTTCAAAATAGTGCCACCATCCACCAATTAGAAATGTACGGATAAGACCGTAGCAGAAGGATTTGTACCTGTCACCTTCAGGTTGACACAGGAGTAATTACTAAAGTGAAAGGAGATGAGGTAGGACAAGTAAAGCCCTTTCTGGAGCAAGGGGACCATTTCACAGTCCACCTCGGGGGGCAAATGTGACCTTTGTGTTGCCGCAAGGAGTCAAAATCGCGGTGTCAGGCTATGCTAGGAGCTGTACAAACACACCTGGAAGGCAGCTCATACCCAGAGAGCTCACACAAGAAGAATGGGAGCTAAGAAACAGCTACCTGCACCTTTTGAACAATAATTCATAGAATCATAGAATCAGTGAGGTTGGAAGGGACCTTTAAGATCATCAAGTCCAACCATTAACCTGCCCTGACAAAAACCACTTCTAAACCATGTCCCTCAGCACCACATCTACCCTTTTCTTAAACACCTCCAGGGATGGGGAATCTACCACTATAATTGAATGCATTGGGAGCAGCCATGTAACAAGCCAATGGCCAGGACACCAAGAGGACTCAGAAGTCCCAGTCCTCAGCTCCCTTACCAGTGTGCCCCCATCAAGACAAGGGTGCCCAGATGGGCAAGGCTGGTAGCATCTTACCTGTCAGAAGGAGTCTCTTGGTGACCAGCAGTGCAAATTCCAGGCTGTTGAGGGCTAGGATGTTGTAGAGGACAATGGCCCAGAAATTTGCCGCCCCGAAAACTGCCCTAATCCGCCGGGACATGGCTGCTGACATTTTGGCCTGTGGAGGGGAGAAGAGCAGAGAGTGAGGAAAAATGGGACTGTGAGGAAAGGGGAAGCACTGATCCAACTCCAGTCAAACTCCAGCTGGGGTCACAGAGCGGTAGGTGAAAATTAGAGCAGTCTTTACTGTCTCTGGGATGAAGAAACACAAGGACAAGGTAAAATTTCTGCTCTGCTACTGGACTCAAATGCATTTGTGAATCTAGAATGGTGTTTCAAGGTCCCATGGGTAGGGGCAAGATGTTATACATGGTTTCATGCTAATTGTAATGGCTGAGTATTACTTTCTTCATCTGTTGCCTTGGGTAAGCCATTCCTCAGGGCAGATAAATGCTGTTGTGCCCTAGGATTAGTATTACCCCTATGTGCAAATCACTCTCAGCTCTTGATAGAAATTGTTTCATAGGAATTAAAATAAAAACAAGAGAGAGAGAGTTGAAAACTGAGCAGCTGCGCGAGAGGAACAGGGAAGAGGTTGAGAGCAATCTTCAAAGAGCACGGTGAGTCCCCAGGCCACTTAGTGTTAAGAAGTGCAGTGCTGCAGGGAAAGAGATTTCACCGCCCGAGAGCGCTATGATCTGATTAGAAGTTCGATGAGAAGAGCAAATGGGAGGATTGCTCTCCAAAGTTTTTATTCAAAAGGGATCTTTACCGAACCAGCGTTGGACCTCCAGACTTTAGGTTGGGCAAAACAAATAAGCAACAGAATTGTTTCCAGGATGGAGTTTCCTAAGTTTTTCTTCAAACATGTCCCTGAGGCACCTTGGACCCGAAGAGAGATGGGCATTAAGCTTTGGAGTGGTTGGAAAATAATTCGTTCTAGTACCTAAACATTTGGTTTTATCAGAAATCAGATCAAAGCCACTCAGAATGCCAAGATGTTTTGCAGAACAAGAATAAATGATTTCCATATGGAAATGTATAAACATTTCCCCACAGACAGAGCTCAGATCTCCTGTCCGTCTGTGCTACTTCAATCTCTCATTGGGGCAGCAGTCCTTTGGACCTTTGGTTTCCCTTTGAAAGCTCTACAGCTCTACACCCAGCTTAAATTTCTCTTGAAATATCATAGAGGCTAGTGGGAATTTGCTCTGAGTGGGTGACACCATGCATAAAATGAAGGGATACAGAGCACCAGGACCGTGCTTCCCTTGCTCAGCGGAGGACCCGATCACAAGGATGCTAAAGGCCACAGGAGAGAGCTTCAGGTCTCCAGGCAGGAGGCCTAGACATGGAGCTGCTTGGCATCATCAGGGATGTTGCTCTTCGGTCTCAGCTGAAAACGGATCTGACTTGTATAAACAACTTTGAGCTCCCTACAGTTGTGGATGTTTTCCAGCAGCAAAGTTTGGCCCCAGACGCCCTGATCTTGCCCCATCCACCTACAGCCCGTCTCCTCACCTCCAGTTTGGCAAAGGGCTCCAGCTGGAAGAACTTCTGCACCCAGAGCTCAAAGTTGAGGCCAAAGCAGTTGAAGACAGACCAGATGTAAACGATCTCACAGGGCCCCAGCCACAGGGTGGTGACGGCAAAGGTGGCGATGGTGGCCACGAGCTCCTTCATGATGTTGTCATGGTTCTCTCCAATGTGATCATACATGTACCTAACAGCCAAGGAAAGGGTTTAGTGCTCCCTTTAGTCAAGAGGAGCCCTCTGGAGTCCCTCCTCCCGTGCTCATCCACCAGGAAGGATGTTTTGTCTGACATGTTCTCGCAATAAACTGATTTTTTGCTACAGTCTCCTCACAAACCTAAGGACAAAATGCTACTCTTTTGCATGTAAAAGTCTGATAAAATGTGGGGATCCACAGAGCTGCAGGCTATCTCAGACTTGCTGGTGCACAGGATTTCAGCAGAGAGGTGCCACCACCTTCAGTCCAGGTTTGCTGGTGCACATACATGGCTGAAGAGGGGCAAAAGGCTGAGGGAGATGTAGATGGGAGGATATGGGAGACCTGGGCTCAATTCCCCTTTCCTCCTGGTGGAATATGAAGCTGACTCTTCCTCCCTTGAGGGAACACTAAACTCCCCAGACTTAAAGGGTTTTCTGGGTTAGGAATCTCTTATTCTCAACTTGGGGTGTGTGTGTGTGTGTGCTGTTGCACTTTATGATGATTAATTAAATGTTCTTAGGGAAAACCAGGCTAAATATGACCTCATGCCATAGTGGGATTCACCCAGAAGAGAGGACACCTCAGCTTTGGGATGAACAGCATTTGATGCTTCATTGCTATGTGATGGAAGAGAAGACCCTGAAGCAGACTGTTGATTAGACACTTACTTGCACAGCCAGTCATTAATCCCTCTGTCAAAATGCCTAAAATGCAGATGATAAAAAGAATGTTAAAACACGCAGTGTAATGACACCCTCCACGCCGGTGAGGTACTTCTTGAACCATGTTCACAGCAGTTCTCCACGCTCCTTTCTTGAACAGGTCCCACTACTGATGTGGTTGTAACCTATCATATCCATTGCTTTCTGCCCAAGAATATTTCCTTTGGCTATGGCCAGGTCTAGACTATAGATTCAGTATAGATTGATCAATGTAAGTAGTCTCCAACTTACAAGCCAGCTGCTCAGAATCATAAAATGTTTTGGGTTGGAAAGAACCTTATAGATCATCTCGTTCCAACCCTCTTGCCATGGGCAGGGATGCCTCCCAAGAGACCAGGTTGCTCAAAGCCTCATCCAGCCTGGCCTTGAACACTTCCAGGGATGGGGCAGCCACAACTTCCCTGGGCAACCTATTCCCGTGTCTCACCACCCTCAGAGTAAAGAATTTCTTCCTAATACCAGAATATCTTCCTCGTATTAGAAGCACAGCCCAGAACTCCTCCCTTCCATGGACATTTAATTCTGGTCAAACATGCTGTCTCTCTTCATCGATGCATGTGGGGTACTCACGTTTCTGCGAAGACGTAGAGCATTGTGATGCATTTCGGGGGCTGGGGTGGGTCCAAGTGGTCCAGTCTGGCGATGGTGTTGATGACCCCAAACATGACAGCGGCTTTCACCCAGTCGTACACCAAATTGGAGTAGGCCAAACCAGCTGGAGCAAAAATGAGTCAAACACGTGAAGAGGAGCATAGGGAACCTCGGGGCACAATATTTCCCATGGAAGCATGTAGTCTATGGCAACAGACATCAAGAGGACAGTCTAATGCTGTCTTGGATCCCCAAAGCTTGACCAAAGAACAGTATATTCTTGGGGTATTTGGGACCAAATTATTTATTGGTCTTGGTAGTCCAAGAAACCCATGTGGATCTCATTTTTTCCAGCCCAAGATCTTTTCTCCCCTCTAAGGTTTGTTAGCAAACTCATCACAGTTCTCGACTCTGACCTCTGAGGTTTTATTGACACCTTCATCCAACTACACCCCATTCCAGCTCCTTGTGGCCATAGATGTGACACTGATGCTACAGCAGAGCCAGGGCCAGAACCTCTGTCTTGGAGATATGTCTGACACCGAGATATGATCCCTGCAGGAACAAACACTAAAGATTTCAAATTCCTATGCAAAGAGAAGCTAAAATTCCCCCAACTTGGTGGGATTCAGCTCACAGATTGAGGGCCACACAGCCCCCCGATTCCTGAGCTCCCACCATGGAAAAGGCAGATGATGTTGATATAGTCAGCAGAACCTGCAGAGGAGCTCAGCTCCCTCTGGAGTAACACATATGCTTGGTTAGTCCACCCAGATCTCTTAGGACACCCTAAATCAATGCTATCGCCATTCAAAATACATTAGGATTTTCTCCTGGCCTCTAGCTGCCACTCTGGAGAGACATGGAGCTTCTCCAGCCCCCGTTTGCCCTGTGCCAGCCCCATGTAGATGTGAGATACCCAATAGCACCTCAAATGCTGGCATCAGGTGTGTATTTGGCCAGCTGAAATCCTCCATCCAGATGCCAGATGAATACCAGAGCTGCTACCGCTACTCATTCCTTTCCAACCTAGACCACTTTGTGATTCTATGCTTCCAAGAGTTTGTCTTCTGGAGGTCCCTAGTCCAGCCCTGCTCCGAGCACAGTCAGTGTCGGATGGAGATCAGGTTGCTCTGGACTTTGTCCACTTAAGCATGGAATATCTCTATTTTTTTTGAGAACCTATAACACCCTCTGGGGCCTTCTTTCAAAGTTTGACCAGTCTAAGAAAAAAAAATAAAAATCCTTACATGCAATCAGACTTTGTCTTGCAGCACCTTGTTCATTGTGTCCTGCTTCTTCCCTGCTGGCCTCCAAGAAGAATCCACCTTCTCTACAACCCTCCTTTAGGCGGTTGAAGACAGCAGCTACAGCTCCCCATAGCTGCTCTCTGTACAACCTACACCCTGTGGCCATTTCAGTGGCTTACAACCACCCATCACGGGTGGCCACCTGTGAAGGTAGCTGAGATATCAGATGTGCCTCTTGCAACAGCATGAGGTTGATTTTTGGAGGTTCGGAGCTCCATTCCACTCCAGACAAAGGCAAGGGCAACAGCTTGGTGCTCAACCTCTTAAATCCCGAGCCAAACAATATTCCAGAACGTTATGAGGGTGTCAAACCAACGCCATCTGACAGACCCCAGCCCTGTTGCACTGTGGTTGGGGAGGAGGGGGGCTTTACTCACACCCGTCTGACACAGGCATTGATGAAGCCTTTCGATGGAGATGGATGGGGATCTGAATCACTCACCGCTGCCTTGAAGGTAAGTAGAGGTACGAGCATGGCCACTCACCCAAGGACCAGTCTGAGAGGCGGTTCACGAACTTGAGGTCAGAAGGAAGGGTGAGGATGTAGAAGAAGTGGAAGAAGATGTCCACAGCAATGATGGCCCCCACGTGGAAGAGAGCATGGACCCGGATATTCCTCATCTCGTCATCTTTGCGTCTCAGCTCTCGGGTGCTCACCTGCCACAAGGAGATGGCAAACCAGGAAAGGGCTAAGCTGGGAGACAAGATGCTCCATCTGGAGAAATGGTCAAGGTCCAAATGGGGACTGCACACTCTCCTTTAGAAATCACACCATGGACTGCATTACCTATATCTCCCTTAAGGAAGACCCAAAGAACTAGCTCAGGTGAACACATCCCCAAGAAGCAGGACATCCCACAGGATCCACAAGGACCCGCAGCATCCCTCCGACACCCCCGCCTCAGTGCTGAGCATGACCACAATGTGCCTCCTGGATCACCCTCCTAGAAAAGGCTGTTCCCGTCACGGGGGTTCCAGCAGAGCCGGCAGATGGTGTGTGACACAACGACGACAGGCCTGGCTGTACCTAAGGAACCTTCGGTGGGGTGAAAGCCATGCCAACCAGGGGGCTGTTTCCTGCTCTTTCTGCAGGGATGCGTTCAGAAAGTCAGCTTTGCCTCAGGGTGGCCCCTCGCACAGATCACTAACAGGGAGCAAACTCCTATACCCATCACACCTACAGGATGCCACAGCCCATAGGGAAGGATATCTGCGTGTCCAGGAGAGGTTTGGAGCAGGGCTGGAATTCCACCTCACAGCTTTACCAGGGCCAAATGCATATTTTTGGCCAGGGTCGTTTGGGAGGAGGATAAGGATGACCGATGGTCTCTGGTGCTTCTGCTGCAGACATCTGCTATAAATGAGAGGCAGAGCTGCTCGAGAGGCCATCCCGAATCGGTTGTGACCTAATCAAGGTGGACTTCATCTCTGCTGTGTCTTGTACAAAGAGGGGCTGGGCTTTGCCTCCAGGAGCTGCCGTGTCTCTGGCTATTGTAATATAAAAATCATCAGAGCGAGCTTTCAGGATTACACGGGGCAGACTGATGTCCTTGCTCCCCCGCGTCGCCGTAAAAATTGCTGCTGTATTCAAAATCCTCTTATGTTTATTACTTTCCCTTTATGCCCTGCGAGAGGTGGGAAGCTCTCCCAACATAATCCGCAGGCTGCCGCACCAGCCCCGTCACCAAATCCAGATGATTCCTGAGAATTAAAGCCTTTGCCAGATTTTTTTCGTGTCTGTTATATGCCAAGTGCTTTAAGGATACAGAGAGGCCCCTGGACCCTCAGCTGAAGGAGAAGCTGAGGGAGGGCGTGGGAGAGGACGTGGGGCCTCTGATTCCCACCTCTCCTTACGTGTGTGTGCCTGGTGGCAGCATCCTGCCACCACCCCTTTGGGATCAGGGCTGCCTTCCCCACATTTCCAGCCCTATGGAAGGGAATTAATTCCCCTAATCCCAGTAAGGAAGATGCTTTTCAGATGGAATGGGGCTGGCCAAGCCCTGTTACGGATAAGTACCCACCACACATAGGGGTGCAAGGGCTCCACCAGGACGTAGCACCAGCAGGAGCCAAAGAGACAGATCCATTCCCTCACTGAGCCATACACCCCACCCTGGGGAAGAGACTCTATCTCCTTGCCCCATAATTGCTGTCGGGTAATTAGGAATTCACCTCCGCAATTATCTGCAGTTCCAGTAGTGCAGGGGGGGATCTAGCCAGGAGATGGCAGTGGTGGCCAGGCCAAGACAGGACCCCCGGACAGGGCATGGGAAAGGGGTTGGGGACTCAGCCCTTGTGCCTTTGGGGTGAGTGTTTTAAGCAGCAGAGGGGGGAATTGCTCACGAAGTGGCTATAAACACCATGGTTTGGGGCTGTGGAAAAGAAACAGGACCCTCCAGATCAAGCCTTGTCGGGATGGTGGGGGTTCAGGTCTTGGAGACCCCAGCAGTTTAATGCCCTGATTTACTGATAGCTGGCGGCAGCGTTAGGAGAAGCCAGGGCTGCCCATCTCATCAGAAAGAGTGATGGAAACTGGGGAACGAAGAGGACCATGGGGTGAGGAGGACAACCTAGGGCACTGCTCCTCCTCCGGAGGGGCTTGGACAACGGGGCTACTGGAATGCTGCTTGCCTGGACTTCAGCCCGATGGAGAAGACAACTGGAAAGATGGAGCCTTAGGGTGAAATGTTTCTTCCAGCAGCCTGGGGAGAAGGGTCCAGCTGGGACCAGCTGGGAGGACTCGAGGCACCATGAACATCCCTCATGGAGGACACCAGAGCTGACCTTACATCCTTCAGGGTCAAATACTATAAAAGTCCTTTCAAATAGGTCCTGCAAGACCCAAGGGATCTCAATCCTGCACACCCAGCCTTTCAGCCTGCACCATGAGGTTGTTCATGCTCTCAGGGAATAAACTAGCGAGGAGGAGAACTTGCAGCAGGGCTCATTCTGCTCACTGAAGGAAATAAGACCAGTGCAGACCCTCTTTTAGGCAACCAGTACCAGCCCAGCATCGGAGAGAAGGTGATGGGCTGGGAGGGTCGTTTTTCTCCTCCTCACCAGGAAGGCTCTGGCTGCTCTCCCCTGCCCTGGGCTGGTTTTCCTTCTGAATTCACAAATGTTTTTCCAACACGCTCTTCCACCCAGACATCGAGTCCAAACTTTCAGTGTAGCTTTTCTTCTTGAAAAGGAAACAAAAGGCTGGTGGCAATCCTTCCCAGCACCAATGCTGACTAAGCAAGAGGTCCATCCCTTAGCAAGCAGCACCAGTTTGCTTTGATGACTGGCGTAAAAGGCTGTTGAAATGGGAAAGAGTGAGAAGGGAGAGAGCACTGCCATTTGGCTTCATCTTTGGATGTGGAAGAGCCCCAGAGGTCAGCTGGCCCCAGCCTGGGTTTCTGCTGATGTTTTCCAAGGCTGTTCGGAGTCTGTTTTTCAAAAAGTGCCCTTGGTTTTGTGCAATACAGGCAAAAACTTGAGGCACGAGGGTACTTCATGGGGAGCAGAGGAAGCCCCTGGTTGCCAAAATACAGACTTCCACCCAATCGTAATTTCTAGAGAAATAACTTAATCTTCAGACACACAGACCATGCCTGCAAATTTGTAGACCAAAACCAAACCAGCTGGATGGAAATGTGGGTCGTCCCTTGCTGTGAGGGCCACCAGCATGCAGAGGTCCCATGGATGGGCACCACATGTCTGGCTCTCACCGTGGCCTCCTGGCACTGCGTAGTGGGGGCAGCAAGGAGCTGCTGGGGTGACAGCACAAGGAAACTGAGGCACTGAGCAGTGTGGGTGTGTAGTGAGCAAGAACATGTGCTGAACCCTCTCTCCCTCACCCCAGCATGATGTTTTCACCACAGCAATGTCTTCCCTTCTGAACTGATGAGTGGAAATGGCCAAAAACCCAAAAGGGAAGGTTAAAACCCCTTCGGTTTATGTCCCTCCCCACAAAAATCACGGCATCATTGTGCAGCCCAGACTATGGCCACAGACTCTAGGTGACCGCGAGAAGCTCTACAAACATTTGCACCTTAGTCTTGCAGAAGATGGGGGTTTGTAGGCATTAAACCCAAGCAGGTAGAGGTCCTCCTCCAGCCTGGCCTCAGGAACACTCACCTGCTCATGGAACTGGTCAAACGTCATGACAGGCCCAAAGAAGAAGAATGGGAGGTAGAAGTTGTACTTGAGGAGGTCGAAGATGGAGTAGATGCCCTCTTTTCTCTCGGAGCTCTCGAGGGCAAAGCTCATGCAGCGCATGATGGTGAAGCTGCTTCCTCCATAGAAGAGGACATCTTGAAGATCAAAAGCTCCTGTTACAAACCCGCTCTGGATAAGAAACAAAAAGTTACCACCAGGAAAGTAGTGTCGCTTCTGTCCTCCCTCTTTTTATGAAGAACATCACTCCTGCAGCAGTAGGTAAAGCCTCTAATTATGCTCTGACACCAATTGTCCCTGGAGATAATGAGCCTTGCCATTGGAAAAAGAAAATTTGGGCTTGGTTTCCCAGCTGGCTCCTGCATCTTGGAGGAGCCCGGAAATGGTAGATCCTTTTGGCCGTGTTTTCTCCAAGCAGCTACAACTATGCAGGGTTTGGTCTGGGGTGAGAATGTCACCCTGTCACAGGAATATAATCCTCCCTAGAAAGTGAAGGAAAGCCACCATAAGCCTGATGGAGAGGGGGGAACACGTTTCAGGAAGTAAGGACAGGCAGTGCTGTCTTTCAGAGGGATTGAATACCTTCAGGAGGTCCCTCCTGGGCTTCTCTCCACCCACCAGTGAGAGAAAGTCTTAACTGGGCAGAGGCCTAAAAGACAAGCATGGGCATCGCTGAACCCCCCCAACGCTGTGTTACAGATGGGGAAACTGAGGCACAGGGCAGGAACACGGCTCACCATGCTGACAAGCTGGTGCCTGAGCAGTAAGGACTTGGGTGTCCTGAGTTCTGGTCCAGCATGAAGCCACAAAAACACGTCATATCCCCAGTGGGATTATTCCCAAACTCAGCAGCCTCTCAAACCCTGTGGAGCTCTGATGTAGCCAGGAGAAGTGTCCAGGGTTTGATGGTGCCCCAGGAGCCTTCCCTGGTGACAAACCCAAGGAGAGGGACACAAGCAGGCTGGAATGAGGCAGATGGATGGGCCAAGACAGCACCTACCTGCCAGGAGCTGAAGGGCTCCACCTTGAAGGAGGCGAGACAGCAAAGCCCGGCCACGTAGCAGAGCCATTTCTGCTTGGCCAGCGCAACGGAGTAGAGGACGAGGCAGTGGGAGAGGATGATCATCAGGTAGACGAGCCCCATGCTGCCCAGCACGGCCAAGACCCCGTACAGCATGTACATCACAGCCCGGTGCTGCGAGGAGAGAGCGGTCCCAAATGATGGTCAGCTTGGTGAAACTCCCCCTACCCTAGAACATCTCCCCACCCTAGAACATCTCCCCTGCCCCCTCCCCAGCTCCCAGGTCACCCTGGTACTTTCAAATCCATCCCACCACATCCCTGGCTCACCTGCGGCACCGCCATGGAGCAGATCTTGCCGAAGAGGACGTGTCCCGAGAGGGCGAAGAGGATGACGTTCCTGAACGAGGTGAACCACATCACCCATTCGAAATCGGCCACGTCCTGTGGGAGCAGCATTGGGCGCCTTACTGCCCCCAGCCCTCGCACCCCTGTCCCAACACCCATCTGCAGGGGGAACTACACAACTTTCAAAGCCTTTTCTTCCCGTTTTTCCACCCAAGGGCTCCTGAGCGCTTTAATTTGGCCGTAAAAACCCCAGGAGAGATGTGCAGAGGTTGCTCGTCTCGGCGCACACAAAGCAGAGCGTCCATGGCCCTGCAGGGCTGATATTTCCCCGCCTGGTTCTTTAGAGAGAAAAATACAAGTCACGTGGACTTGGCGAAAGTGTGTCAGCAGCAGAAAAACCAGCTCTGCTTCCCCAACAGTCAGCACCGACCATGTCGCCGGCAACAAGAAAAGACTGAGTCCTTTCTCCGCTTACCATCTTCCTGCCGAAGTAGTGCCAGCCCGGCTTGATGCCATCCCGAAAGGCCTTTCTGTTCACGCTGTCTGCAAAAGAGACAGAGTTATGGGGAGAAAACCAGCTCTGGGAAACGGGAATCAGGCTGCAGCAAGGCAGGGAGCCTTCCTCACCGCGATGGGGAGCCATCAGGCCTCAAAAACCCCATTCCCCAAAGTGGGCAACCATCGGAACCTCAACTGTTCCAGCATGATTTTCCAGCAATGCAGTGACACATCCCAGGGACCCTCGTCTGACCCCATGAAATTTTCAGTTTTTTGGGCTTCCAGACAAAAAATCTGGGAACCAACCCTATGTAAGCAGAGTGGTGCCTGTTTTGGGTGCTGGCTGGAGAGCTGTGACATTCCCCAGCCTCTTGCCCTGAGCCGAGGAAATGGGGACAAGGGGACAACTGGAGAAAAAGTCCTTTTTGAGTCTTACAAAGGCTTTCCAAGCTGTTTTCTGCAAAAAATTACAGCCAGGGATCTGCTGCTGGTATCAACGGCTCTAAAAAGCAGCCACCTTACGTCCATGTCCCTCCCAGGGCCCCCTCCAGGGGGATGTGACAGGGATTACCTCGGGATGCTTCGAAGATCCCGCTGCCGCTGTACACCACGGCACACGTCACGGCGAGAGCGTAAAACCCCAGTTCGTAGCTGGGGAGCATGGTTTTAACCCCCATGGTGGCAGGTTACCACCGCAGCCGGTGCTGGGGATCCAGAGCTGGGAAAGGGAAAGAGGAGAAAGGAAGAAAACCAGGGGAGAGAGCTCACCTGCCCTCCTACCCCTTAAAACACCCGAAAAGCTCTGCTTTGTGAGCTTCTTTGAAGGCTGGTAGCTGAAGGGAAGGAGAAGATGGTGTCATCTCGGGATGAGGCCTGGGACAGAACTCAGATGCCAGGCTGCTGAGGGGTCCTGCTGGAAAACCCACCCAGGAGCCAGGATTCAAAGGGCAGCCCAGCCCAGGCAGTCCTGGTAAATGGCTCTTCCCAGCAAGCCGCGTCCATCCCGATGTTCAGAGATGCTCCATGACGCCAGCTGCCCAGTATGGGGCGTCTGTGATGTCCCCCTTAATTCCCAATGGGATCCTTGGAGGGGATGCAGGATAGAGCAGGAAGACGCCCGTGGTGAAGGGGACACGATGGGATGTCCCTGCCCTGGGCTGCTGCTCACCTTCTCCTGGGGTTTTGCCCAAATCCCAGCTCGGGGGTGGGGGACGCTCCTGGAGCCCCCCAGTCCCCAACTGCTCCCAGCCACCAAGCTCTGTCCCCCCCCAGAGGCATGGGCAGGGTTGGGGGGATGCCCACGTTCAACCTTCTAATTACTAATGAGCTAATTACTCCTGCTGGGGCTAATTAACCCCGGCACGAGGTGCCTATCAGCCCCCCCAGCTCTGCAGCCTCCCGCTCCAGCAGCTCTTAAATACGCAGTTCAGGGCTGGAGCGGGTGGG
>VXBO01010039.1:53724-68566 GCA_013400135.1 Rhinoptilus africanus
GGTGGAGTCTCCGTCTCTGGAGACATCCCAAACCCGCCTGGACGCGTTCCTGTGCCCCCTGCTCTAAGGTGACCCTGCTCTGGCAGGGGATTGAACTAGATGATCTCCAGAGGGCCCTTCCAACCCTATGATTCTATGATCCCATCCCTACACAACCAGGCAGCATCCCTATACTCTTCCCAGGATACCTGTCCTCTGCTTCTGCTGCCTGTGCAATTCCTTCTTGCCCTTTAATCTGACCCATAGGTCTCGACTTGGCCATGCTGGTCTCCTACCTTCCTTTCCTGATTTCTCACACCCGGGGATCAAGAGCTTTTGCGCTATATGGAAAGCTTCCTTAAAGATTTGATCCTTTTGATCTTAAGGTTGTGTTTTACAGGACTGAGGAAAACCTGCTGTTACTTACGTGTTCTCCTTTGGGATTATCCTTTGCTAATTAGAAATTTGGGCAGACAAAAAAGAAATGAAAAGCATGAATAAATTTAAAACACAACTGTGTTGTTTCCAGCTACTTAGTATCATTATCTACTTCCCTCGAATTGAAGAGACTAGAAACATTAGATTAGCAATTAGATCAGCTCTCTCCAATTTTGCACTTCTAGAAAGAGAGGAAAATATTATGTTAATTAGCGGGTTCTCTAGTCTCTATTTTATGTTCAAGCTTTTTATTCCTTCCTATTTCCTCAACTATCTGTCATGAAAGCATTTAGATAACCTACGTGCTCTGCTGAGGAGGTGTATTACAGACTTGTAGACTCTGTTTTTTTGGTACAAACTCCAGAGAGTTTTGGCACACCACAAGGGGCCGAGGTCTCTTCGAAAGAAAGGTGATGAAAAAAATTGTTACCTCCTCATCTTACAGAGCTAGAAAGGATTTCTTCTTATTAGCCTTATTGCCAGTCCTTTTCTACATTTGCTTTTAGGCCTTAGGCAAACAAGGCTAATGAACTACGTATTTAATAAGAAGGAACCTGTCACACTGGTAGGAACAGCCTGCTTCCCCTGGCTATGAAATGCCAATCTCTCTGAGTTGAGTTACCACACGTTTATACAACACAGTAACTTGACCAAAATGGCTCAGGACCTGGAGAGTTTATGGCTGTATCTCTTTGAGGTTGCAAGGGGAAATCTAAGTGGAGCACAGGTATATGATAACAGAACGTCAACGGAACATCGACACTTTACACCACCAGGTTGTATAAAAGTTCTGAGCAC
The DNA here is from genome assembly GCA_013400135.1 of Rhinoptilus africanus. NCBI lineage: Eukaryota > Metazoa > Chordata > Aves > Charadriiformes > Glareolidae > Rhinoptilus > Rhinoptilus africanus. The sequence continues at coordinate 54,940 of VXBO01010039.1, forward strand.
TCAAAAATTCAGTTAAATTATCCTCTGGAAAACAGCACCAAAATGTTCCTGTACTATTTAAGGCACGGAGTCATTAAAAGTGTATCACTGAGAGCTGTATTCCCACAACTCTCACCTGGCTACTACCTGTCCCTATAGACACCTCGATTGCTTCCTCTGGGCATCTGCAGAACCATATGAGGACTCCAAAGCCTCTCACCTCTAAACTCTCCTGGGAATCACAAAGGACATCCCACGATACTATTCCCGTGAGGCCCAGCACTGCTCTCTTACCAAGATGAATATCCTATATCCTAAAGGCCAAAGGCTGGAGCACTTTGTTTCTAAGTGCTAGGTTTCTATTAGTTTTTCTTCACTACTATTTCTGCCCTCGGGCTCTCAGTTAATACAGGTAAGATGGCTCTAAAAATCAGTGCTCACAGAAAAACACATGAGAAGAGTCGGTGTCGGCTGGAGCCCTTTCTAAGGACGCAACAGTTCTGCTCTGAGGAACAGATCCATATTTTACAGAGGGGAGTAGGTTTCAAGCAATCATTCAGACCCCGTAAAGGTTGCTTTGAATCCTGTTCCCGCATACCTAATCCTCTCTGTACGCTGGATGGGTGAATGGCAGTGATTCCCTCGAGGTCCTGAACACCATGTAGATGTTACACTGGAGACCCTAGCTCTCCTGCATGACTCGAGATTGATTTCATCATCGGTGAACAATAACATGCAATTTCTTGCATCACGGCCCTGCTCTAGAGAGAACTTATTGCCAGACACGGCCAGGAGCTCTACGACAGGAGATGCAAAGAAATGCAATGTAGTTAAAGTAGCATTTCTTACCTCAGTCTGACCCATGAAACACCAGTGGAGGTGGAAAAGTAGGTGGCTGCTCATACAGGTGGTAGTGCTCAGTACAGCTCAGCTCTGAGGTGATGAGGTAGCCTCAGCACACACCGTAGCGCTGGACGGAGCCCTGATGGAAAGCCACGCCATGCATCTGCTGAGCTGCAGGGCAGTCCCCCTGCGGCCCAAGATCATGCGTTTCAGCGTGGGGCAGGCTGAGAGCTTGCACAAGGTCTCTGATGAGGCTTGTGACCTCTCTAATCACCCTAACTCAGCCTGGCGGCATGCTAGTATTTGTCAAATTGAAATTCCTGTTCCTAGTGTTCACATCCTAGCATTTAAAGTCTTTCACTTTATGAAAATACAGATAAAAAGGGAAACCACTGGAAAAATTTCCTCAAGAATATGTGCCATTTTATTGGTTTAGACACCTTACAGAATCACAGTCCTTAAGCAATAAAAGGATCTGATCAGGGAAATAAAAATTTAACATCCACCATGAATTCTTCTCCTTTAACTATGTTAGTGAGGCTTTCATATTTATAGCAGGAGATTATCATGTTCATGGGATAATAAATTACAACAGATCTAATTACTTCATCACCAGCAATAGTTTTTCATAGACACTGACAGGCCTTAAATTGGGATGCGTCCTTTAATTCTGCTCTTAACCTTCAGATGAATCTCTCAGGCAGAAGTGCAAAAGGAACCCGGCAGTGGGTATGGTGGCAACACAGAGCAGCGTCGAGTTTTTTTTCTGTAGACCGTCATCCCATGAAAACAACATATTGTAAAACTCCTGGTCCCGCTTAAATCAGTGGCAAAATCCTCTTGAATTAAGTGGGGCCAGGATTTCACTTTCTGTATCGGTCCACTGGCCTAAGTAGGTCCAGATGGCCATGTGTAGGGTCAAGCGTTTGTGTAGGTTTGACAGACACGAGCCCAAATGTTGTTGCTCCCTATGAACCACAGAGGTGGGACAGGGGCCGTAGTTGTAGGTGAGTGCTCCACCTCACCTGTTTTGCTCCTCAGGGGAGGTTTCTGTGCGCTTGTGCTCCTCCCCGGATCCATTTGCAGTTTTTCAAGCTGCTGTTCCAAAATCACGCATCGCCTCCGCTCTTCCTGAAGCCTCTTCTCAACTTCCAAGACTTTATCGCTGCTTTCCTCCACCCTGATAGGCAAAAAAAAAAAATGTAGTTCAGCTTATTTATGTCACGACTATTAAGTATCAGTGAGTTTTGATACTGAATCCTGCTTCATAGCTCCCAACAGAGGGAAAAGGAGAATTTGCCATGCATCCAAAGGCAAAAATCCCAGTGCAATTGTTACAGGTGACATCCTCCAAATTTGCAAACCAGAATTAATTAATGAGTACAGTTGGAAATAATGGGTTCATTAATGGAGGTTGCCTACGTCCCTTAACACTGGCTACTTGTGGGAATTTACCACTCGGATGAGCAGGCAAGCTGCAGATTCATGAAGAGAGATCTTTTATTACAGGGATAATAAACTGCATTTTTCTAAACACACTGGGAAAATCTGGAAGGGAAATAGTTTATAAAACCACTGCCTAGCATTTAGCTGTTTTGCATCAGTTATCTGCAAGTAAGAAAAGGAACTCAGTGTTGCTTTTAATAAACTTGGCCATTAGACACTACCGTGGAAGGAAGTGAGAGGAAAAGAAACCGATGGATCGCTCTGCAGGGCAGAATGGAAGAGCAAAGTGCCCCTCAACTAACCCCACAAAACACCTTGGAAAATTAAGTACAAAAATTTGGTGTGCACCCACAGATGCAGTCAGTGGGGCATCACGTGTGGGGCAGTGCCCGATACCAAAGGATTTAAAGGAGTTTAAAGGTTGAGACAAGCCTGAACCAACTCACTGTATTGTTTAGCGCAGAATAAAAGAATTTCCTTCTTGACCCCATGGCGAGAGCTGATCACTCCCTGAATCAAAAGACTTGATTCGTCTAATTTCCCTCCTCGCTGGCATAACTAAAAAAGTATTGCAACTATAATAAAATTATATCGCTGTCTTAAAAATTTAGCTGCAGGCAAGACTCTGGCCTCCCGTGGCAGTGAATTCCCAGGCTGGAGACATGTTATGAGAAATTATATTTCTCCCAGTGGTTCTGAATTCACTACACTTTCCTGTGACCAGGAGTTTCCCTAGCATCCATGTTGGAGACCAAGAGCAGAGGAAAAATGACAAGACTAGTGGTTTTTTTCAGAAAATCTTCTGCCAATACACTGGAATAACTTAAGCTAAATAAACTAAACTGTTTCTCTAGCTCTTCCCCTTCCCCCAGCATGGCCCAATCCTACAAACCGTTTACAAGGGAGTATTTCCTGACAGTATGTTCTGCTCCGCAGTAAGTGATGGTGAAACATAGTCCTAAATTCTGGCAGCTGCTGTAGAAAAATCCCATCCCTGTAACCATTCCCAGTGCTCCTCTCTGGACTTAAGCTTTAGATAGGTTACACGAGCTTTGCTGACCCACACTGCAACAGGGGAAGGGAAAAGGAGGAATGACTGATTTTTTTTACATATATTCACACTGAATTATGCCTGGATGCTATATTATCCTGAGGTCTTCCAAGAGTTATTGCACACAATCTCGCAAAATTTACTTTACCTGCAGGAGCTCTTGATAAATGTGTGATAACCGTGGAGCTGCTGAATCATCAGCCTATGGTACATTTTACAAGCAACCACGCATTTCACTGACTCCGTGTTCTTCATTATCCCATATTCATGACGGCCCCATTTCACCCATCACTCACACCTCCATCCTTGTCTAATTGCATAGCTCTATTAAACTCCCTGGGCTTATAAACACAAATAAAATGCTCCCGGTGTGTATTTCTAGGATTTAGTCCTTAAAAACATAGAGGATGACACCTTTACCACAGTAAGAAACAAATGTATTTTTCTGGCTGTGATTAATTGTACGGGACAAAAGTTAGACAAGCGAGAAATGATAACTAGGATAAAATAAAGCAAGCAAGCAAATAGTGCCCCTTGCATTCAAAAGCACACAGACAAAAGTATATCTTCACACAAGCTGGAATACAGATATGGGAATCAAATAACATACACTCTCTAGCTGGGGAAAAAAAGGAGTAGCTAAAAGATATCTAAAGAAAAAAGACTTTGCTTCCTCTGCCCTCCTAAACCATAGCTGGCTTTTAACACCATCTTAAATTGAACTGAATAATAGAAAAAAAGAAATATCACTGCTATGCTTCAGTTAAGCCAGAAGAAATTCACTTAGAAGAGGACACAGTGAAACCCAAAAGAATGTGATAAGCTTTTGTAACAGAAGTCAAAATATAACTATAATTACAGTATTTACTACTGATGAATAATATTGCTGCCTAAATAACACCACACATATGTAAATACAGGAGTTCTAGTTGTATTTAGGTGCAGCAAGCTTGAAGATGACTCCATTGTTTCTGCTCTTTGTTCTAAAAGAATAATAAAAAAAATGAATCATCAACTAGGCAGGGAAATTGAGCAGAAAAAATGTAAAAGCCCCTATTTAAGGAAAAGATCACACTGGCAGCGTATGGCGTACTGTACCGCACGCTATAGACTCTCACACGTCTCAAGGGCTCCTTAATCACAGCATCCCACAAAGGATACTGGCAGAATCAGCCGCTACCTTTCCTGCAGCACAGTGACCAGTTCCAGGAGCCTGTCTCTTTCCACTTCGGCAGCCTGGCAGAGCACCTTGTGCTCTGTGATCTGCGTCTGCAGCGCATTCAAATCCGGGCTGTCCGTGCCAGGAAGCCTAAAAGCAGCAGAAGCGTAGAGAGTCTGTTTCCTATTTCACAAATAAAAAGAAATGAAACAAAGACAGGATTTGAAAAACATATCAAAATACACTCGTCTGAAGACGAAGCCAGAACGCAGAGCCGGGCTCACTACCTCCCCCCTGCATCAACCTCTATATACTGCAATAAATGGAATAGAAATACTTGGAAATAAAGCCACCGTGAGTTTCATTAGAAAGGTCTTTTCCTTCAGAAGGGTGTTCTCCCTTCCCGTCACCCCTGAAAACAAACTTCCACCTCTGATCAATTCACTATCACTGACTCTCCTCCCGTTGCTACTGCATGTGAAAGAAGCCTATACCTGAATTCTCCAAAGTGCGGGGCTAAGCTATTAAATGGCATGCTCTTGATTTTCTCACACTGAAAGGCTTCAGACTTTAGTACAAAGGCCGCTCTTGTGCCTAATACGTGATGAAAGGAAGGGGCAGTTTTCCCACGTACCCCACTATTATATACTTCATTACGTCTCTGACCTCTCTGCACAGGAGTGTTCAGGAATATCTCCTTTAGAGCAAAAAGCGAGAGAAATCTGGGTGATTGGGGGTGAGAAAGGAAAAACGGGATGGATGGGGCGTAAAACTGGCAATCAATTAAAAAATTAACATAGCAAGAAGACACTCGAGCCTGTGTCAGAGCTCTTTGGCGGTGTTGGGTAGAAAGGAAGGTGAAAGAAGTTGTATGTTACAGAAAGAAGGCAGGCAAGGACAAGGTTTGCCAGCAGCTTGCGGAGCGTGGCAGGAAACCTCCCTTGTTTATGATGAAGTTTATATACATACCTTCCAGGCGTGATGTTATTACTGAGAAGGGAAGGCTTAGTAGCCGCCGACTCTATGAGCGTATGGCCCATCTTGGACACTGCGCTGAGAGGAAGAAAGCTTTGTTAAGCACCGAGCTCTACAGAGGGCAACCCTCCAAGAACTCGGGTCATTTTCCAGTGTCTGTTTATTGCTGCCTTGTAGGCAAAAAGCCTCCCAGAGCCTCCTAAGTGGGTATCAGACAGGCCCTGCACGCACAATAGCTCTGCTTGCTCCTTGACTCCACGCTGCAAAAACACCTTGTGTCTGCAATGTGTAAAAACTAGAGCTCGGTGTTTGATTTTTGCACTTCTGGGGATGCTTTGCTGGTGCTCCAGCCCAGCACTGTGGAGCTCCACATCACGGAGTAGCCACACAGCAGCTCATAAGCCGGAACAGCTCTCGACCCTGCTTGGCTCCCACAAACAGCCGCCGCCGCTCTGCTTCCTCGCAGGGATGCCTTGGACCCTTGCACTGAGCACTCTCACCTTACACCGTCACCCACCAAGATGAGAAACAGGTTACTGCGTGTGTGTGATGGTGTTTGCACGTGGCGTGCTTTCGTAACCATACCTCAAACCAGGACAGCAACATAACCCTTGTTCTGCAACAGGGTGCGCAACTTCTGTTTCCAAATGCCTCTTAATATACTTTATATAGTTTTCTGAACCCTTCCACTTTGTGGAGACCTTCAGGAAGATGTGTCAGGCTTACTGGTGTAAGAGAGGAATCAACTGCTAACACCAGAGTATCGCTTCCAGTCTGGATGAGTTTTATGCAAAATGGTATGTGTGCTTGGGACATCCAATTCTAGCACTTGTTTGTTTTCTGAATTTGAGCTCAATTGCCTAAAGACAAATCCCTGTAGACGGAGCCTACGTTTTCTTGTCTTTAGGCCGCAGCTAACAGAGGATAAAGCCTTAACATTGTGGAACAGGCAGAGCTGCCTTCTAGGCTAGGAGCAGTTAATCCTAAAATCAAGTTAAAGTTGATAATGACAGAAATGGCCCAGTCTAAAAATGCAGATTTTAACTTTGACATCTCCAAGGGGCTTTAGTTCCTATATATAGTGCTTTTCATTTCATCTTTCCTGATAGGAAACGATGATTCACTAAAGTAAAATGGAATAGAGACTTCATCAGCATATTAAAGTTAATGGAATGAGTGAGCCCTGCTGAACGAGTTATTAACAGCTCTTGCAGCTTTCAGACTCATGCGTTGCCCACCTGACATGTCAGCGATTTTCACGACAGAGCGATGTTAGCCACGTACACAAGCAGTAATTTATGCATTGCACTTAGTGGCTTCTACAAAGCCATTACCCAGCCTCATTTTCCCGCTTGCCTTCCTGCTTACCACCAGCTGACATACCAAGTGAAAAAGCGGAGGAAATATAAATTTGCTACGTGCGAGAACGACTTCTGCACAGTTAGAAGTGGAAGAGTAAGTCAGTCAGAAGAACAGGACAAGGCAGATGCAGAAACTTTCAAATTATGGGTGTTTAATTCAAAAACACTGAGAAGAACTTCTCTTAAATTTTGTAGTAAGACTCAGGGATACATCTGACAATTTAAAAACCGAATTCGGTGTCTACAGTAATGCGGTAAGTGAGTTAAAATTACATAGAAAACACTTGCAACTTTAACTTAATGAGAAATTTCCTCCTTCCTCAGAAGACCAGTCTCAAATCCCCTTTGTCAATTAGACCACGAACTCTTTAGCAACAAAACCAGGATTTTAAAAGAAAAGGATACAACTTGCTCTGGTATTGTGGTCCTTTTGCACCACCAGAGTGATCCAGAGTCCCATCAGTCTAAGCAAAAATCAGATTTACTGCTGTATTAAGATTAGTGTAATTTACATGGTCCTCAGCGAGGCTTTAAAAAGGGTGTTTGTTAAGAACAAATGATGTGGTGTGTTTTCAACATTTCTGCAAGTAAATCCTACTCAAAGCGTATTTATTGATTTAAATAATGCGCCAGTGATTTAGTGCTTACCTAAAATGGCATTTTGTATTAAATCGCCACCCTGCTTTCAGAAGTCTGCTCATTAGAAGCCCCGTTTCTCATAAGAGAGAAGAATCACAGCACTTAAGCTAACCACGTAAACATTATCTGAGCTGCAGAAAGAGAATTAGCTGCACTACAATCATGCCAAATGTAGTAATGTCTGCAAGTCGGTATATCTTTCCCTGTTCCAGGACAAAAAGTCCAAGAGATAATGTGATTAGAGATTCCCATATACTGTAAACAGGCTGCCATAGCTGTTGGCACACAGCGCTTGCGGTTTGATGCAATTGTCTGGGAAAACCGCGCTTCTGAATAACTCACAACAATTTTAAACATTGACAGTAGGGTCTTCTTACCGAGCAGATCCAATCCTTCCAACCTGATTGCTGCCTGATGACATAGGCTTAAGCAGAGTAAAACCTGGATCCTCTGAGTGTGGAGAAGGTGGTGTATCAGCAGCTCCTGAACCATCCCCTTGACGGGCAGATTTCTTCTGTTAACATTGAGCAGGTTATAAAACTAATTACACGGTTCAAAGGAAAATGGCTGCATCAATGCCTAATCAGCAGCTTATGATTATTGCTACAAGCATGCTTTAGTTTCTATCCATTGGAGGATGGGAGCAAACCAAAAGTCAGTAAAAAGTGCAGTTTCATATGAAACTGTGCTCTGGCAATAGTACCACCTTGCCTCTGTCGGTTTGCAACACTAGATAGTAAAAGTTGAAAACATTTCTAACATACTAGTCCACAAGGGGCCAGCCTTCCTAATTCTTTCAGCCGTATAATGAAATTTCCATATGCTCGAGACCCATCAGACTGGCATCAGTAGTCTGGAGATCTGTGGGAGAGGAAGTTTCTGAATTGGTCTATGGTGGGATGAGAGTAACTTATTAGGGGCTCCATCACTCCATGAAGGGATGCAGCTGGGTGCCATGGTGATGCTGCCCTCACCTGTGTCTCTTTGCTTGCTTCCTTCAGCAGCCAAGGAAGCTGAGTACCACCAAGTCCCCATTGCAGCCCAACCCTTGCTGTCAGTCGCGTGGCACAGTCTTGGTGTCAAGCCACAGGTGGATGTGAGTGGTATTTCTATGTTTGCTGTTGCTTAAACAGCTTAAAGGAAAGTTACATACAAGCAGGAAAGAAACTTAAGAGTTACAAGAAAGAATTCCTGCTTTACCGTTCCATCAGGAGAGACCATCAGTAGGGCAGGTATTGGTCCCTCAAGCTAGCAACCATCTCAGACAAGAGAGAAAGAAGTGGAAGAGCAGAGCTAAAATGATGACAAAGTGTGCTCCTCCAGTTCATTTCTTCTGGCTGCCTACCTGACGCGTGAGTTGCCCAATCTCCTCTTCCAGCTCTTTAACCTTTGCTTCTCGTTCAGCCACCATCCGTCTGAGCTGCTCTATAAGGCAGTTCTGTTTCTGAACCTCACTGTTCAAGTGCAGCCCCAGCATCTGCTGGGACTCATTGTTCTTCTCGTCCTGGTAGCTCAGGTGCTTTAAGATCTCCTGCATTTCCTTCTGTTGTCTCTGATAGAATAGAAACAATGAGTGAGATCTTCACTTTTGTACACAATGATTATTAAGACTCTCTGGGTGTTTTACACCCCCCAAGACAACAACCCATTTAGGAATGCCAGGGAAAGCCACCGCCTTGTCAAACCCATTCCATGTCACTAGCACTGGTCCAAGAATTTGGTCCCTTCTGTTTTAAGCATGAGATAACCTTGTCTTGTTCTCAGCATCTATCCCTTGAAAAGATTGCGCAGCACTTCTTCTTGCAATGCCCAGACACACGCGTCTGGGTAAAGACAGTCTGTCCCCACTGGCCCTTGCTGTCACATCAAGACTTCAGTGACTGCACGGTGCGAGAAAAAAAGACCTGAGTGACTGAGAGATTCAGTTTGCTGGCAGCTTTGCTCCTGAGGGTAGCAGAAAAGAGAGCACAAAAGGCTGGCTTTTGTCAAAGAAGGTGACTTTTTCATAAATTGGATAAAAGTAAAGATTTCAGTTTGCTTTTGAGTGACATTAGAACACAATCAGATTGTGTGATAAGTGGCATTAAAAGATGAGGGTGGTATGAGACACCAGCTATGCGACTAGGCTGTTTTACCAGTGGGTTTTGGAGTTTTTCTCACACCGACAAATCAAATACTTGCCAGACAGTTTGTTCTGTCAGGCCAACAATCTACAAGCAAGGTGCTTCTTTGGCGTAAGGGATAAAACAGGTTAACCATTCCTTCCCAAGTAAACTCATATCTTTCTGTACTGATTTTAGTGAGAATGCTCAGACTTAGCGAAAGTGACAACTGTTATTTGGCTCCTCTGTAATCTCCCTAATCTGCTGGTCAGTACCCAGACTCCCCACAGCTGCCTGGTGTGCAGAAAGGTGAACACCATCTCAGTCACAAGCATGTCTTAGCTAAAACCTGCTTACAGAAGCAAGGAAATGTGATTTGAAACTTGTGAGGAATTGGATCAGGAAAAAATCCCACCAGGAAGTGGCATATTTTCTAATTTTTTTTCATTATTTCAACTGGGGAAGACTGTTTAGAGCTATGGCAGGACAAAAGGTTCCTGCAATACCACGGCAGCCGTCCTTTATTCCAGCATAACTGCATCTTGCGTCCTGGTTTTGAAGGGGCCAACTCTTCTCAGCTCCAGCTACTGCAAGTGAATGTCTACGTGGTTAAGTACCCATGGTTCAGCTTGCGTGTCTCGGGGTATGTAACACAACAAATAAAAGCACAAGATTGCAGGCATTCTCAGAAAAAAAATCCACTGATGGAGCTGAAAGCCGAACAGAGCATACAGTCCAGCTTCATGTGTCAGGAATGAAGCCCTTCCTCTACCTCCTAGACAATCCTATTTCAGTCCTTCTGCAAAATGTTTCTTACAACCCCTTAGAGCCACTTGAGCAACTGTGTCACGCCCAGTGCTGTCGTACAGCCTTTACACGATCTGATGCAAAGTGAAGAGCTTTAGCTGACTAGGAAACCTCTGGCTGTCACAGTTTGATTCATCAGGCCCCCGTATACCCTAAGGTTGTCTGTGTCATCATGTCATTAAATGACATCATGCTTCATCACTTATAGATCTGCAAGGGCTGGGACCAACAGTAGCAGTCAGACTGTACCAGCAAGGCGTCTATGAGCTCATCGTCGTGTTTTCCTTTCTCCAGCAAGGTTACAATCTGTCCCTTCAGGGTTTTCACTTCGCTGCACAGTACTTTGTTCCTGGCTTTTGATGCGTCAAGTTTTTTTTTCACTTCCTCATGACTTTTTTGGAGGGCATCATGTTCCCCAGTGAGTTTCTGCAGTGAGGCAAACACACCATAGGAAACGACAGTTACAGCCTATCACCAAGCCCCAGGTGCTTTGGTGAGCTAAAGGAATCACACGTTGTCTGGCAGAATCCAAAAAATGGAACTGGTATACCATCCCATCCCTAAATAGGTAGAAATTCTAAATGATACTACTCACTGCCTCCTTGTCAGCATCAGAAAAGGTCTGTCCGCTCAGGAGCACAAGCGGACTAGGTTGATTCCATATGTGCCAGGAAGCAAATGATCATTTTGTGTTAAAACCTAATTCCGTACACTCCCGCTTTTTCATTTGCCTCATCACTCTCCATGGGGAAACTCTCTTCCTTCCAGGGTGGTGATGCCACACTGTGTGCTAGAAGCAGCCCTCGGCACACACTGCCCCCTGAGCCATGCCTTCACCTAGATGGAACTGGCCGGGGAGCATGCCAGCAGGTAAGTAATAACGGACAAGTACAGTGGAAATTATTGTGAATGGAGCCTGAAATACAAAGGCAGAAGTGGAACCACGCAGATGACGGTTATTGAGGAAAGCCTTCCCTGTGCTGTGTGTCTGTAGCTATAAATCTTCTCTTTCGTTCTCACGGCCAAGAGCAAAAGGTGCGTATCACCCCATTGCTCATTCTGTTGCACAGTCAAAATGCGGGGAGAAAACCAGCAGCTAATAAAGCTCTGTGCTGACACCAGACGGCCTTTAGAGAAGCAAATATAGGAAAGGAGCACAGGGAGATGCACTTTGCTAACCTGAATATGTGTAGGTGACCTCTATGCTCCACGTTTCTTGTGGACACAGGCCTACACGTCCTTTCCACCTCGTGGTTTCACTAGCTATAGCCTCTCTCAACCTCTAAGCACTGGATGCCTGTTTATTTTTGTAGCAACTACATGTGCTAGATGGAGACTCATTTTCAGAATGACTCTTAAGGAGGTGTCTGGTGTAATTCCCTGCGCATTCTCTGGTAATTCTGGTGCATTCTGCTCAAATGTAGAAGCACGTGAGGTGTGAAGGGGGATGTTAGTATTTAATATTGCAGGAAAAATGCACATCTGGCCCCAGGGTGAGTGGGATGCTACAGAGGTTGGATGCAGCTGTAGCAGGGTTTCTTTCTATGTATGCCTTCGGTATAAAGCCAGTACCACCTGCATTGCAACCCAGAGCACCTCTCCCTCCTTCCAGCATCACCTATCAGGCGCAGTTGATATTTCAGGCCACATTTCAGGCCAAATGGATGCATCTGATGCTTGAATTGTGAAACAGAGGGGAAGACCAGACCTCGTACTGCAGAGGCACGCCTGGCCACGCAAGAGTGCAGCACAGACAACAAGCGTGGAAGCTTTTTGCTCAGTCTGTGGAGTGGGGCAAGACTTACTCCAGCAGATCGGGTGGGCTTCCGAACTGATCTCCTGGTAGGGTGTAACTTACACCCTCAAGGTAAGGCAAGTTACTACACACTACATACCCAAACAGGACTCTGCCAGCTCAGAGTTTTTTACCTCCAAGGTGTCTTTCTTTTCTTTTTCCAAGCAGCGAATCTTCAACAAGTTCTTCTCACGGGCTGACAACTTCCTTGGATCGGTAAGTGCCAGCAATTCCTCATCAATCTCACTCAGTGATGTTCTGGTCTTGTTTTGACCCAACTGATTCTCCAGCTCTCGAACCTAGGGGACAATAATGACAACTCATTCAGAGCCTTTGCAAGGAGTACAGGGGTTCAGCATCAAAGAGGACATAACCAAAGGGAGCTCAGATTGCAGCATATTACTTCTTGACATTTTCCTGGTTAACTAACACAGAGCAGTGCCTGTTCTTCCAAATTTAAATATTTTAGCTGCTTACAAACAATGTAGATGTCTAGGGCATCTGTGCAGGGAGGAGATACGACATCAGACCTACAGGAGACTCAGGACACGTGGGAGATTTGTGCCGTACTGGAGCCACACGTGGAGGTCAGGCACGCACTCCAAAGCATCTTGAATGCCGCTAAACTCATGTGTGGGCAACAGAATAATACCTTAGATCTCCTCTAAAAGGGCAAACACCCACTCACGCATAGACATTTAGGCATCTTAGTCTTTAGCAGAATCACCATCCAGGGTGTCCACAATGTAAGCACCTAAGGCACAGTTCACTAGCCTGACCATAGGCACCTGGAGCTGTTTTAGGTGCCCTGGGATACTGGGAACACACATGAAGGAGAATCTACAAGACACCCATACTCCTCTGGAGAGATGACTACAGGTTAGAGGGACACCCTACTGGCATTAGACACCTACATACAGTCAAGTGAACTCAGCCCCTGCACCTCAGCTATTCACTACAGACTTGTTTATAGTCAGTAGAAGGAAACGGGTGCCGCTACAGCACAGTTCCTCTGCCCTGTTCTGGAGGTGTCTTCTCAGATAAGATGCGCCTACCTCACTTTTGATCCAGTGACTATATTTACAAGGTCCTCACTGACTACACCAAGCTGACCGCTGACCGTGCAGTTGACAGGCCTGAGGGATGGGATGCCTTCCAGAGGTACCTGGACTAGCTTGAGAAGTGGGGCCGTGTGAACCTCATGAGGTTCAACAAGGCCAAGTGCAAGGTCCTGCATATGGGTATGGGCAACCCTGGCATCAACACAGGCTGGGGGATGAAGGGACTGAGAGCAACCCTGAGAAGGACTTGGGGGTGTTGGTGGATGAGAAGCTCAACATGAGCCCACAATGTGTGCTCGCAGCCCAGAAAGCCCCCCGCATCCTTGTCTGCATCCCCAGCAGCGTGGTCAGCAGGGCAAGGCAGGTGATTCTGCCGCTCTGCTCCACTCTGGGGAGACCCCACCTGGAG
>VXBO01010039.1:68583-79348 GCA_013400135.1 Rhinoptilus africanus
CTGGAGCACTGTGTCCAGCTCTGGGGTCCCCAACATAAGAAGGACATGGGCCTGTAGGAACGGGTCCAGAGGAGGCCACAAAAATGGAGCCCCTCTGCTGTGAGGACAGGCTGAGTGAGTTGGGGTAGTGCAGCCTGGAGAAAAGAGGGCTCCAGGGAGACCTTATGGAGGTCCTCCAGGGGCCTACAGGAAAGCTGGGGAGGGACTCTTTATCAGGAGTGTAGCGGTAGGATGAACCGTAATCGTTTTAAACTGAAAGAGGGGAGATTTAGATGAGATATTTAAGAAATTTAGCTATCTTAGAAATTCTTTACTCTGAGGGTGGCGAGACACTGGCCCAGGCTCTCCAGAGAAGCTGTGGAGGTCTTCAAGACCAGGCTGGATAAGGCTTTGAGGAACCTCCTCTAGTGGGAGAGGGGCCGGAGTTAGATGATCTTTAAAGTCTCTTCCAATTCTAACCATTTTATGATTCTGTGATTCTATGATGAGTACAGAAGGGGCCTGAGGAGATCGACTCTGAAAAATATTTCTACATTACAGTAGAGTACAGCCCATACAGTCTTCAGATGAACCCCAGCCAGGGGTTCTCATGGAAGGAAAATGTAATTTGCTCAAGGAAAAGTAAAGGTTAATGATTTCAGTCAGAGTGCAAAAATCGCAGTTTGCTGACATATAATTAAACAGCAGAAAACCAGGAAGAATATATGTCAAAACACCTGGCAGAAGTTTTATTTATGATGCAGACAAAACTGCCTTCCTGTTCTAAGCTGACATTTCAGCTAGACTGTGCCCTTCAGAAGATTCAAGAGTTAAAAGATTTTACTGAAGTTCCTGTGGGAACAACTTGAAAATCTTATCTGTCCTCAATTCTTCCCATCCCACTTTATGCACTGAACAACGGTGTCTAAGTGAGAGCACAGACACTGGCAGGGTTCCTTCTGTACTCAGTGGAGGGAGGCACCTTCAAAACACCCTGGGATTTTAACTAGGCTGCCATAGCTCTTCAAGGTCACTGAACTCTCTCCTTCAACACAGATGCGAAAGATTCCTATCGTAAATACTGAAACTTGCATGTTTGCATTAGACTAATTCATACAGTTTGCAGAAACTCTGAAAGACCCTGCACACGTTAACACACATTTAAAATTTAGCACCCTGACACCACACACGCACACACACAGATGAACACAAACCTACCAAAAAGTATTACAAAAGTTACCATAAAGCGTTTTATTCTAATAGTTGCTTTCCTCATCACAGAAAAAGACTGGCTGCGTATTTGCAATAAACGTTGTTTGCAGTGGGACACACCTTGTAAGCAGGTACAGATGTTAGGAATTACTTAATGAAGAACTAATAGTATCTTTACCTTAAAGTGAGGTAATATCTATACTTAGAAAGAGCACCTCAGCACCCAGCTTTCATGGCACCATGCAGGGCCTTAACTCACCTTGCTCTGGAGAACAAGAATTTGCTGGGCTCGTCCACGCCAGCTGCCAGAATTGGTCAAAAGACTTTGAATATTCACATCTTCACCAACTTCATTTGCTAAAAGCTAAGAAAAAGAGATTAACCTCAACAATAAGGCTGGGCTGAAATACACGTGTTGGGGAGGAAGAAAAGCTCTCGAGCAGTAAACACAAAGCACTGTATCTATACACAGAATATATATCACCTGTATCTGATTTCCAGTACAAGGTGTTGGTGCTTAGGAGGGGTTTGGCTGACGTGAATTATTTCACTTTGTGAGGTGATCAATTCAGTATTTTGATGTTTAAGTAATAGCCTTTGCTTTTTTTGAAAAATGCAAATCTGTGTTTTGCTGCCTGCTTATGGAGAGTGACAAATTGTAATATCTAGCCGTAGAGCTGGCGTCAAACTGTGCTGCTTCTGTAAAAAGAGGATTTCAAATTCATCACGATGTTTTACTGAGCATTACTAACACTTTTCAATATATGCAATTATTTTTGATATGATGAGTACTTAACCAGAACTAAATAGGAACAGAGTAGAGATATTGTCTTAATACACCCCCTTGCAATCAGGAATTGATCCAATCTCTCTTGCAGGATTCCAACACAGCCACATTAACGAGAGCTAAAGTTAGTATGAAGAGCATTTAAATTATTTATAAAAAGGTCAGCAGAGTTCTATTTTTAGGACCATATTCTCTGCTCTGATCTGCATTGCAGGTCTCTTACGCAAAGTAATGAAACCAAAGGAAACACAGCACATAGTAACGCATTAAAATCCATGATGAATCAAAGAGGAAAAGGTTACTCTGGATGTCACTCCAACAAACTGTTTAAATATGTGCTTTAGTTCAAGCGCGGTTTTTAATCCCATCAACTTCCATGGGACAGAAGCCGACATTAAAAGTAAATACATAATTAAATCTTTTGGAAAGAAGGAAAGGGCCTGAATGTGTCAATCACAAACCTATTTTGCTGAACTGGGACTTTCAAACCTTAAAGAATCTGTACCCTTTACAGCAGTAGAAATAGTGGATACAGTCACCCAGCTGTGCTGGCAGAGCACGAAATCTGTGTGGCACCGTGAATATCTTTCCAATGCAACCACTACACCCGTGTCTCTTCTTATGTCCTGACAGTTCACTGGAATACTTCACGGAGGCTAATCAAAGCTCAAAAGAAAAGAAACCTCCTCCTGATTTCACAAGAATGCACCTCTTGCACATAATCCCTGACACAGACCATGTCCTGCAACAGTACCTTTTGTGTCATCTTCAGTTCCTGTTTCGCAGACTGGAGTTGGTTACGATATTCCATCACTTTAAAGTTGGCTGTGGTTAGTTTTTCTTGCAATGCTTTCACCTCTGGCCTTTCAGCCTTTGGAGAGAAGAACGTACTTGGTAAGAACAGAATCCTCAGGGAAAAATTGAAGTGATTAAGATCCACAGATCCATCAGGATCACAGAACCTTTTTTTCCCAGACCCATGCAAGTGTCTTCCATAATTTTTGGGATCATACAGAAGGTACAAACAGAGCAATTTAGTCGCAAAACTAGTGACAGGGATACACCCTTGTAAGGAAAGAAATGCACAATAGGAGAGAACTAAATATCAGCTTCTGATTTCCTCTCTTCAGTGACAATTCGTACCAAGTTTCCTTCGATCATCTTCAGAGTTGATTGCTTGATTCCTGCATCATCACCACCAAGTGAATGTATTTTTTCCACAGCTGCCTGTAGCTGGAAAAAAGTGCACTGTTACTACAGAGTAGATAAAGTGAAGGGCATACCTCCATGAAAGATTAATTAGAAAAATGTAGAACAGAAATTTTGATGATCCTGAAGGTTTGTTTACTCTAGAAAAAACCTACACTTCGTTTCCCCTTCTTTTTTGACCACAATCAGTAGGAAGGCGTATAATATTTCCTGAAATGCTTCCCAAAGAAGCATGTATTATTTTGTGGTGGAAAACCTTCAATGAAAATGTCTCTGACTTGCTGAGATGGCATCAGTTATCAAGTATGGAGACTTCTGCGAGATTTTATCACCATAGGTTCATAAAATAAGTGTTGATATATATAAATGCAAACACAGTTCAGTAGGGTACAGATCAGGTTGTTGTCTCCTGTGGTATTTTGGATGCCACACTTTGGGAAATTCATTGGATATTTCATAAAGAGCTCATAGTTCTATTTACCAGATGAATTTAAATGGGCAAATGATTATTTCGTCATGGTGTTAAGGCTCTTTTTCTTTAGCTGGGGTAGCTTTAATGTAGCATTTCTCAACCTACGAAGAAAATGTCTCTTATTGCTTGCCACAGTTTAGGAAGGCAGGCACATAGCCCCCCCTCCGAATCCTGTTCCGTGTTGAGGTTGCAAAGATTTCTTACTGGACTGGAGTGTGGTGAATTTGGAGCTGGAAAAACTGGGACGTATTGCTTTAAAGGGCTGAGACTTCATTCTTTGAGCTGGACAGAAAATCTTGATTGTTTGCCTGAAGAAAAGAAAGCTCTAAGGAATAGCTTCTTCATTAAAGTGATACCTGGTGAAACAGCGAGCGTAACTCAGACCCAGCTCCAATGTAACCCCTTCTTTGCAAGTAAATCAAAGGTTAGGCCATCCCTTCTACCCAGTTCATAAACTCTTTCAGTCAGTGGACTGAGAATGAGAAATTTCAGCTAGTGCTGGCAGCTCCGAGGTCAAATTCTGAGGAAATTTTCTGCAAACATCCGTGTGCAGTCTTTGTTTACACGTACCACCCTTTGCTAAGTGATTGCTCAATCGCCCAGTGGCCACACCTTCCATTTTGTTTGTGGGAACACAGTCATGTTAAAATACTTATGTTTTACATATTTTTCAGTTTTCATGCAAAGGGCTAACAATTATGTAAAAGAAGAGTGTTTTCTGGTGGTGAAAGTACATATTGTGACGTCTTTGTAAGGTACCATCACCACAATTCATTCAGCAGAGTTTAAGGCGTCTAGAAGTAGGCATAGAAGGTGAGACTCAACTCCCAAATTAACGCTTTCCCTGTTTCCAGTGTGGATGTCTCTATAAAGAATTGAGTCTAGTCAATATAACATAAACCTAGTCTTCAGCTCACTCTACAGTAGACGCCTACGTTACATCAAGTGGATGCACTGACTGCGGACTCAGTTTGGTTGCCCTACTTTGCCGCACCGGGACTGCCAGACCTATCACATCGAACTGCCCCGCAGGGACGTCTCAGCCGTCAAGTGGCATCTCAGACTGTACTTTCATGTTTACGAGTGGGCAACTGAATTGCATTTTAGTTGCCTCGGTTCTTTCTACAATCAATGGAAAAAAGATGAGTGTGTCTAGACAGTGATCCAGCTTCGCTGAAGAGTTACTGAAGAGATGTGAATCACTGCAGGTTCCTGCCTGTGAGAGCTCTCCTCTTTCATCAACATTTGTAGGATAATTACTAAAATTGGCCGAAAATGTAAAAGTATAGCATTGTTCATAGCTTAAGGAAAAGCATAAAATCAAGAAGCTTCTGAGATGGAAAACAAGCTGCGCCCGGCACACAAGGAACACAATATCTGGGGTTCCCAGACAAAACTACAGGAGGGATGGAACGGAATGTCGATTCCGCAGCCTTGCCTTGTGTCGATAATGGGAAAGAAGATGGCACTGAGACCAGGTAAAGCGGCTTACTTGGACCCAGAGCCAACATCCTGTCAAATTTTGATGAACTGCTGTCCTTTGCGTGAACTTTGCTCATTATAATGTCATTTTAATGCATTTTAATACCAAACCACACCTCCATCCCAAAGGCTACCCGCCTCCAAGGTGCAGCGACTCCTCTTTGAGTCTGCGCCCTGAATTTTTCGTAAACTCTACCTTTAATTCAAGGCGAGAGAAATTTACACCAATCACAATAAAGGTATTTATGACTAAAGTCACTCAAACTCCACTTTGAAGGTAAAAAATAGTATAAAAATGGCCCGAGAATGGGGGGATATCAGGGAAGACACCATCGGGAACAAGCCAGGGGAGAACTCCATCACAGACTGCCTTTGACTCCTGGGACCAGTCGACGGGCTGAGCCTTTCTTCCCCTCCATAGGGACACCTTTGGGTAAGACTGAGATTATACCAAGTGCTTCGTCGGGAAACTTAGAAATTTCTCTAGAGAATCTTTTTCCTACAATTATAGCCAGGCTGTATAGCTTGTAACTTTGACGCGCGTTCTGTATAAGTAACATTACTTTTACTCGCACCTGCTTTGCAGACAGTGTATTTATCACCCACAATCCACAGAACCTGTGTTTCTGTTGCTTAAATAAACTCCACTCTTTCAGTAGCTAGTCGTTTGGGTTTCTCACTGAACACGACCGCAGACTCGAGGGCGGCCGTGCGAGTTCATGAGCACGACTGGACCGAAGTTGCAGCCCGCTATTAGTATATCCAAATCGTGATAGTTTAATACTGTACATTAAACGCGATTGGACTGATAGTGGCGAATTGGGCATTCCTCAGAATTTAAGCCCAGCCGCACCGAGCCTCCCACCTCGGTGAGGAGTGTTAGAACGCAAGGGGGTTTATTTTCTGCCAAAACTGCTTTGCCCCTTTTACGCAATAACATTTTTCATAGACACCTCCAACTGTCAAACATCGCTTTAATTTTACCCATCTTCATACTTTAATTTTACCCATCTTCATATAGTTCTACTGAACAAGTACAATCCACAAATGCAGCCAGTGACTATTAATTTAGAGAATAGCCACCCCAAACGAGGTTGTGAGAAAATAAAGACCACTGGCCAGGGTACGGTTTCAGTGGGGTTCACATTGTGGTTCACCTTTATCTCAGACGACACAAGTTGCGGTGTTTGGTTTTGAATTTGATGGTGCTGGTGTTGAAGGACATATTAGTTCCTATATAAAGTGTCCATCTCTGCTTCGACCAGCAATTATTGTTCCTCGAAAACTTCTGTTTGCTTCATGTTCGATTTCCTTTCCCGAAATATCTGTGGCCCTTTCCTTTGGATCAATTTCTGACAATATTTTAAGTTTCTGTTTGAATAGTGATCATTATGCTTCTGCAGTAGGGGATAATAAACAAGTTGATTTTTCTTGAAATTATTCATGGCCTGCTCCCCTATTTTTGTGTGATATTTTTTTAGGTCCCTGCCTATACCTGATATTACTTAGCCAGCCTGCCGACTATCTGACAAGACTCTCTAACCAGATCACTCTGGAGTGATGCTGGAGTTCTCAAACATTTAATCTACCATTTCTTGAGCCTTTGGGTAACTGGGGTACAATTCAGATACATCCATGATCTGTGACAATAAGTGATTGTGAAAGATGGACTGAAATTGCATTTGTCAAATAGCGTGACAAATGTTATTGATCCATTTAAATTATGTCTTCTAAGGAAGCAAAGCATTAAAAATTATGTAAAATTTTACCAGTACTGTGTCAGGGAGTGTAGTAGTAACCAATGAACAAAGTAAACATTAACATCAGGGCATCTAATTATCATTTTGGCAGTCACCTGAGCAAAGCTATTGCTGTGAAAGGTCAGTACATATAAAAAAGTTGTACTAAATCACAAAAATAAACCTGACTGAGTGAAGATTTGCTGTCTTAAGTGATGTAGTCCGTCACTGTCTCAGTTCTGGAAGTACTTATGGCAGAAAACAGCTTTTATTATGTGGATTAATAAAGCTTAGAAGAATAGAGTACTAACTCATGACTGGTATTAACGAGGTGGGAATGTAAGACACAATAGTATGAAATTTGTTCCACCTCACACACACAAAAAAAAAAATCAGAAAAATATCATCACCATACTGCCAGAAAGACCTCTGTGCTTCAAATACAAGTGAACATTCCTAATTGGCATTTCATAAACTTTTCTCTCATTATAACTTACAGATATCCTCTCCTGGCTCCTCTTTTCCGCAAAGGTGGAAAGAGCAGAGGGCGTACATTCCTCTCCCCTAGCATGGGCAGAAATTAGAACTCAAAGCAAGCACACATGCAAGAGCAAATTCAAAATGGGAATGTGAATTAAACCCAGTTTCTACAGCCCCTCTATCCCAAAAGCCAGATTTCCATGTTTTAGCATGCAAAAAGAGAACAAGAAAAATGCCTCACTTCTTTCTCCAGCTCTTTGACTTTGTTACTCAGTTGCTTCACTTTGGCTTTTTCACTCTCAGTCTCGGCAGTTATCTCACGATTCTTTTTGGCCAATTCAACTATTTTAGTAGCTGCAACGTCTCCAGCTAAACCAGATGTCCCTGAAAAGTATACATAAAAGCAAAGGACATATCTTACAGGCAAGATTCAGAATAGACGACGCTTTTGTTCTCCGTCCAGTGCACAATGTACTTTTTATTGTCTCATCCATTTCTCTCAGAGCTGTGCCAGGCACTTAAATGAACAAGCGAGGGGAAAGAGGCGTCAGTGATTGCAGATGGATTGCTTGGTCCTTTGAGTCAGCATCACATTGTGGCTAGCAAAGCCACATTTCACACTTTAGCAACAGCCACATGTCAGAAGGCCGTGACAGTGGTCATAGCAACGTTACTACGTAGAAAGGGTAAAGGTGTTTTCTGCTTACCGCTGTGAAGGACAGTTATGACTAGGTTTTTAAGGCATATTACAGAAAAAGACAACACTAGTCTGTACTGGTTATTTACTACTGGAGGAGTTGCTGAAACAGAGGTGTGAACTTTTCCAGACATCTGTCCTAAAAGGTCAGGCACACTATTACAGTTGGGTCCTGGATAACGTCCAGGAAATTTCATTGTGTCTATTTATATGTTCTTTGAGATTATACATGGAGCCTTACTGTATTACTCTTTTAATTGCTCTTTTAAACAGATACTTCATTCACCTCCTCATCAGAGAGGTTTGATTAGGGTCACGAATAAAGTAATACCCAGGACTGGCTTGTGTGTCACTTGGCTGTCATTACTATCACACAGGTGAAGAAAAATTCTTGCACAAGTGCCAAATCAATATGATTATATATGATGTCCAGGGAAACCTTTAGCTCAGCGGTCAATATGAGCCTGCAATAACAAATCTTGGGTGGGAGAGATGAAGATTGAACTTGGCTGTTGTCATTCTTTTTAACTCCTTCATCCTCCTTCAGTGCTCTGAAGTAATAACTTTTCTACTGACATCTGCAAAGATTATATTCAAGAACCGGGGTGAGATGTGAGGATGACAGACTGTTACCAACGGCAGGCCTGTGCTTTGTTTCTAAAATAATTGTTTCTTACTGACTTTCTTACTGTGTGAGAAAATAGCTAATTACTGACCTTCTTACTGTATAGAAACAGTTATTCACTGAGCTGATGTTACAGATAGTGATAATGAGGAGACNCACTTTTAAACAAATTATGAGTCCCATAAAACCCCCAGAGACTTTAAAGGGGCTATGCAGAATATAGGTGAGAACAGAGTATGATCCCACGTCACTACTTAAAAATCTTGTAGAGAAAATAAATTCACTATTTTTAAAATCATTTCCATTCTTCTTACTCCTTTATCTGATGTGTGCTTCCCCTCTCATCGAGAAGCTATTTTTTCCTTAGTTTTCATATGAAATGATGGCTGCTAAGGATCACAGTAAGCACTAAACTAACCAAAAGCCAGGCTGGTGCTTCTGTGTATTAGTCTTCGAATACACTGCGCATATTTAATCAAAGCTTTTCATTCCCATGCAATGTGGGCAAGCCCCTTGCTGCAATGTAGACAGGGAAGACAGAGGCATGGGGCAAACCGCCGCAAGCTCTCAGCCAAAGAAGCTGCAACAGCACATCTGCCCCCTGATCCTGACCCAGTAATAGCTTATAATTTCTCCTACATACAAGCTACAGACAGATTTTAAAAATGAAGGTGTAATTTAAGTGTTACTTAGTTCTGCTTATTGCCGTTTTCCCTCTTCTCTCCTCGCCTGGTCACCGCTGCTCTCCTGAACAACAGTGGCACCCAGTGGAGGAGGTGCAGCCTGCACAGTCCAGTTTTCGAAGTACACCCAAGCCACCTTAGAAGCTGGACTTTGCACTGAGCCAGTATCCTACGCAGGCTTTATTCAGGCATTCAAACAAAAGCAGCCTAAATAAGGAATTTAACACTACACAGCAGAGAAAGCTGCAACGCTGCTCTTTGAAACTATACAGAAAGTTTTCTAAAATACCATTTCTATGAGCAATCGTTTTCCGTGCCAATAATAGCAAGTTCGCAAGATCTGTGAGGAAGAGATCACTCTGTACCCCCAAAGAGCACTGTGCTTACATTAAGGGACATATAATTATCAATAACAACATTTTGCACCTCAGGACTGAGCTGTCTGATCACGAGAAGTCATTTGGTCCTTTCAAGAGCTCTCTAAAATGGGGAGTAGTAATATTTGTATTTTGCAGCTCAGGAAAGTGAAGGAGAGAGGAAGGCACAGATCTTTACGCACATGTGCCACGTGTAAGGGCCATCACGTCAAACCATTGCGAGGAACTTCCTCTCTGCAAATAAAGCAGAGACTTCTTACACGGGAGAGGGATCGATGTTTAGAAAACACTGCAAATGCAAAGCGGTGTCAGCTTAGGCCCTTGCAAGCTTCGTTAACAACTCTAAGTGTTGACTAAATCTATACCCAGGTGTCTAAGCACTTTCAAAGTTCAGAGCCAAGTGGTTTCAGGGCTACTGCAAATTACTGCAAGCTCAACAGAGAACAAGTCTCTCTCGGTCACGAGCTGAATTTTGATTCTTCCTAGTAGAAGCTTATTACAGGAGTGGAAATGGAGACAACACCACCACGACCAAAATACTCCTTTTTAGCATAAAGCAGGTAAAGAGATGTCACGTTAATATTTCAGTGCCAGGAGCTCACAATGAATGTGTTATCCCACCTCTATTGCCATCAGCATCAAGCAAACACTGGAACTAACATGGTGAGAATACAAAGTTACCGTGTTTACCTGATAAAGCCAATCTGTCCTCCTGTATTTTTTTCTGGAGTTGCTTTATTTCAAAATCTTTTTCTGTCACCATTTTGTATAGTCTGCAGTTCTCATCTCGGACCTCTCGAAGCTGATCCTGGAGCTGCTCGTTCTCAAGCTCAAGCAACCTGTGAAAAAATAAGCCATAACGGCAAATGTCACTGTAATATGCTGCAAATGTCACTGTAATGGGCTTCAAAGAGATGCTTCCAGAAATAAAATAATGAAATGACTGTAGACTAGATGAGCTGAGCTTACCAGGAGGGAGTTTACTGAAGTAAGTAGAATATCATAGAATCACAGAATGGTTTG
>VXBO01010039.1:79631-91467 GCA_013400135.1 Rhinoptilus africanus
GCCCCACACAGCTTGGTGTCGTCGGCAAACTTGCTGAGGGTGCACTCTGTGCCACTGTCCATGTTGCTGACGAAGATGTTAAACAAGACCAGTGCCAGTACTGATCCTTGAGGGACTCCACTTGTCACTGGCCTCCACTTAGACATGGACCTGTTGACAGCCACTCTTTGGGTGCGTCTGTCAAGCCACTTCTTTATCCACTGAATTGTCCATCCACCAAAATCACATTTTACCAGCTTGGAGACCAGGATGTTGTGTGGGACAGTGTCAAAGGCTTTGCTCAGGTCCAGGTAAATGACATCAGTCATATCCTAAACCTCCGATCACAACACAAGCTGACGATCTGAACTATTCAGTTAATTTATTTCTTCTTCAAAAATTCTGCACTTCCTTGTGTTGTCTGGGGCAAACCATCCCAGAGCAGGTATCTTCTCAGTGCTCTTGAGGTTACTGAATAGTCTCATCTCACTCAGTTCTACTTGTCTGGTTCCTTAGAGGAAAGCAGGCAAGCTCACTATTCAGCATCCGTGACATTCAGACTTTACTTTCTGTACTTACCGAAGCCAACAGAGCATCAACTACAAAAGCTGCTACCGAGGTTCTTTCTTTAAAATTGAATGCTTCATAGCAGTTCACAAAAGACCAATTTCCTGTATCCTCATCTGATTTTCTTGGAACCCCACCAGGATGGACTGGCATCACTTTGTATTTTTAATGTTGCTTTTTGGAATTCATTTAGAAACAAAGCATATCAAAAAGCCTTCAGAATGGGAGGAAATAGCCTTGCTTCTCCTGTTCTTCAGTACATTTAGTAACATTTATGGGTTTCATCTTTCTAAGACATCCAGAGAATTAATAACTTTAATCTCTTTGCTGTCCTTACATGAGGTTTCCTCCGAGTGTAAAATCTAGAAATTAAGGCCTCGGGGGCTCAATTCATTTGTGGGCACTCAAGCATCTATTTGAGATGCCCCAGGATTATCTGAGCCCTCTACGTGAGGCCAGCAGCCATGACACAGGGCTCCTGGGAAAACAACTGGGGCCCAGTCAGAGAATCCAGAGCATCTCAGGGAGCACCTGCCACCCACGCGTGGACGTATGAACTGACTCCCAGGAATTACTAACATCCTCCACACCTTTTAGCCAGACTCCTCCAGACAGCAGCATTTCAGAACAGAAATGAACCTGAGGGGACTCAATTCGGTCACACACGGGTGCCATTTGAGCTGCCCACCTGTCCCCTGGCTGCTGCTGCTGAGGGGTGAAGGTGTCCTGTGTCCTACCCATCATTCCCATGAGGAAGTTCCCGACACCCTACAGAATCTTGGATCTTACTGGAAACCTAAGACAGCCAGAAGAATCAACCCCTAGATTCTCATTATCTACAGCGTGACCCTGAATGTCTACGTTTTGGTGGCTTAATCTGGAATAGTGTCTCATCCCTTTGGCCTGTAGACTGACTGCTCGAGACTACAACAGAAGTAGGCAGCTTGGATGATAACAGAGATTTGGATAATGCCCAGTTGTTACAGTATATACCCGTGGCTATAGTGATATCCACAGCCAGACAAGTCAGTTATCTCAATAGTCACCTAAACCTTTTCTGTTCAAAAGTTTTAGCAAGCCTTTTGCTCCAGCTGGACTTTGGAGCTTTTAAATGCACGCTCCATACGTACATGTCAGAATAAATGACCCCTTAGAGCACCGTCATAAACAACACAGTAAATTTATGACACGATTCAAAATCCGTAATTAAGCAATGCACTTCTGTTTCAAAGCTGCAAATCAAAGAGAGATCAAAGGCAGCTGTTTACAAAGGAGAAGAAAGAAACCAGCAATCTGAGCAGCGAAAAGGCAAAACTAAGTTATTCCCACATGTACCACTCATGGAAGGGAACAACAAAACTGTGCAGATGTAATTAGAGACACACAGGCAAAAAGATTTCAGTTAGGGAATTAACACGAAAAAAATGGTTCTAGGTTCTTAACACGCCCGATCAGTGATGTCTTCCTCAGAGCTGGCTTCCAAGTCTTGACAAAAAGCACTTACAGTAGGATAGATAGAAATCCCGACTGCACAGAGCTGGAGTCAACTCTGAAAAACTTCCCCATCCCATCGTGACTCTGCATGTTACAAAGGAGGTAGCAGGTTCCACCCAAGCGGCTCAGCTACAGAAAGTCAGCCAAAAGAAACAGGCAGCAGAAAGGCAACCTTTTTCACTCCAGTTCAAGGAAACAGAGCTATGGGAAGGGTGTGAGCAAGGCCTATGACTGGAATTCAGGTGAGTGTCTTTCCCAACTCTGTTCCAGATCCTCCACGGATCTGGACACGGAGAATCGCTTAATCTTAAACACATCAAACAGAGCAGGGAGGATAAAGTTACAGGAAAAAAAAAAAAACCAAAACAGAAAGACAGACATATTGGCGAAACACTTGCCTAAACAAAATTTGGGAGTAGGACGGAAGGAAGGAAAAACAAACTCCCAAAGCTCAGAGGAAGGGAGACTTCTGAGGGGAGAATGTTTTCCAAGCGCTGAGATAAACAACACCGACGTGCTGCAATCACTGCCACTGCAGACCATATGGAGCCCTGGAACAAGTTTCTAACATGTTGTCATGGGAATACTGCAAAGTACATCCGGGTGAATCTCTTCCAGAAGCAAATCCAGCCCAGATTTGATACGCTCATAACCAATCTTTTGCTCAATGCAGACATACACAAGCAAAGGACAATCCAGAAAAATCTGCTACACCTGCCACATCAAATGGGGACTTTT
This sequence comes from Rhinoptilus africanus, assembly GCA_013400135.1. NCBI lineage: Eukaryota > Metazoa > Chordata > Aves > Charadriiformes > Glareolidae > Rhinoptilus > Rhinoptilus africanus. Next base: position 82,410 of record VXBO01010039.1, read on the forward strand.
TTAAGTCAGTGCCATTGAAAACAGATAGGTCTTGAATTACTTGGACCTAAATTACTGAACTGTAAATGGCAGAGAGCTGCTGGGACTCTGCTGTACTCTGCACCTCAGAGCATGCACACGGCAACCAGGATGTGCTGCAGGAGCACAGAAGCCCCTCTCCTGCACCAGACAAATCCACATCTGAACTGTGGGAATCAGCCTCCTCCTCCGTTAAAAAAAAAATTTAAAAAATATCAGATCTCTACAGTAATCTTCTATATACTATCAGAACAAAATGTTGAAGGGAAGAGGACAACAGGGAGAGGTCAGATCAGAAGAATCCATTGGCAAATCAGACAGCCAGGGTGAGGGACCTAAGCGTGAAGAAAATGATGCACGATGCAATAGTGACAGCATTAGTGTTTAGGTAGGCTCCCTGTTTCCACACAGACACCCTTTGCAGCATGAACAACACATTCCCAGAAGCATCTGAAAGTTTCAGTGGTTCACTCCTGGGTTCCTTGCATCTACATAGAAGCTCTGCTGCAGCTTATGCACTTGGGTGTTTAAGGAAGCAATCTTCTGGAACAACCTGAGCAGGAAATTGCCCACAGTAACACAAGAAGGAGATCAGCATTTAGGGCCTAATAAACCTTGGTTAGTGGCCTGATAAACTTTGGTAGCGGTGCCCTTTCCCACTCCAGGTTCTGGGAGGTGAAACTGTTTCAAAGGTATATACCTAATTGTAGTTTTCCACCCGTGATCTGCTGGTTTTGGCAGAGCAGCCAGCTTCTCCTTCCTGCTCCTGTATCACAGTACATCACCCCATCACGGAGTCAATAAAATCGTTCGTGGGGCTTAAGCTTTAAACTGAATGACTGAAACGTCTTGAGATAAAAGTACCCTTGCCCCAGAAAGTGAATCCAGTTTCCAGCAAACAGCTGTATCAGCACAGCTGCAAGTGGGGAGCAGAAGCAGGAATTTCTGCAGCTGGCTTCACTGCTAACACGGAGCAAATCCCCGAATAGCCAACACTGTAGTAACTGCAGACATCTGTGAGGCGTGTCCAACTTCAGACCTGTTCTACTTTGCAAAAAAAATAAATTAATTGGGTCAGAAGGAAAGACTGACTATATCCCAGGAGGAAAATGAATGATCGGAGCTGGGGTCATTTTTGTCTGTTCCAGTAAATTGAATTATGTGCTCAGCTCAAAAAACGAGATCGAGGGAGATCCACACCAGAATGTCCAATGTCCTGGTAATCCAGATACTACCCCAATGGGTGAGGTAAGACCCAAAGCCCTCTCCCCAGTAAGATTTAAAATCCTACCCAGTACAGGTTGGGTGCTGACCTGCTGGAGAGCAGCTCTGGGGAAAGGGACCTGGGAGTCCTGGTGGACAACAGGATGGCCATGAGCCAGCAATGTGCCCTTGTGGCCAAGAAGGCCAATGGCATCCTGGGGGGCATCAAGAAGAGTGTGGCCAGCAGGTCGAGGGAGGTCATCCTCCCCCTCTGCTCTGTCTTGGTGAGGCCCCACCTGGAGTGCTGTGTCCAGTNTTCTGTGTGATTCTGTGATAACCCTGGCAAGTATCTTAACCGGGAGGCTGTCTATGAGACCCTGCTATACAGCTGGCTGTCTTCTGATGTACTAAATCAGATTATATTGTAAAGATAGCCAGGGGGAACACTTTTCTGTGCTACACACCTTTGGCTTGCACCCATTAGTTGCTTTGCCCTTATCTGTCTTTGGAAATTATTCATGTAAGGAACCTGTTTGCTTAGAAGGCTAGGCAGGAACTAACCAACAGTTTGGAGAACGTTAGTGATCCTGAATGACTGGATTTCGTCCTTCAGATAGCACCTAGCTGTCCCTAGCATGACACCCTTAACCCCCCTGTCCTTCTGCTCTTCATTTGTGAAACACTGATAATAAAGTGCACAGCACAATGCTCTGAGGATAAACATGGTGGGGACAGCAAGAGTCTTCTCAGAATAATGAAAGCCCAATATGTGAAGACGGAAAGTGCTCTAATTATGAGTTTCATAAGATCATACGCAAAATACACTTCTGTGACTTCCTGAAGAAATGGTACTGCTACACCTTTACCTTTTGCTGTCATCCTCGTTTACAGGTTGTCCTGTTTCAAACAGGTTTAGATCATTCGGGATTCTGAAAGCCTCCTTTGCGTTGCCGTTATCACCCTTCTGACTGTTCTGCTTTTCCTTCTTCCTTTCCATTAAATTTTGCAGTCGTCTTTGCTGTTGTTCTTGATAAGCCTTAAACTGGCTTTTAAAATATTCATTCACTTTTATGTCTGACTCCATTGTTTACTAAAAGCCTAACAAGAAGAAAATAAAAAGTGACAGAGAGCAGAGATCAACATCGCTTTGAAAAACAGCCTCTTCTAGCAGCTGCTCTGCAGTTTTTCCTCACTGACCTCTGCACAGTCTCCCTGCCGCCTCCTCCTCTCACCACTGTGCTCTTCAGCCCCACTGCCTTGCTTCAAATGCCTTTTGCCATAAACAGCTTTCAAGCAAAAAAGTTTTTGGGTCTTTTTCACTCGAGCATTCAAAAAGCAATGTTTAAAAATGTTTATAAATGGATCTGTTTAAATAAACACTTTTACAGAAGAGCAAGCTGGGGTCAAATCCAAGCAAGTGAGGCAACCAGATTATACTGACTAAAGGGAACACAGGCTGTTTGTCACCCAGGTCCATCCAGCCTTCCTTCCCATGTTTCAAAGAAAGGCGCAGATCCCCCCATTTTTGGGTTAATGTGGGACTGACAGAGGAAGAAAGATCTGTTTATCCTCGTGCTCCCTTTGACCACTAGACACCAAGAGCGTCGCTTACATCTTTCCCACAAATCATTAAGTGATAACATTAAAGTGATAATATTGTTACGCATTTAAATGTCTAAACTTTATTCAGTACGACTAAAGACCATCAGTTTTCTGATGTATTCCAACCCCCTCTCCTTCTATTTGACATTTACCATCAGTAAAATATCTAGTGCACCTTTGGCCTAGGAAAAACAATCAGTAAAAACTTTCAAAGGCACGCCCTCCCCTGAGTAATTAACGCAGGCCCTTTCTCACACTAAGGCAGCAATCATCGTGATAAGGTGCCAAAATACACACCATGTCCCCGTGTACCTGTATGTACCACATGGGCAAAGATGCATTGCAAGCAGCTTTAATTCCACGCCTGCCTCTGGTCACCGTGGGTGTGGACAAGGCGCATTAAGGATTGACAAGGGCAAAGAGCAGAGTCTGGTCAGCCCCGGGGCCTCGTGGCTGTGAGTGATGCCCTGGGGGCAACCTTTAGCCCTCTGACCGACCTGGATACCGCTCCCAAACCTGGCGCAGAGGGATCTGCTGTGTGGGGAGAGGGAGGATCCCTCTCTTTCCCGCCCAACCCCATTCTGCCCTATGGCAGGTCCTGACAAGGCCGCGCTGCCTCCCCGACCCCGGGGCCGCCGGCCCGCGCCTCCCCCACCTCCCCTGCCTACCGAAACCGCCTTCCCCAGCCCCGAGGGCTGCGGGAGGGTTCCCCCCGACCGGCTTCTCCCTCCGGCTGCCCGCCTGGGCAGGGCAGGGCCGGGCCGGGCCCGGTCGCTCCGGCTCCGGGTGCCGCTGCCGACCAGGCCGCAGCCCCACGCCGTTCCCATAGCAACGGCGCCAAGGGCAGGGGAAGGGCAGGGCCGCGCATGCGCCCAGGGCAGGGCGGGGCGGGGCTCGCGCCCTTCGCCTCAGCCCCCGCCGCCATGACGGATCACCTCAGCCGCTCCCGCCCCGGCAGCGTCTCCCGGCCGCGGGGGCCTCCCCTTCCCGCAGAAAGGCCGCCCTTCTGGAAGTTAGGGGAACGGAGCGGCTCCTCATCCCGCCCCGCGCTGGGGAGGAGGGGGGCAATTAGAGGAAAAGGAGGAAAAGGCCTCTGCGGGATGGAGGGGCGTCTCCTCACGCCCTCCCCAGCCGCGAGAGCAAGGAGTCAGGGACAGCGGGATTGTGCCGGCTGGGAACGCCCTTCCCAGCAACGCCGCACCCTCTCAGGTGATTTTTTTTCAGGTGGATAAACTCGCCCCATCCGTCCGCAGGAGGCTGCCCTCCCCCCAACAAATCCATCGCCAAACAGTTGTTCTCTCCAGTGCTGACGCGTTTATTCATATTTCATCTCCCACTGCTCTGTACAACGCCACTGACAGAGGTGCAGCACATACCCTGGGGTATTTATTACAAAGAGACGTCATCCCAACACCATGGAATGTAAGCTAATAGGAGAAAATGAGTTTTTTACAAATCAGCTTTATCAACACATTTATTTTTGTGACTGCTGTTGGAGATACAAGGGGTTCGAGTGTAAAATAACAGTGGCAATTTACAGAGAAAGGTTTTAACACCTCATCGCGGATGACAGGGGCTTTTCAGATTTAAGTGATTTAAAATTTCTATAGGGAATGATAGTGCAGGAATCGGAACTAGATCATAGGCTTTAACTAAAAGCATTAGAACACCAAATCCAGGTTTCATTTTCACAATATGTATTTAAATGTTACATTTAAATGTTATTCAGAAGAACACTAAATAAAGTTACAAAATATAGTAATCCAAGAGTCTGAAAATCTATAGTAAAAATAGGGAGCCTGTGTCTTCATTAACAATGAATAAATATAACTTTTAAATAGCTGCAACATACCAAATACTTATCTCACGCCTTAAATAAAAAAAAAAATAGATGTTTATATCTCTCTCAATATTTTAGAAGTCATTTAGTGCTACTGGAAGCTTCTAAATTACAAAGCTGGAGGCTGACAAATATACAGGATAGAAAACGGCAGCAAAGCGTTCACGACACTTATCTTACAGATGTGGCGCCAGGTTCTGCCCGAGGCCTAACAGGAGCGAGTTCAGACTTGGTGGCTTTGGGCAACGGCAGCAAAAAGGAGTCACCAATTTCAGGACTTGAGTTCAGAGCCGAGGAGAAGGTAAGGGATTGTACTCTACTATATCCCCTAAAAAACGGGATATGGTAGTGTCAATCAGAAAGAACCAGACCCCGATACCCACTCCCCAGGGTGGGATCATTTAGGCTGCCAGCTTCAACACAGTGTACAATACACAAAATAGATAAAGGGCAATTCTCTAATACCATGTATTATTTTTTTTTTCCTCAAGAACCCCTCGATATGAGGTTTGTAGCTGCAGTACACAGGCCACCACTGGGAGCGAGATTTCCATTACTCCTTGGGCTTCACCACGTACTCCCGAAACATTGAATACAGCACGCCTACAAGAGCAAATATAAACGCTGTTAGTAAACGGGATTAAATGGGAAATAATGGGTTTTAAAATCTGAGCAGTAAGAGATATTCTCGGCAATAGAAATGTTTCCCTTCCTCTTCTGCTCTCTGTATTATTTTTTTTTTAATAGTGGTGATGAACACTACAAAATTCTTCATGTACAGAGAAAGTAGATAATAGAAATAGGAAAATACGCTGTATGTGAAAATGCAGATCCCCAGCCCATTCTAGTTTGCTTTGCAGCCAAGGTCAAGTTTTGCTGTTGTACCTTCTGGGAATACAGTACAGACAAATAACGTTTCATGGGATATTCCAGGCCTGAAAATAATACCATGGGCTATGCAAGCTGTTTCCAATGCATTAAATTCAGAAACAGCAACATATTTACAAGGGAAAATACTATCAGAGAGGTTTTTTTTATTTTGCTTCCCATTTAAACTCCTGCAGAACCCCATGTACTTCCCACATCTAAAAGTAGTCAAAACTACTCTCAAAGGCAGTGCAGTTTAATACTGAGTACATGTACTTAAATGTCACCTTACTCTAGAAAGGCTGAACAAACACCAGTAACGAGCATAAACATCCCAAAATATAATGGTCTGGACACTTCCACCCCAAGGATATTTCACGCACTCTGTATTATCCGCTAGGAGAAGAGATGTGAGAGGTTCTCCGTGGTTCGCTGGTGCCGAGGACAGCCTCCCCTGTTCCATACGTACCACACGTTATTGCTCCCACGACGAAGCCCTGGGCTGCCACGCGCATGTGAATCAGGTGAAGTGACATTTTCATGTCCCCTCTGTGCTTCAGTTTGTACAGCCCGTAGCCAACCACCATGGCGAAGCCGGCCATCCCTACAAGGCAAGGACAGCACCCTCCTGAGTCAAGATCCAAGTCACAGAATCATAGAATCGCTGAGGTTGGAAGGGACCTTTAAGATCATCAAGTCCAACCATTAACCTGCCCTGACAAAAACCACTTCTACACCATGTCCCTCAGCACCACATCTACCCTTTTCTTAAACACCTCCAGGNGTATCGAGCTGTATGAAACGACCCCCCAAAACCAGACATCCTGGGAACAATCATGTTTTGATCTAATCACTTGGGTTTTGTGGAGGTGGCAGGTCCTGGCCTGTCTACTGCTCTCACTCGAGTGCCACCTCATTTCACGCCCAAGCCAGCGCAGAGAAGAGCGAGAGATGTCCACTAGTGTTGAAATGTCACAGCAGTTGCTCAAGGCGGCAGAGTTTCTTGGGTATTTTTCAGAAAGCCCAAGTTCTGCTTGCACCCTCTTTCCTGGAAGGAAGCTCACACCCAAGGAACACCGTGTGGCTGCAGCTGGGACACTCAGCGTGTGGATGCACCCTGCCATACGCACCGGCCTGCTCAGGTTGCTATTTTGGGTGCTGTCACGTTTGGCCGGCTTTCACCGGGACAGGACAAGTCAAACATTCCTTGTCCCGTGCTGTGGGGAAAGAGGTTCAGCGAGGTCTCTTCCACAGGGCTGGAATTCACATTTAGTCCTTCAACAGACCACACTGATGCCCTCACAGAATACCCCAAATTCCCCAACTCCGTCCACTGCATTCCATATTTAAGATAATTATTTACATAGTTCAAAGGAGGCTGCCAAGTTTTAAGTGTTGTGTATATTTTACTGCCAAGACAGCTCCTCTCCCTCCGCTGGAGTATTCCCAGTTCCACTTGTGAAGCTGTAAACCCTTGCTTCACCAGTGCGTGATCCACACGGTAGCTTCATTAAATACCAATTAAGAGTTTTAGGGCCTTCAAACTAGCTCCAAGCCAGGTTGGAGGTAAGTTCTGCCAATCTGATTGGGAGAAGCCGAACTCGTGGAGTTCGTAGTACGCTCTTGCCAGCTGGAGAGCAAAGTCCTGTGACCAAGGAAAGCAGCGACAGATATCTGCCGGCAAATGCCGGGGACAGCTCACCCCAAGTGACCCGACTGCTCTCCATTTAAGGCTGCTGGAAATCAACACACGTTTTGCGTCAGAGGCAGTTCCCGATCGGAGGAAAGTTCTCAGGATGACCAGGACTGAGCCTCTCTCCCCCCAGAGGCTTTTTCAGGGTCTTGGCTGAGAACTTTAACAACCTCCTCAAGCTGCAGCACCGCAAAACCTACTAAAAAACGTACTTTAAACCAAGGGATGGCAGCAGAGGAGGGTGAAACGGTTAGCAGTCGGGCTGTATTTTAGATACTTCTGGTTTGTGGCTTTTAGCTTTAAAGTCACTTTGTAGTGATCGCCTATTTCCAGTAACTCCAGAACAGCTGCAAAACCCACTCCTTACCAGTGAACAGGATCGCTTCAACATGACCTAAAAATATTTCAGTTATTTGGGGTTTTATTTGGTTTTTTTTTCCCCCCTGTGTAATTGTAGGTTCTGTGTTTTCCATTTAAGATAACAGGCCTCGCTAATTGTTTCCAGGCAGGAGTACCGCTCTCACCACTCCGAAAGCCTCCATGAGGAAGTAATTTCAAAATAATTTCCTGTTCACAGGAAAACGGTGAGCTGTGATGGTGTTTACCGTATTGATTGCTCACGAAGAGAACGCACTACGTAACCGCTCTGCTTCATCTTTAAAACTTACCGATGGGTACAAACGGCGTCTCTTTAAATTTTCTTAACAGCTTCGACGTCTGGCTGGTGTCGGTTTCATACTCGGAGAAAACGGATTCCTCGCCGGATGACATGGTGGCTGGGAAGACAAAGCATCTCTTCAGATTTTTGAAACATCAAGTAAAGAGAACTTCCAGAAAAAGAAAACCCCTTCCAAATTCCACCAGTCACGAATGTCCGCGTAGCGAAGTACAAGAACAAGAGAGCTGGCCTTGCCTCTTCAGCCTTCCACCCTCCACTGCTCGGCTTGGCTTTCACCGGCTATTCCTTAACAGCTGCTCTGGCCTCAGAGAATTTCATTTCTCCCGTTTCGCTCCCTGCCGGCAGCGGCTCCCAAAGCACTCTGGCTGGAAACCGCGAGCTGCTGCGGAAGGTCAGCCCTGCCCGGCACCTCCTCAGGCCGATCCCACCTCACTCACCACCTCAGTGGAGCTCCGCACTCCCGCTGGAGAGCACGGAGAGCAAACCGGCAGCTGCCGCGGAGCTGGAGTGAGCCCTGAAGCCCTGGAGATGCACGGACTCGTGCGGGGACGCGTCAGGAAGAGGAGCAGAGCTTCTGCTGCAGCACAGGCGATTTCTCACCTACCCCCAAGTTATTCAAAAAAGCAGCAGCAAGAAGGGCTTTACCCTCACCATCACCCACCCAACCGCCAAAACCTGCCAGCTCATCCTGCCGTCCCTGTCACAGGTCACACCGCGACCCGTTCCTTCTCCGGCGCCGGCTGTGAGCGTCGTTCTTCAGCCAATGCCTCCTTCTGTGAGGACAGTTAGCTCGGCAACACCACAGAGGCCTCTGCTAGGAAAAACATCCTCCACCACTTTTTGATCCAGCTTTGCTACCAACGCACTCAGCCGCAAATTGCATCTCATCTCGGCTGCAAAACGCACCTCGGCCCCGCAGGGAAGCTCTCCAAGCTCTCGAAACACGGCAGCAGGAATTTAATTTAAGCCTGGGCCAGCGAACGCATCCAGAACGCGCCTTTCACCCCCTGGTTACGCGACATTGCCTGCACATCCATTCCAGCAGCCTGACTGGCTTTTTTTAAACAAAAACGCGCCAACCATGCCTCTGCCAGAGGATTTGGTCCCTCTGCGCCTGCTGTAATTACCCTTATTTGCCAAATATAAGTTCTATTTT
>VXBO01010039.1:91635-115340 GCA_013400135.1 Rhinoptilus africanus
CTAACCCGGAAACGGGGGGCTGGAGGCGGCCTTGCCCGAAGCCTTGTTTCACCCCTAAAAAAGCGGGGTTTGGGGCCGTTGGAGGGGTGGGAGAGCAGCCTGCAGCTTTTTCTGCAGCTTGGCGGCGTTTCACCCCAAAACCTCTTCATGTCGGTGTAAACCCACGCTTTGGCATCAGGTGGAAGCTCTTGAAGCAGAGGGCAAAGTCAGAGCCTGTCTTTCCCTCGGTCGCTTTGTCTTTTTCCTGACTGGGAATTGTCACATCGACTATTTTTTCCTGAATTTCAGCTTTCAAGCAGGGCTCGCTTTCCCCCCCCGGCTGTATTTTGAAGTGGATTTTTGAAGGGATCCCCCCCGCAGTGGACTTCGAAGCCCAAAGACAACCTGGGAATCGCTCCTGACTTCAAGCAAACCGGACTCTGGAGCAGAAGGAAAAATCTCCAGGAGTCCTGAAGATACCTAAAATCATCCCCTTAACCCTGGGGCAGAGCGGAACAGGCAAAGAAAAAAAAAAAAATCCTTTCTTTTAAAAACCCTGCCTGGTTTTGCAGTGCTCTGTAGGCTCGGGGCAGGCAGAGCCACTGCTCCTGCAGGGCCGCTCCCAGCAGATGTGCGGTGTTTTCAGCATCCTAAAAGAAAGCGGCTTAGATAAATACCCGTTTGTTGATACCCCTGTGTCTTTCTCTAAATGCGCTTCCCATTACCGGTAATCTGGTTACTTTAATTGCCAAAGCCATTAGGGCTCTGCACAGTCTGAAAGAAAAAAAAAAAAAATCTATGCAATTACTGGCTCCCGAATTGAGTTAAAATCTTGTAATAAATTACAGTGAAAGCTACTTTCTTCAGTGACTCTCAGAGGCACGTTTAATTCCCCGCAGCTCTATGCGATAACGTGCTTCAGGGGAGAAAATTAAAACCAAAAAACTTACTTCATTTTAATTGCTGGGCTGGTGAAACTGCTGTCACCTGTAGCGACTCCGTGTGCGTCTGGTGCCTCAGCTTCCCAAGTGGCTTCTTGCTACCTCCTGGTGTGTATGTTGCCCGTATACGTTTATTATGGGATATCTTTTAAACGCAAGCACGTGTGTACACCAGCTGATGGTAGTGAGCATGGAAATGAGTAAAAATAACATTTATTTCTGCGGATCCACCTGCCACGGGGCAGGTTGGCTGCGGAGCTGTGAGCTTTGCTGCTGCTCTGGTCTCTCCTTTTTTACCTGGGCGGTTTGGAGTTTATAAAGCGTGCTAGAGTTGGTATGGGGGATGGCCTTGGCACGGTCAGGGTGTTCCCCGTGATCCTGTTCGGTGGCTGAGATGAGGGAAAAGAGCTGGCAGGGACCGTCTATGGACAGTGATGATCTAAACCCTCTCCAATAAACCACTTTTATCAGAGACGCCTTTGACAGGTGAACAAAGGGGTGTGCCATGAAGCTGTCCCCAAAACATCCCATGTGGCAGCACCAGGAGCCTCTCACCTCTCTGCTGTGGTCGATCTCTGTTTGCACATTCAACCACGGCAATAAGCTCCTTCTTCTGGTGCCTCTGGATCCTTCTTCTGGTACCACTTGCAAGGCTTTGCTGCTGCCTGCAAAGACATGTCACTGTCCCCATGGAGCTGCCAGCTCCCGCCGGCCTCAGCTGCGTCCCTGCCAGTAGCTGTTTCTGCTCTTGTATTGGATTGAGGATCCTGCAGCATCCAAGAAGCGCATGGCTTATTCAGATTTCCTGGAAAAATTGCAGATTTCTACACTGGGGTCTCAGCCCCAGAAGCCTCTCGATGCAGAGACCAAGCAGGTCCAATTCTGGCAGGTGTTTCCACTAATAGTTAAAAAACAAAACAAGAAGAGGGAATTTGTTGCCACATCTGGGGTTGGGATGCAGCAAATCCAGAATCAAAAGGGAAAAAAAGACATTAGGGGCTTGTTTGGGAGGAGATGGCGTGGAGAAAAGGGAAGGACCCAGGTGGATGGGGAGAAAGCACACATGGAAAACCGAGAGAAAGGCAAAAGGCACTGGTTATGTTTAAGCAAGTGTCTGGGCTGTGTGCTTGGCTGGGTCACCCCGGTCTGGCACATCCCAGAAAAACTTCCTTCAGGCTATTTTGTGGGTGGTTTCACCCCCCCAGCCTGTGCGTGCTGGGGTGTACGGGTTCCACCAGTGGTCTTCACCTTCTCCTGACATAGGGCCTTGGTCCCAGCAGCTCGGGCTGTCCCTAGCATGGTGCCTGACTTGAGCTACACAAGAGCAGGCTGTATTTCTGAAAAAGGGGTGCTGGGTCCCGGTGTCAGAAGGCACTGGGGTCCTAGTGGGTGTCTCAAGTGTCAAAGCTCAATTCTGGGTGCAGGCACCAGCTGTAGACGTTGTAGAGGGACACATGCTTGGATGCAGTGCCGAGATGATTCCTCCAGTGCTGTCACCCACTGAGCGACACCAGGAAAGAGAAAACAAAACCAGGGAGGTCACACTGAGATCACATTTCCTGCCCATGCTCTTACACAAGTAAAAGAGGTTTCTAAAAGCCTGATTCAAACATCTGAGAGGATGGGAGCTGCCCGTAAGGGAGAAGAAGCTTCTGTAAGTGCATTTTCTGCTTCTTGCTTGTGGGACAAAGCTGCACAAGAAGCCTGGAGAGGTTCTCTTTTCTTCTTGACAGTTAGCCAGCTCATAATGCGCTGGTGCTCCAGCGGGCTTGGGATTAATTTGTGAGCTCAGCCCATGTTGCATTCGTCAGTTCTCTGCTATGAGCTACGGGGTGGGGATGTGAATGCCAGTGCCAGCGTGATACGGAGGGGGGGAAATGCGTCAGAGGGAGAAAAGACACCTCGGTGGGCTGGAAGAGACCCAGAAATGGAAATTTTGGGGATGGCTTGTCCTGAGGTGGGTGCGGAGGGCTGTGGGGGGGGGGAAGGTGTTTAGGGGTCTGGCTGGGTGTTGCTGGGTGGGCAGCATCTGAAGGTGCCCAGTCAGAACTGTGTATGGCGAAAGATGTATTTCCTCTAAATATGAAACAGAAAAAAACCCAAACCCAAGCTCATTCCTAGAAAAGGCTTTTTTTGGTACTCTCCTATGGCAGATGTCTGCTCTCCATGGCTGCTCCCTGCCCTACGGCACTCACGAAAGAACTGCGAGACAGCAAGGAACCATTTCAATCCAGCCCAATCCAAATTTTCTTTCCTTTTCAGAAGCCTGGAATTGCCTGGAATGGCTATTTAAGCAATTTTGTCCACGTGACCGCAACAGGTATGTCCACGGCTTCACTCCGTATGGCTGCACACCCACGGGCATCCTCAGCCCCCCACCCCGAGCCTGGGGTGCTTTGCTTAACCTGCTTGGGGTGGAGGGGCTCCCCTGTCCTGGGGTGTTCCTGGTTTCCTGTCAGAACCTGGAGATTAGTCTTAATTTTTAAACCCCACAGTAACCTTCACGGTACTCGTGGGAGGTGGCTCAGGCAAATCCCATCTCCCCATCGCCAGCGGTGGGCTCTTCAGAGGCAGCCATTACCCAGTTTGGGTGGCTTTGGGAAAATTAAACCTTTGTAGTGTTCTGGTGTGTAGATTTTTTTTCTTTTTTTTTTTTTTGAAAATCAGACTCCAAGAATAGAAAGCTGTCCAAATCAGTCACCATTTCCTGAAATCTGTGCTGCAGCTGTCTAAACCCTGACGCCAGCCTGCCTTCCTGGGGAGCGGCCAACCCCGCAGCCCTCGCCCTCCTCAGTCAGCCCGCTTTCATCCCACGCCTCACCTCACGCAGGATCGACTCTAGCGACATCCTTCGAGCTAAATCCCTACCTTCACCTCTAACCTCGGGTCAGGAGTTGATTCTGGTGCCGGCGTGTCCTTACGGTGGAGAAGGCTTTGAGCAACCTGAGCTAGTGGAATGTATCCCTGCCCATGCGGGGGGATTGGAACTAGGTGATCTTTAACGTCCCTTCCAACCCAAACCATTCTATGATTCTGATTCTACGCTTCTATATTTTCCACTTACTAATACTTTTTACAAGAAAACATGGCTTGGTTGTCCTATAGTTGGCATGGAGAGGAGTCAGTATCCTCCCAGGAGCAGGGGAGATGTTCAGCATCTCACCTCTGGGAGCAGCCCCACCAATATAAAAGTGCTGGTGGCAGGTTCTGCTTCTCTGAGAGTTGAGCTGCTGCTTTCTCAGTAGCCACCCGGCTGACTCTAAAGCAGCTGACAGCGAGTTGTGGTGGTGGATCTCCCATAATTTAGAGCAGAAACTTCCTCAAAGGCTTGCAGTGGTGTCAGGAGGAAGTGACGAGTTATGTCATGCTCATTTACTTTCAAGTTTTAACTTGTCGGAGTAAGGAAACCGGAATTTTTTTTATTTTTTTTTTTTGTCTACATGTAGACAGCTGTCCCCATGCCATAGGCAAAGGCCAAGGAGCACAGGACACAAAATAATTATCAGAAGGTGGCAGCAGAAATTTAAATCTGTGAGCTAGAGGAAAACCCTCCTCGATGCGATGTTTGTCTTTCTTGAGTGAACTGGAACAACATTTTGACCCCCTTCACTTGTCTTTTGTTCCTAGGCAGCCACTTGTCAAATGCAACTTCAAAGGTGGCACCAACAACCGCTGCCACCTCGCTGGATGCTGCCAATTCGAGCGACTACCCCTATGAGTACTTGGATGAGGAGGATTATATGCAGTATAGCCTCTGCACAAAAGAAGAGGTACTCTCCTTTAGCAGAGTATTCTTGCCGTCTTTTTACACCGTGGTCTTCCTGGTTGGGTTGGCTGGAAATGTCCTCCTGTTTATCGTCCTCGTTGTGTACATCAGGAAGAAAAAGAAAATGACGGAGGTGTATCTGCTGAACCTGGTGGTTTCAGACTTCTTCTTGCTACTAACTCTTCCTTTTTGGGCTCTGTACATTTCTCAGGGGGTAGCCTGGGACGTACTGTGCCCGGTCTTAAATGCCATGTACACTGTGAATTTCTACAGTGGTATCTTTTTTGTGAGCTGCATGAGTCTGGACATGTATCTGCAGATAGTTCACGCTTGCTCTCCCCGCAGCTCCATGACACAGAAGAAGTCCGTCCTTGTCTTGGTGGTGGTATGGGTCCTTTCCATCCTTCTCTCCATTCCTGATGGCCTCTTTACCAGCACAAGGCAAACCCACCACAAAACCATCATGTGCACCCATGATTACGGCCAGAAACACTTATTTTGGAAAGTTGTCTTTCGGATCATTCAAAACATCCTGGGTTTCCTTTTTCCCTTCCTCTTCATGGCGTTCTGCTATTCCCGCATAGCGTGTGTCCTCACCACATCTCAGGTGCCTGGCTCAGGGAGAGCACTCTGCTTAGTCTTTACTCTGGTGGGTGTCTTCTTTGTCCTGTGGTCCCCTTACAACGTTGTCCTCATCCTTCACTCCCTGCAAGATGTCGGTGTGCTCAGGAGCTGTGAAAGCAGCAGGCAATTGGACTACGCCATGCACATCACGGAGAGTTTGTCTTTTGTCCACTGCTGTCTCAACCCCTTGCTCTATGCTTTTGTGAAGAAACGATTCAGATTATATTTACGGAAGATCCCTCAGGCTATTTTCAGGAGAAGCGCCTTCTTTGACATCCAGCCTTCGGAGACAAGCCAGTCTTGCAGCAGATACGCAGCTGAGATAGAAATGTTGAGTGTCACGAATGCGTGATAAATATTTATCTACCCTACATGTATGCCCTCTCTGCTGACCCTGGCCATGCAGTGGAGTTGGTGTGGCCCACGGCACTGCGTAACCAGATATTTCATTCTAGTGCCAACACCGAGGCGAGGATTTTCTGTGTCGGGATTGAAAAAGTACAGGTGGGATTTGTTTCTGTTATAAATGGAATTATTATAAAAGGATTGCCCTGAGTTTATGCGCGTGGAAGAAGCCCAGCTCCTCTCTTGAGTATGTGAGGATTAGTGGATGAAGGAGTAACTTACCCAGATGTTGTGTCCTTAAAAGTGCAAACTGAAACTTGTGCAGAACTTCTACCCCATAGATCCCAAAGGATCTGATGGAGGAGAGTGATCCCATTTTCCCTCCAGCTCGTGGTGTGGGCTGGGGAATGGATTTGCCATGCTCATCCATCAGACCAGACACAGGCGGCCAGAAACCCAGCTTGGGGGGGTGAATTTGCTTCTCCTGGCTTTTGCCATCTGCCCTGTGTTCAAACAGGCTCATCCCTTTGTTTACCAGGAAAGACAACGGGAGGAATTTGGACTGGGTTGTCTGACCGATGCTGGGTTTCTCCCGTACGATCAGCTGTGCCACACTCGGGTCTGCTGAGCAGGAAACTGTGTCTTTCCGAGGGACGGATCCTTGGTTAGAGATCACTTCGATCATCAGCTGGTTTGAGATCAGTTTGATGAGCATCGAAGTTCAAACCAGTAACAACCAGTGAGAAAGAGAAAAAAAAGAAAGCTCCACAAAATGGTGGTGGAGGCATTTGCCTTCCTGAAGATTGATTTTGACAACGTTAAAAAGATCTGTGGATCCTGTCCTTAATAAGATATTGGCTTTGCAACACCACAGTGAGAGCGTGGCCCTGGACCGAAGGGCACAGATAGCTGTTAGCCAATCCTTGTTACCCAGTGCAGCTTTAAAGTTCAAGGTTATTAGTTTGCTGACCTTTATTTAAAGGTGCTGTTCACCTCAAATATTCCTTGAACCTTAAACGGGCACTTTCCAGCCTGGAAACCTATTGGGCATGGGAGTTGCCTAGAATTGTATAAATAAAATTAACGATTTAAGAGAAAACACTCATGACCTCAATTTTATTGCTAGACAAGGTTACCGGACCGAGAAGGGCTTTGAGTTAGTCTGGAAAGGTGGATTTGTTTTCACTGCTGTTATTTTCTTGCCAACCTTGCTACAGCTTGTTTCCAAAATGGTAAGGCCGGGAGCTTTCCTTAATTTAAAAAAAAAAAAAATAAAAAGCTGGAATAAATATTTAAGCTGATGCTGTGATGTGGCCTTCGCTCCACAGGTCAGGTCCCTGGGAGGGAATATGGAAGGAGAGAGCAGCTGGGAAGCAAAAGCCAGGATGAAGCTCGTGATCCCGTACAGAGGAGGGCTCGTGGGACTGTGCAAAGCTCAGGGGAAGGGCAAAGGTGGAAGAAATAGCGGGGGGAGTACTAGGGTGAACTGGGGAGAAACAAGGCTGGGAAAATAGGGAGGGGGGGGATCAAAGGGGCTGCTTGTGTGGGAGCAGCCTGTCCTGTTACCTTATTAAATACTTTAATTTTCTTGCTGTATGTGACCCTCCTGCGAGGGTCTGAGCGCCGGCAGCTGGGCAGGGGCTGCGGTCACTGGGTGCGTAGCTCAGGGTGACAGCACCCAGAGGCGCAGTGCGGGGCACGGGGTCCCTGACGCCATCCCCAAACCCCATCCAGAGAGCGGGCAGCAGGAGAGATCGAGAAGCAAAAGAGGGAAAAAAAATGGGGAAAAGTGGGAGCAGGAGGGCAGAGGGTGGGGGGTTCTCCACTGGCTGGAGGGGACACAACCGCCGAGCAATGCGTGTGCATGTGCGCAGCAGAGCGTGCTGTCATCCTTCTGGGCACGACAGCCCTTTCTTCCGTGCGCTGGGGCTCTCCAGCCAGGAGGAGGTCTTGGCCGCACGCAGATGTGGGACTCATCTGCTGCAAAGCGAATGGAATTGATCCAAACCCTCCTCACCCGTGAGAAAACCGGACCTGCTTTGCTTTGCCCTCGTACAGCTTAGCAGTGCTTGCACCCTGCATTGGCAAAGCACTTATGGGGCGCTGGGCATCGGAGAGCGTCAAAATACCTTGGATACTTTTCCTTCTCTTGGCTTTTGAGACCAAATTAGCTCAGCTGTAACCCCCTTCCCCCGGTCCTGAGATCATTTTCAGTGGCGTTTCACACATCCACTCCTCCTGTCATATTTTCGGCCTGCAGCGTGCGCCAGTGGCCTGGTGGTAAAGGTAGAAATCACCGTGTGAAATGCTCTTAACCCTCTTTTTTTTCAAAAACTGGGCTCCATGCAGCCTAGAAAAGGGAAAATTTGCTTAAGCTGCAAATTATGAAACCTGTCCACCTTACACAGCAGCTCAGGAACTCCAACTTGATTACAAGATACCTTCCACCTTAAAAAAATCTGTGTTCAGCCAGGGAGAAGTACACACAGGAGCGCTCTGCGGGGGAAAGGCAAACCCTGCCAAAGGGGACAGAGGTTGTCAGCTGCACATCTGCATATCAGCTCTCGGATGGGAATAAAAAGCACCCTCCTGCCCAAACCTAGCTCTAGTCCAACCTCCCGGACGGGCGCAGAGCTCTCATGGCGCTCTGGGTGACTCTCCTCTGTGTCTTGATAGCGTTGCTGCTGGGTGGGCTCTACCTCCTGGGGGCGTTTCGGAGACGGAGACCCGATGAACCCCCTCTGGACAAAGGTACTATTCCCTGGGTGGGTTACCTGCTGGATTTCAGAAAGAACAGTTCCGAGTTTCTAAAAAGGATGCAGAGAAAACACGGGGATGTTTTCACGGTGCTGATCGGAGGTCATTACTTCACCTTCGTGATGGACCCCTTCTGCTTCGGAGCCATCGTGAAGGAAGCGCGGTCTAAACTAGACTTTCGGACTTTTGCATCTAAACTGGTCCTGCAGGTTTTTGGCTACAAGCCCATCGAAGCCAACCACAGCATAATTCATGCATCGAGCACGAAGCATCTGATGGGAGACGGACTCACTGTCATGACGCAGGCCACCATGGAGAACTTTCAGAAGCTGATGCTTTTCGATCTGAGCTCAGGAGAGGAGAAGCGCGTGTGGCAAGAGGAGAGCCTCTTCCGCTACTGCTACAACATCGTCTTCAGAGCTGGATACCTGGCTCTGTATGGCACGGAGCCACTCCAAGGGGCAGATAATAAGGAGAAAGCTAACGAGCAAGATCGCATCCACTCCAACCAGGTGTTCCATGAGTTTCGGAAGTACGACCGTCTCTTCCCTCGCCTGGCCTATGCTGTGTTGCCCCCCAAGGACAAAATAGAAGCTGAACGGCTCAAGAGGCTTTTCTGGAGCATACTGTCTGTGAAGAAGAGCTGGCAGAAGGACAATATCAGTGGGTGGATAAGTGAACAAAACCAGCTTTTGGCAGATAACGGTGTCCCCGAGTACATGCGGGATCGGTTCATGTTTATGCTCCTCTGGGCATCCCAAGGCAATACGGGCCCAACTGCCTTCTGGCTCCTCTTTTATCTAATGAAACATCCAGAAGCTATGAAGGCTGTGAGGGAAGAGGTGGATAAAGTCGCAAGGGAGAACGGCCAGGAGGTGAAGCCGGGGAGCCCACCAATTAACATCACTAGGGACATGTTAAACCAGACTCCTCTTCTGGACAGTGCTGTAGAGGAGACCCTGAGGCTGGTTGCAGCCCCGATACTGGTCAGGGCTGTCCTGCAGGACACCAGCCTGAAGACGAGCAGCGGGACAGAGTACACCCTGCGCAAAGGAGACAGGCTGGCTCTGTTCCCACATATCTCCGTGCAGATGAACCCAGAAATCCACCCTGAGCCTCACGAATTTAGGTACGACCGCTTCGTGAACCCAGACGGCACCAAGAAAGAGTTCTACAAAAATGGGAAAAGACTGAAATATTTCAACATGCCTTGGGGGGCAGGAGTGTCCATCTGTCCCGGGCGGTTCTTTGCTACTGCTGAAATTAAACTGTTTGCTTTCTTGATGCTAAGTCACTATGACCTGGAGCTGGTCAATAGGGAAGAGGAGGTCCCAGAGATAGACGTCAGCCGCTGGGGATTCGGGACGATGCAACCTGTTCGCGATGTTTGGTTCAGATACCGCCTACGCTTTTAATTTGGGAAGTCCTTGGGGCATTGTTTCTTCTGATTCTGTGAAATAAACTGCGTGATCCCGTGGTTATCAGGTCTGTGCGGTGCCGACACTGGTATGATCCTGTTTGCCTAATCATTGTCATGGCTTTTCTCTTTACTCCTTCACGTGCATCACTGCTCTGCATCTCTGCTTGTTGTGGTGTTGGGTTACCTGATAAAAGCTTGTTTGCACACCCACAAAGGAGCACAGAGAGACAAATAGTACCCTGCCGGGCTACTCCCAGCCCCATCCCGGGACCATCAGCCCATCAAAAGCCCATCTGTACAAACCCAAGGGAACACAGGGGCATATTGGCAGGTGGGAACCCAAATTAAAGCCTTCCAAGGAACAAGTATTTCATCCCGGTCCCTCCCAGGGCTCTCCCAGGAGAGCCATCAGCCCCACGGTCCCAGCAGGAGACCCATCAAGATTTGTCGTCGGGAGCAGCTCTCCTGATCACCATGTGGACTAAGGGGGATTCCTGTCAAGGAAGGGGGGACATCTTATGGCATGCAGGGAAAGAGCATTTGGGAATTGGGCGGGACTTATGGTGGGATGTTTCAGGGAGGAACCAAAGGTGGGAAAAAGGTGGGATTTAGGTGATTTGGCACTGAAGATATAAGGGAATAAAAAGTTCTGGTTGTGTGCAAATAGGCAGCTGGTCCATACACTTGTCTGGTCACACCTTGTGCCTGATTAGCACGGTCTGTCCTATTGTTTTATTAAATTCCTTTCCTTAAATTCAAGACCATGAGTCGGAGAGCCCGTGTGTCCGTGGTGCTGGCAGCCGGCACGAGTGTGTGAGCGGGCGTGCAAGTGAAGGGCAAGCCAGAGGAGCTGGCAAATAGTGAAGTGGCCAGGGAGCCTGGGGGTGAACCTGGCCATGCTCCGGCATTGGGACTGCGTTATTTCATTCTCAGCTCCTTAACGACACATTTATTTACAAGATGATCTTTAAAGTCCCTTCCAATCCAAACCATTCTATGACTCTATGATTTTTCCGCATGAAATCATCGTTAGCAGGGTGGCATCAGCTTGTGGTGAACACCTGAAAGATCAGAGAACAACAAATACCCTCTCCACAGACATAAGGATTTCCTTTGGGGGGGGGTCTATAGTCTCCTTCTTGTATCTGATTAAAACACACTCCTGCGAGCTCCCCAGAGGGAGCAGAGGTGGGATGTATTGAGTTAAGGACACACCGACAACCCGTTCTCTGGTCACATTTAAGAAAAGGAGAAATCTTGCCAATCATCTCATTTACCAATGTTGTGGGAGGAGAAGAGAGTTGCAACCATCAGTCATAACCTACGGTACCATTTTCCTGTCTCTCTGGGAGTCACCTGCTTTTCCAGGGCTGCAGGAGGTTGCGTGTTTCAGCCCTGCGTCTTGTGTACAGTTTCTGGGGATAAAAAAAATAATCTGTGTGCGTGTGTCTGGATTCATCCCACTAACTGTAACACAGCCGGAGCGGGGGTACGTCCAGCTGAGTCAGGATACCCCGCAGCCCCCTGTTTCAACCCAAATCATCGCACGATTTTGGGTTCTTCATGGCGGTGGCCAGGAACAGCTCTGTCCTCATGTGAGGGCATGGCTGTCCAGGGTGCAGTGCCTGAACCTTGGTTGGGGGGGTGAGCTCCCAGCTTCCGGTTCATGCTTGATCAGGATCTTGATGGTCCTCGACACTGTCCTCAAGTGCCGTGGGCTGATGATGTTCCCAGAAAATGCCTGTTGGAAAGTGCCACCCCCCATCCAGTTTTAGACCCCAAAGGCCCAAGGAGGCTATAAGGAATGGGATGGGATGATGGGAAGGGGCTAGAAAACCCAAGTGGAGCATGAGAAAACAATCTCAGTCCCTTAAGCCACTGCGTGCTTAAGTCCACTTAAGCCACTGTGACCTTATTAGCCCGTGAACATCCACAAGGAAGCACCACCTCCACAGGGAAGAAGAGACGGGTAGGTGACTCCCTTCTGAGGGGGACAGAAGGTCCAACACGGTGGGCAAACCCCTTTCTTAGGGAAGTATGCTGCCTTCCTGGGGCCCGGATCAGGGACATCACTAGGAAACTTCCCAGCCTGGTTCAGCCCTCAGACTACTACCTCCTGTTGCTCTTTCACGTGGGTGGTGATGAAGTGGCAACGCAGAGCCCAAGAGCAACCAAAAGAGACTTCAGGGCCTTGGGAACTCTGGTAAGGAAGGAATCTGGGGTGCAGGTTATCTTTTCTTCTGTTCTCCCAGTTACAGGCAGTAACTCTGAAGGAAACAGGCGTGTGCAGTCTGTCAATACACGGCTCCGTGTCTGGTGTCACCGCCACAGTTTTGTGTTTTTCCACACGGGGATGGCCTACATGGCACCGGGCTTGTTGGCGTCGGATGGGCTTCATCTTTCTGAAGGGGGGAAGAAGGTGTTTGCTCATGAGCTAGCTCTCGAGCTCGGGCCTCGTTGACCAAGCTTTAACCTAGGCTGGTTGGGGGAGGGGGATATTAGCCGTCTTGCTTGTGACAAGCCAAGCGATGATGCTCCAAAGTCTGAGGGATGCGTCACTAGCGAAGGCACTCAACTTGTCGCTCTGATACGTGCCGGGTATGCTGCAGCACACTCAAAGTCATCTGGGGATGAGCCAGGGGCTCCTGAGGCAATGGGAACCAGAGAGTCACAGATAAAACACCTCAAAGGAAGACCACCTGAAGAGCAGCATGGAGGAAATGCAGCCCCTCCAGACAGCTTCATCCGGCGCCCACCTGAAGTGCCTTTACGCAAATGCACGTAGCACGGGAGACAAGCAAGAGGAGCTGGAGATGCGCGCACGCCCCCAGGGCTGTGATCTTATTGGCATCACAGAGACGTGGTGGGACGGCTCTTATGGTTGGAGTGTTGGAACAAAGGGATACGGACTCTTCAGGAAGGACAGGCTGGGGAGACAAGGAGGGGGTGTTGCCCTCTACGTCAGTGAAGAGCTGGCGTGCATGGAGCTCCACCTGGGGATGGATGAAGACCCAATGGAGAGCTTATGGGTCAACGTTAAAGGGAACACAGGGGCAGAAGGGAAGGGATGCCATACAGAGGGACCTGGATGGGCTTGAGAGGTGGGCTCGTGCAAGCCTCATGAAGCTCAGTCAGGCCACGTGCAAGGTCCTGCACCTGGGTCACGGCAATCCCAGGCACAAATACAGGTTGGGCAGAGAATGGATTGAGAGCAGCCCTGAGGAGAAGGACTTGGGGGTGCTGGTGGATGAGAAGCTCAACACGNCCCAGGGCAGGGGGGTTGAGACAAGGTGATCTTTAAGGTCCCTTCCAACCCAAACCATTCTATGATCTCTGTTTTATCCACTAAAGCACTATCCTCTAAAGCAGGATAAAACTTTGCTCTACAGGCTCTGCTCTGTGATTTTTTTCCCTTCAATAATTAGGGCTCCAACAGCATCAGTCCTTACAGAATTCCCATCACAGCCTTACCTTTGCAGAGGACAGTGGGTTGATTTTAATGTTGGCGCTANAACTCTGCTCTGTGGGGTTTTTTCCCTTCAATAATTAGGGCTCCAACAGCATCAGTCCTTACAGAATTCCCATCACAGCCTTACCTTTGCAGAGGACAGTGGGTTGATTTTAATGTTGGCGCTAACCTTGGACTTTATGCCTGACCGGGGAATGAAACTCAAACATTTTCATGCAGGTCCAAACATCAAAGCCAGGTTCTACTTTGTTCTGCAAAGGACAGAGTTGTGTTGTAACTGCGTGTCGGGGGTAAAGTACCCCCCTAGTGCCAGACCTTGTGTTCACCCAGACCTCGCAGCGCTGGAAATTTGGGCAGAAACTGTCAAGCAGCTGTAGAAGAGCCAAGGAAAATAAAAACTCCCTGTAGCTGCACAAGGCTTAACTGTGAATGTTAATATTCCCATGAAGAAATCCAACACCTTTTCACCAATTCCACATTCCCTCTACAGCTCTCACCTCCTTTTTTTTGTCACCTGTGGGGTCTTTTCTTTGCTCTGCTACCAAGAATTAAGCTGGAGCTCTTCCCACGTTTTGGCCAAGAGTTTGATCATTGCAAGCCCCAAACCATGGCCAGGAATGCCTTGGGCAGGTCAAAGCCGTAGTGAATCGTGGCCAAGTGATGTCCTCGCTCCAGAGCAAGAGGACTTTTTTGTGGGGGTTGTTTGCTTGCAGGTCGTTCACTGCTCATGTAACAGGGTATATTTGCGGTTATCCCTTGTAGGGATGCCAGGACAGAGTTGAGGGGTGAGGGACGGGTGATGCAGAAGCGTGGACTGGGCTTAGGAAAAATATATATAAAAAGAATGACAATGACAAGGGTTGGGCAGAAAATTTGGCTTTACTTTCTTGTCAGAGTGGTTTATTTAACCAAACAGTATTGAGTCTAGAAAAGACTTCAGACATGCTCAAATGCATGCAGTTGTGAGAAGCAAAAAATAGAATAAAATAAAAATCACTTCATTTGAGTCATGTACGGAAGAGTGTGAAAGCTCCAAATGAGTTAATCTGCAATTAAGTTTTATGCTTAGATGGGGTGTCCCCTGGCACTCAGCTTCCCATCCCGAAGTGTACCAGCAAGAGCAAAGAACTACCGTGTGCCAACAGAAACCTTATTGGGTTTGTAAAAGAAGTAAAACTGTAAGGAATCTTGAAAAATTCACTGGGGGGTGGGGGGGCAGAGCTCATTGCAGTGTCTGTCTCATGTAGCTCCTCTATCCGTCCCCCAAGAGAACTGAGCGGGGAGTCTGGACCTAAGACCTTGATTTTTGCAGAAAGAAGGCAATATTAGGTTGATATGCAAAGCTTTACAGCTTATCGAATCGGGGCCTGCGCTCGGCTGCACAGCGAAAGCTTCTCTGCTCTCAGCCACAATTCCTGCTCCACACGTCGTGGGAGAGGAGGAGTCGTGATTCCGCATGCTTCAGGTTCGGAACAATTTGGGTTAAATGTGTTGGGAAAGACCCCCCTCCTGGTTCCACAGCATCACCTCTGGTATTAAACTGTGATGCGTTAGGAAGCGATTGCCCATCCTCGTTCCTCTAAACACAGCCAGATGCAGCTCTGGGAAAGCCCCCGCTTACCGCTGCTTGTAAGGAAAATTGAAGAAACTCCACGTCACCAATAGATACGTCATTCACTTCAGAGAAACTCAAAGGAACAGCGAGGTTATAAGTAAAAAAGCCACGACACAGCTAACACCATCAATTGCGAAGGAAAGCAGGTTTTGAAGGAGGAAGAGGAACGTGAAAGTTGAGGATTGTTCTGGAGAATTAAACCACGCAAGATTTGCCCGTGACGCTGCTGCCGCGTCTCCCGGTAGATGCGCTTCCCAGAGAGGAGCAGCCCGGCTTCAAAGGGGCAAAGTCTCTTAGTGGTACAACATCTGCACGTAACAACGTCATGATGGCTATTGTCTTTGCTGCCTTTACTGGCCGGTGGCCAAGTTATTCCCAGCAGGTCGCGGCATATGCTGAGACACCCTGTGGCAGGCAGGAGGCACCGATCCAAAGGCAGTGAAGCCTGGGGCAGGAGCGGGGGGTGGTTTTGATGGAGAGCAACGTAAGGCTACAACGGGCCCCTCACAACACCACCTGACAGTCTTGGATGGGCTCAGAAAAGGCTTTCTGCATGAGCCCATTTTAGCCCCGCTTGTGAGGAAAGCCGTACAACTAAACCCTCCGCGTGCCGGCATCCTGGCCATAGGGAAGATCTTTCCCCGAGACGCCCATACACCAAGTCACAGCTTGGTTTCTTCAAGAGTTATTTCTGTATGCTTGTAATTTTAACATTTTTAACATAATTGATGCAGATACAGGCAGGCAGGTGGAGGGTTACTGTAAGATCCTTTGTGATGGGTAAAGTCTGTCATCTAGGGCTAATGGGAGAGATCAAATACCTGCCCCAAACCCAAGTGTGGTGGTTTCAAACCTCAAAACCTTTGGGGAGCTCAGTCAGGTGTGCGGATGTGACAGCGCAGGTGCCTGTGGAGAGCCGGCGACCCTCCGTGGAGCCACACAGCTCACCAAGCAGCGGGTTGGGCTCTAAGAGAGCAGGAGATGGGCTGCCCAAGTGGAGTGGCATACGGAGGGTCAACTTGGGCCCCGGGGAGAACATTAACCCTTCGCAAAGCCAAGCAAGGTGTGGTCTCTTGCGGGAGTAGGATGAGGAAGATGTGCAATTAATCAGTCACCAGAAAGCCACATTGCTGCTGCCCTCCCTGTACACACCTTGTACTACAAGGCTGTTTTGATGGCGACTGGCTCTTCTTCTTCCTCGTGACTTGGGCAGGAGTGAGTTCCCTCCCAGAGTATGAAAAGCCCTGGTTTTGATCTCTTCTGTGGGGAGGAGTGTACCACTGTCACACACGTAACACGTGCCTCCTCCTTTTGCAAGCCTCTTGTTGCTCCACGGCTAGAAGAGCTCTCCTCCAGCCCCATGGAGATGGTGGAGAACTTGGCCAGGTAAGTAGCGTGCTGAACCTGGTTGCTGATGGATGCTAGCAGAGTCCCACCACTCCAGCCCTGTGTCTGCTGCTTGGCAAGGACGTGGGATCACAGGATAAATCAGGTTGGGAGGGACCTCATGAGGTCTCTAGACCAACCTTCTGCTCAAAGCAAGGTCAGCTATCAGCTTAGAGCAACTTCCTCAGGGTTTTATCTAGCTGGACCTCTAAATCCAAAGCCTGAAGATACATTGCTGTCTAACATCAGCCCCAAAAAAGTGCTTCACTCTTCCCTATTTTCACATCATAACTGGTCACTGAATTCTTCCGGATTGGAGGCGGGTGGGAAACCCTCCGGTCGCTCAGACCTTGCTGTGGTGGTCACTGTGGGATGAGCAGTGCCGTACCGTCTGAAAGCGTGCCTGGTCATCATGTCCTGGGCCAGGGGCAGAAGTCAGTGCCCAGGATTTGCGCACGCGGAGTCCTTCTGACCTCAGGGAAGGGTTTGCAAAGCTGCGTGGGGCTGGTAGCTAGTTCCATTCGGTGATGGCTACGCCAGTCTCTCCTGCTTATTCCAGGAAGCGCGCAGCCAAGCGACACACGTACTGTCAAGTTACCATTAGTCATCTGAGCCATGTTAGGTCTGTATTTCTGTTCTTACCTTGGGACAATGGACATAATATGGATTAACGTACCCCGTTTTTTGTTCAGAGCAGTTACCCCAGCTCAGTTGATGCACAGCAACTTGGCAGGACTCTGGTATCCAACACTAAGTTAGGAAGGGGAGAGGGAGACAATTCACGTCTGTCGTTATGTCCACGTCACTGTGCAATCATGAGGCCATACTTGGAGCATAGTAGGCCCCTTTTCTTCTCCCGTTCGGTGAGGAAATTCCTCAGTTTGTTGGTAGGGAAGGTAACCAGAGCCTGCTGCCTGTTGTCCAAACCTGTCTCCTGGAGCCATGGGCTCTGAAGGCACTCCGAGGCTGATGGCCTTCCCCTAGGACAAACAGACAAAGGTGAGAAGGTCAGTTGGGGACCCACATTGGATGAGGAGGCTCCCTGCAAATGGAGAGAAAGGACAATAACCGGGATCTACACCAACTGTGCTGCTGGGAGAGCAGACACCATCTTACCAGGGATTTGCGCACAGCGTGCTCTGGAGAAACGACACTGCTCCCCCAGAGAGACCCGCGTAGCACCTCGTGAGCTTCACTTTCCCCTTCCTGGCCGTTCTCAGAAACTCGCAGGGTACGTCGGAGCTGACGGGGTAGTTGGCACTCAACCTGCCCCAAAAGAAGAGAATTGAGCAGCACGAAAGGCATCGCTCAAGATGCTGCTTCTCCCAGGAATTCCCACCCAGCAGTGAGAGGAGGGTGAGGACAAGGCACGGAAACATCATCTGGGAATACAAAATCCCAGAGGCCGCTGTTTTTCTGGGGCTTTCATGACTTTGGTTGTTTTTCCACTTGACAGAATTTGAATTTTCTTGTTAAAGTTGGGGCTTTTCAGCTGAGGCTGAGTGAGAAACGCCAGCAGCTGCTGTGTTGTAAAAAGAGCCTTGCTCTATTTGGAGACGGTGGTGGGACTGGGCATCCTTGCATGGCGCAGCCAGCTCCCTACTCTCCATCACACAGACTTCTGTGGCATTGCCAAGAAGAGGAGGCTCTCCTGGTTTCGGCTGGGACAGAGTTAACTTTTTTACTAGTGCTACGTTTTGGATTTAGTATGAGAGTAATGTTGACAACACACTAATGGTTTTGGTTGTTTCTAAGATTTCAGGGCCTTTTCTGCTCCTCACACCACCCCGACAGTGAGTTAGGCTGGGGGGAACGAGAAGTTGGAAGGGGACACAGCCGGGACAGCTGGCCCCAACTGACCACAGGGATATTCCATGCCATGAGACGTCTTTCTTAGTGTATAAAGCTGGGGAAAGAAGAAGGAAGTGGGGGATGTTCAGAGTGATGGCATTTCAGCTTCCCAGGTAACCACTGTGTGTGATTCCTGGAGATGGCAGAACGCCTGCCTGCCGGGGGGAAGCAGGGAATGAATTCCCTGTTTTTGCTTTGCTCACGTGTGCAGCTTTTGGTCTGCTTGTTAAACTGCCTTTATCTCAAGTCATGAGCTTTCCTTACTTTTCTGATTCTTCTCCCTATCCCACTTGGCAAGGGGGAGAAGTGAGCGAGTGGCTGCGTGGTCCCAGTTGCCAGCTGGAGTTAAACCACGAGAGGGGCACAACTGAAGCTAACTCTCCGAGTCGATGCATCTCCCCTGGTTGATGACTGTGAAATTGCACTTTTAAAGCTGCTCATAGTGCAGGGAAAGGCCGGCTGACTTACATGATGAAGGCTGTGATTCCGATGGACCAGATGTCAGTCTGCGGGAGGGCTCCTTGCTCTGTCAGCAGTTCTGGAGCTAGAAAAGCAAACTGGTGTGAGCCAAACTCCCCTCTGATGCAGAGTCCGGCGCAAAACCAGTGGGTACTTTTATGCTTTGCTACCTTCCCAGGAGCAAAGAAGAAAAAGCTGCAGGCCAAATGGCAGTAATATTGCTCTGAACGCATGGATGCCGGCCAGAGCGGTGTTGGCTGTGACCTCTCTGGATTTGTCCTCCGTGGTCTGAAAGTGGGACTGCTGTCGCCACTAGCTGTTCCTGCAAACTCAGGCTGTTACTGGAAGGCATGGCCTGGAAGACTTTGCTTGCTGGGGCCAACTGCTGCTTTGACCGGTGACTCTCTGTTTACCCCAGATTGCATACAAAGCCAAGGCTGCCGCCACTGACCTCTACTTACCCATGGTTTCAACATAGTCCATGCACTTGTCCATGGTAATAACTTCGTCTTGTGTGTAGAACTGTGCATTGCCAAAATCCAGGAGTTTCAGCAGGTTGGGCTCGGTGATGATCATGTTTTCCGATCTGAGATCCAAGTGCAGGATGCTGTGTGCGTGGAGATACTCAATGGCACTGAGGATCTGCCACAGGTAATCTCGGACCTCCACTTCTGAGTACGATGTCCTGGTAGAAGAAAGGGGATAGAAACCAGAGGTGTCCTATCTGCATGCACACCCACTGTCGTCCTCTCCTGGACGTCTAATCCCATGAGGGCCTTGAGAGTCAAGAAGAAACAAGTCTACTCATTTAGCAAATCTACTTTATATGGAGAGGCTGGTCCAGACCGTGAGTCAGGTTTACAGCTCCAAGAGGTTCAGGAGGCTGTAGAGCTGCATGTCAGAGAAAAAAGTGGTTGTGCAGAAATCAAAATGCAGATTTCTCGTCCACCACTACCTCTGCTTAAATCAGCAGATCCATTTTCTGCCACTGTGAGATACAACACGGAGGAGAAATGAGGCTTCCTGAGCCACAATAATCTCCTTGTTACGGGAGAGGGGGTTTTGTATCAGCTATTGTAAATTGCATTCAACATCGCAACTGGGTGGCCCTGAATTGTCCCCTACCCCAACCTTGTAGGGAACTTGAGCAATTTTTTTTTTATGGCACACGAAGTTGCAGAACAATTGCGTCACAAATTCTGTGTGCAATGACAGCACACCGGGACAGATGGAGAGAGACCGTCCAGTTTGTCAGGGACAAGCAATAGGTGTTTGTTTTTGCTCCCCTCCACCAGCCCTGACCGGAAAACCCCTCCCTCCACTTGTTATTACCGTAATGCCAAAGAGTGGAGTAGCTCCGGTCCCACGCACATCTCCTGGATCAACACTAAGTGCCGTGGGCTGACGTAGGCTCCCTTCAGCTGAGCTATGTTTGTGTGATGAAGTTTCCTCAGGACCTGGTACTCGAGGAGCACAGTCTGCTTGTCCTCTTGCCAGTAAGGGATAATTTTAGCAGCTAAAGTCTTGCCGCTCACTTTTTCCCTGCACTGTCGGACAATGCTGAAACGCCCCCTGGTACAAAGGAACACAAAGGCAAGTTCAGCTTCTCTGCTACTCCTGGAAGAGCCAGGAGCTTCTGTTCTTTAAAACCACCAGGATCCCATGCTGTGTTTTTCATCCGTGTGGAGTTACTGCATCTATTGTCACAGTTTGTACATCCTCCCGTGTCTCTAAATTGTACAGTCACTTTACACTGCAGGAGTGAGAGCTTAACTCCTGCGGAGGGAGAGAAGGCGGCTCATTGTATCTCAAAGCAGGAGAACTAACCCCTGCAGGCAGCTGCCTCCTTCTGTTGGGAACAGCCGTTGGTGCCTGTCTTCTAGGCAGAGAAAGTTAAATCCCAACCCCATGCCTGAGAGCGGTAGCTGCAGCAAGGAGGGGAGCCTTTGTTAGCTCTGGGCTCACTTCACGATATACCAAGGGGCTGTTCTGGTGCCCAGCACAGACCCTTTTGCTCTCCCAGAAAATCTACCCTTGAATCCTGTCAAACCAAGGTGAAGATCGCTCAGCCAACCATCTCAGGTTTCGAGGGACCGCTGTGGAGGTGTTTTCAACAAACCACCACGACACCAGGTGAGCAGCGCGTTTATAAAAGTGGCTTTTCTAAACTCAAGCCACAGGCGGCGTTTCCCTCCGGCTGGTTGAGTGCTCAGTTGGATTCATTACCTTTTGATCTCTGTTTGGAAGGCGTAGGTCTGGTAGGTTGGGAAAGGCTCGGATGGTGTGATTATTTCGCTCTCTTCTTCAGTAGCAGCTGATGGGAATTGTTGTGTTGCAGCATGAAGCTCTGCAGAAAAAAAGGGACAGGGATTACACGGGAAAACACCTCTGTCTGGAAACTGGAGCTTCTCTGAGCCACCCTCCACTATGAACAATGCCAAAGGCGACAGCAGAGCTTTCTCCGGACAGGTCCCAATGGCACCCAATGCTGTTTGAATGCAGCAGATTCTGGGCTGTTCACCCAGTAACTCCCTGGTGTCACCACTCCAGACTGCAGGGATGAGTTGTATGTTGTGTCAGTACTGGGCCCAATCCTCTTCAATATATTCATCAATGACCTGGATGAGGGGATAGAGTGCACCCTCAGCAAGTTTGCTGATGATACAAAGCTGGGAGGGGTGGCTGACACCCCGGAAGGCTGTGCCGCCATCCAGAGAGACCTGGACAGGCTGGAGAGCTGGGCGGAGAGGAACCTTATGAAATTCAATAAGGGNATTGAGTCTCTTTAGTCTGGAAAAAAGACGGCTGAGGGGGGATCTTATCAATGCTTATAAATACTGACAGGGGGAGAATGTCAGGAGGATGGGGCCAGGCTCTTTTTGGTGGTGCTGACAGGACAAGAGGGAATGGGCAGGGGGTTGGACTAGATGATCTCCAGAGGTCCCTTCCAACCCTATGATTCTGTGATTCTGTGATTCTATATCAAACATCTTGGCCACTGGTTCTCATCTTCTTAAATAAGTCATCAGGGCACGGCAAGAGACCGACAAAGAATTAGAAACTACTTTTAGTTGGATATTTCAGGGCAGCAGCTGAAACTTGCTGCTCTGGTTCTGGCATGTGTTTGTGTCCGAGCAGTCCCTGAAATATTAAAGCGTCCCTTGACACATTAAAGCTTCTGTTTGGAAACGCCAGGCACATTGAGATACATTAACGCATCCTGGGACACGGGAAAGCAGAGGATCTAGGGTGAGTTAAAAATATCTCTTGTGAACTGATTTTTACAGAATAATCCTATCCACTGGGAGGAAATTCCACTTAGACCATCCTTGCACTTCTTGGCAGAAAGGATGCTTCCTTTGCTACAAGGATATTATTTGCTGGGGGGTTATGGATTTCTTAATTTTAAAAACACCTGAACAGAACAAAGTATTCAAACAGATGAAAAAAAAAATGGTAAATCGAGCTTTATCTACTCCAGAGACCAAATACAGCTGAAAAATGCACCACAGTTGGGTGATAACTCCCAGTAGCAAACACCAGAACACAAAAATTAACCACTGAACTTAGGACTGAGTCCTTAGCAAAGAGCAGGTCCAGGGCTTTCACCAGTGGCAGATCCATACCAATACATCAGTGCCACCAGTAACACATTCATTGTCCCAGACCTGTTTCCTCATCATCTCACATCAAAAACTGAGCGGGTCTTCAGCGGGTACTCTACAGTTCACAGATTTTTCTGTTATTATTGTATTTCTAGATATATGTACATATTATTTATAGTTATATATTGTTATTATTTTAATATTTCTGTTGTATATATTTACACATATTCCCCTGCATCCAGAATTAGAAAATCATTTACTTTTAAGTAAGAAAGCCAAAGAGGAGGAAGACCTAAACCACCCCAAGCCAGGTGGAATTGCTCTTGATTCACTTGCTCCCGAGTTCTGGACCCGCATCCAGAAGGGTGCAATTGTCTTGGTGCAGGAAAACCACCGTGCTTTCTTGGCATTTGATCTTACCCGTTTGATCCTTCCCGGTGATTTTCACTTTGGCAGATGGGTCGCTGTATGGGCCCATTCCCGCTTTACTGGTGCAGGCTATCCTGAAGCAGTAGATAAACCCCCTGGAGAGATTTTTGGCATAGTAGCAGCAATCAGCGACATCAGCAGCAAGAGTCGTCCACTCCCCATCTTGGCCCAGGAAAGAAAGAAAAGAGATTAGCACTCATTTAAGATGGTTAGATCAGGGTTTGGGGGGTTTCTTTGTTTATTTTGGGGGGTGTGTGTTTAGTTTTTTGTGCTCCCCCCCCCATGAACTTTGCTTATGTGCTGGGAATATGGAAAAATAGTGGAATCTCTTACAGTGAAGGAAAAACTGACTTGCTATGGCCAACTTGTATGCATGTGCCAAACTCTTCTCTTCTGAATTCAGCTGGTTTACACCTGATCAGTCCAAGCTGTGGCGAGATTGTTTCAGAGGAACGGTCAAAGTTTCTTGTATAGTTTCTGTTTATTTAATTCATACCACCAAGCTCAAATGCAAATACTCATTAAGAACTCCAAACAAAAGCTTAGAAAAATCACTTTTTTTTTTTTTTCTCCTTCGGCCTATCTTGAGTCCAGTCAAAAGCATGAGGTGCAGGATTTTGGAGCAGAACTATCCACTAACACCCTTCTACCCAACCCAGCGAGCTGGAGTCAGATTCACTCAGATTTTATGAAACTCAAGCGATTTCTCAGGTAACTGAAATTGTCAGTTTGTGCTGGAGTCATTATTCACGGGACTAAGGTGGGAAATAGAAAATCACCAGCAAACATTTAATGATCCTCCATTTCACGTGAGGCGGTGCCCCATACTTTGCCATTGCTGCTGTGCTCAAGGCTGAGCTCAAATTGGGACTATCTGAGATTAAACCTATTGTTTCATTCAAATAAACAGATGTAGAGACCCTCAAACCATAGGAGAAGCAATAATTCGCCACACAAAACGAAGGCAGTGGATGCCTTCAATGACTTTGCTGAGTACTGGTTGAATTAGCGGGTGAATATGCGTAAGAATATGTGTAAGAAACAGCATTCTCCTGGAGA
>VXBO01010039.1:115502-155988 GCA_013400135.1 Rhinoptilus africanus
ACGAGGAAGGACTGAGGGAACTGGGGTTGTTCAGCCTGGAGAAGAGGAGGCTGAGGGGAGCCCTCATCCCCCTCTACAACTCCCTGAAAGGAGGGTGTAGAGAGATGGGGGCTGAGCTCTTCTCCCTGGGGACAAGGGATAGGACAAGAGGAAATGGGTTCAAGTTATGTCAGGGCAGGTTTAGGTTGGATATCAGGAAACATTTTTTCACTGGAAGGGTTATTAAACATTGGAACAGGCTGCCCAGGGAGGGGGTGGGTTCCCCATCCCTGGAGGTGTTTAAGAAAAGGGTAGATGTGGTACTGAGGGACATGGTTTAGAAGTGGTTTTTGTCAGGGCAGGTTAATGGTTGGACTTGATGATCTTAAAGGTCCCTTCCAACCTCAGCGATTCTGTGATTCTATGAAGGAGCAGATGCAGCTCAGAAACAGAGAAAAGCATCTGCAGAAGCAGCGTGCAAAAGCCTACTGTGAAATAATGGATAAAACAAGGACCTTTTTTCTGCATATCTTAATTCTCCTGTGTTCAGGAAGGCTGGACTTTGCATGTTCCTGCCAAATGCACGGAACGCAATGGAAGAGAGTAGATGCTGTTTCCTGTTTTTCTTCCTAATTGGAACAACTCGCATTTGTATCCTCCTCAAAAAGTCTTGCCTGCAGTTGTGTCAAAAGGATTAAGGAGGAAAAAGTGGCCGACATCAGCTCCAGAGTGAAAAGACACAAAGCTGCTGCCCATGTTCACGCTAATCCAGAAAGAAACGTGTGTGTGTTTGGATAATTAATAGGAGGAACATGGAGCAGTTGAATCCAAAGGACTGTGTTTGTGCGACTGCAGTAGAAATTACTGTCAAGGGTAATGTTCATAACAACAACAGCAAAAACAGTCCCAAGAGAGGCAGAATAGCCTTGGGGATTTGATTCAAAGTTTGTGAAATTAAATGAGAAAACTTCCCCTCCGACTTCATCAGGCTCTGGATCAAGCCTTGGGAGAGACCATCGAAGGGAAGATGCAGTTTTGCCAAACTTGTGGCATCTTGTCCTGGCTGTTTGCCCTAAGCTTCCTGCACAATCCATGGAGGTAGACAGCATGGCTGTTCGTCAGAGGAGGAATTGCCTTTTCGATGGACCATCTTTCTCCGCAGACTGTACAGAAAGCCTGGGGGTAGGATGATATTGCCTGCTGGTCGTTGTTCCTGGGCATTATTAGTGTCTAATATTGTCAGAGGATTACTCAGGACTGTGTACCTGACACCAGCCGTGCATATTCTTCTGTAGCCATTCACTTTTTTGGTCACAGCTTCCACATGACCTAGTTTGATTCACACTTTAGCAAAGCTTTTGTATGAGCATGCATATTCCCGGCGGATTTAGCCAGCGCAACATTGAACTTTCAGATGGGTAAATGATGGCGCTGTGAATTTCATTCCTATCTTTAAA
The DNA here is from genome assembly GCA_013400135.1 of Rhinoptilus africanus. NCBI lineage: Eukaryota > Metazoa > Chordata > Aves > Charadriiformes > Glareolidae > Rhinoptilus > Rhinoptilus africanus. The sequence continues at coordinate 116,939 of VXBO01010039.1, forward strand.
CGAGAGATAAAATGAGGCTGCTTGTGAATAAAAATATCCAGCTGGCGGAGAAATCACACAAATCGAGATGTTCCCTGTAAAGTGTAAGGGCAGGGCTCTGCGTTACCTTCGCTCTTGCACTGGACAGTGTAACGGACGGGGATGTTGGTTTCCACCGGTTTCCAGACCACCTGCGCTCCATCCTCGTAGACCTCCACGATGTCAGGGGGTGGAGGGCTGGGAGGAACCTCTGTCGAGAGGAGGCACAAAATCCAGTGACTGTTGGCAATAGCAGTGATGTGACACGTACCTCTGCACCCAGCATTTCTCAGTCACACCTATTCTTTATATATATATATATATACACAAATGTGTATGTTTTAATTTATATATATGTGTATATATTTACACACACACCTAATGGAACAGCAATTTAACCATGCCTAATTTAAATGCAATATTAAGATTATTGAAGTCTGGTTCTAGAACCACATGGTTAATGGAGTGACTCTGAGTCCAGGAGAGAGCCTAAAGAGTGAAGAAGAGGGAATGAACCCTCCAAAATGTGCCATGTTATCAGACAGCAAGGGCTGTGGGCCAGAGCAGGCAAGGGAGAGATTGTCCTCTGGACGTATCTGCAGAAATGCCACCTCACAGCTATTTAGAGGTTGTATTTTTGGGCAGAAGTACTTGGAATACCTACTTCTGTAGCTACTTCTTCTCTTACCTGCTTTTCTTATCATGCAGGAGGTGGATGCTGAGCCCAGGGAGTTTGTGGCCACACAGGTGTAAATACCAAAATCATCAGCGCTAACGGAGAGAATAGTTAACAGCTGGAAGTTTTTGAGCGTGGCTGAGATGAGGATGCGGCTGCTGCTGTGGACAGCTATCCCGTCTGAAAAGCAGAAGATAGGAGAGATAAGCACCCTGTAAATTTATACTGAGTTGTCCAAAACCCTCCCCGCACTCCTATCCCAGAGGCTGGGGAGTCCCTAGAAGGATGCCAACATCACCTCTGAACCAGCTGATGCGCAGGGAGGAGTGAGGCGCCGTCCGGCACGACAGCGTCACACACTGTCCGACGGCAGCAGCTTGATCGATGAGCTCCTCAACGAATGAAGGTGCTGCAAAGAAGAGGAAAACCAGCAATTCAGAGTGGCCAGGAGGCCTATGTAGATAATAGCCGCACGCAGGACGTCGGAAAGCATTTTTAATTGGTTCAAGAGCGTTTCTGGTTGATGCTCTGGCATTCCTTTGACCACCAGTTGGAGAATCCCCTGGGCACACAGGTGGAGGAGCCCTGTTCAGCCCCATGGACACAGTGTGACTGCTCACACACGACAATCCAGATGGATCTTGGAAGGTCCGTGGGGAATATCTGCCTTGCCCAGCCCTGCTGGTACAGCTAAGGCAGCAGAACAGCTCAGGGGAGAGAGAGATCATGTCACAGCAGGAGTTTTCTTCTCGCCTAGATTAAATGGGGGAGAGCAAAATTAAATGATGGTGTTTCAGGGATGAGTGGATTGGATCAAGAAAACACAAGGAGAGATAAAAGGTGGATATGGAAGGAGAAAAAAACACCATAGAGCATCAAATTTGCTGCTGTCTCCATGGGGAGGGGGGACCTCAGGGTGGTTTCTTCTGTGTTTCTCCAGGGCTTTTTCTCCGCAGTCCCCAGGAGCTGCCAGTCTCCCACACCCGCCCTTCCCAGTGCTTGGCTCTGCTGAGTGCTGGGACCTCAGAAAATGCTCCTGCTGGAGTCAATGGGAAACTTGCCTGGGCAAAAGCAAGTTCAGCTTTGCTGCCATGCCATTTGGGGCTGCCCCACCGTTTCTCATTTCATAGCTCCACCTCGTACAGCAGCCTTTCCCTTACACCTGCAGAGGACTGGAGCGTAGGAATTCAATATTCCCTGCTTCTGCCATCCCACCCTTGGATTTCTTCTCTTTCTAGCTTACAAATAGATTTTATTCATTTTCTGTGACTTCCTAGAATGGCTCCAGTTTGCCATTCAGTGGCAAGGCAAGGCAGTTTTAGCAAGGCCAGTAGTTATGAAGTAAACAGAAGAGGCTGGTTCACGGTGCGTGGGTTGGTCCAGGTCATCTCAAGACAATCATTGCAGATCCATCCTTAGAAACCACCCTCAATCAGCACTGCCATATTCGTTAGTGATACTTCATGATAAAACTAACTGATGAATTAAGCAATAGCACTACCTTTCTCCTTGGGCATGAGGCTTGAGAACTTGAATGAAGGGAGTCCTGATTTCCTCTTCAGAGATCCTTCAGCCCCTGTTAACAGCTCTTTTTCTACTGCTTCACTGCCCAGCTCGCCAAACTCTGTTTCGAAGAAAGGATGAGAAGTCATTCAAGGCCATCATTCTCCCTGTGGCATCCATTTACAGCAGACAGTTCTGCCGTCAACAGATAAATAGCTCAGCAGTCACGGGTTTCCTTATTAACGAGCCTTCAGTCAACAGGGAAGGCCGTGAGAGCTATCACAGACACAATGATGTCCTGGAATAACAAGGCATATCTAGGGATGGCAGAGAAGAAAAGGACAGATCCTGTTGTCCAGTGTCACCAATTTAGGTTGTCTTCACCAACTTCTCCCGGTCAGTTTAGCTTTAAAGATTTGCCATGGTCAGAAGATAACAGCGGAAGAAAGCAAGGAAAGCACCATCCAAGCCCTGATCTGCTTTTGTGCAAACTCAGAGAGGGGAATTGAAGCCACTTCCATCAGCAGATTAACCCTGCTGACTCTGCATGGAAGTGAGCCATTAACAGAGAGCTAATGGTGAAGACAGCCCATTTCATAACCTGCCACTCCCAGTTTTCCAGTGGCTGTCTGACCATGGCCTTGGACATGCTGGGGGAAAAGGAAAAGGCAAATTTAGCAGAGCTCAGTTATAGCAGCAAACCTATGAAGGCACAGAGTTAAATATTTACCTTCCTCTCCTTCTGGCTCAGGAGATGTCTTTCCTTTTAGGATTCTTGAAATATGGGCAACAGAAGCTTTTACTTTCTTCTTCAGACTCTGCTCTACTGATTGCTCCACCGAATGAGACCGTGCATACGGCTTAAAGAGTCCTGGCTTATTGTAGAAGGAGCTTTTCTGCTTACCACTTGAGTCCTTTTGGGGACCATACATTTCCTTATGACTTTCTGACCCTTTCCCCATGGTCTTTGAATCCTCAGATATTTCCAAACGGTTCTTCCTGTTCTTGTGCTCTGCCTCTTCTCTGATGCACAGTCTTTTATCCTTATGCAAATGTCCTGCAGGAGGTGACCTTGCCCTTTCACCAAATGGCATAAACCTTCTGCTAACTGGTTTAGGTGAAGGCTTCTTATAATTCAGAAATTCAAACGGAAAATAGACGATGTCATACAAGTCAGAGAAATTCAAATAGGCAGGCTCTACCTCCGATATGTCAAATTTTGGAGTTCCACTGCCAAGGCTGGGTGTTTCATCCGACAGGTCTTTGATTTTCACTAAAGAAACTTCTGGGTGTTTACCAACGTCCTTGCTCACTGACACTCGACTGGGTCTTTTTCCAGTGTCCAAGCTCTCTGTTGAGGAAACGCTCGCTTGGCTAGAAGTGGGGCTCTCAAACGCCAAGTCCTCTAGATGCTCACATTCACGAGGAACTGTCTGTGCTCCCTGCCCTTCCAGTACTACTGACTCCTCACTCACGGCAAGATGGGGTTTTGCAAGGTTTTCCAGGTCAGAGACTTCTCCTCTTCTACCCCCTTGTACGGAAGGGAAGGAGGTTTCCATGGCTGATTGACTACCGGGGCCTTTGTAGAACATCTCTGTGGGAGGAGAGATGTACTTTCCACGTTCCTCCTCACCAGAAACTGACTCTGCCCAAACATTCATCTCTTCAGAGAGGGAAACCATCTCATCCACTAAGCCCTCCAGTGCAGCAGACTCCTCATCGCTGTAAAAAGATGACCTGTGATGTGAGAGCTCCCGAGTTTGATCCCTGCGAAGCGATGGTGGAACAGTTTTTTCAGCATCACAGCTTCCACTTTCTAAGGCAACACCTCTACCTTCACCATAAACCTTTGGATATTCCTCATATTCTAGCTCATAGACTGAAGCTGGAGCAACTTCTGCTTGTGAAGCAGTTGAGTCATCTGGAGGTCCACCCTCCAGAGCCGCAGAAACTCTGCCACTGGGATAGGCAGCCCTCTGTTGCTCAAACGCCTGTTGTCCAGCCTTCAGGAAAGGAGCAGGCATAGTCTGTCCAGCTGCTCGGCTTCCACTTGCCGTCGCAACAGATCCCACCTCACTGCCAAGTGATGCCTTTGGATGTTTTTGCTTTTCAAGGGAGGCCGAAGGGAGGCCAGTATCTTCAGAGGACACAGTTCTGGCTGGGTGTCTGCTCTCCAGAACAGCAGGGACCGAGCCACTGCCTTTAGCAACCTTCTGGGGTTCTGCTCCCTTGATTTCAGCCTCATGGGCCAAACTGGGAACAAGCTCTGTGACAGCTGAGCTTTCACTCCGTGGGGCAGCAGGACTCTCCTTGCTATGAGCTGGCCGTTCCTTTTCAGCCTGCCATGCTCCATCAGAGACCGAAGTTGGCATTGATTTTTGCGGGGGGACTTTTGGAACAATGAGATGCTCTCCCTTCAGGATGGCTGATGTTTCATCTACGTGAACAAGAGCCCTCTTCTGCGCTTGGCTTTCACCGTCATGGGCTGAAAGGGGAGTGATTCCTGTAATACCTGGTCCTTCATCCTCCAGGAGAGCAGGTCTCACCTCTTTAGAGGTCTTCAGCTTCTGATGGTCACCTTCATCATCTGTGTGCAGGGCAGTTAGGATACCTGTCTGTTTGCCCACCAAGGCTGTAGTTGCCGGAATATTTTTACCAGGAGTTTCCTGACTTTTGTCTTTACGTACTGGAAGCGAATCGGTTTCTGTCTGTGGGCCTGTTAAAACAGCTGAGCTTTCATGCTCCATGAGGTCAGATTCGGCAACACGAGGAGCAGAAGTCTTCTCACGTGAATGTTTCTGCCTTTTGTCTTTCCAAGGCGGAACTGGGGCTGTCCTTTTGATAACCAAGCTTCCACTTTTTAGATCCGGGTGGCTGTCGGTTCTGTGAGCGGACTCCTGGGGCAGACACACACCTCCCGTACTGGTAGGGGCTGACTTGGAGGTGGTCTCCAGCTGCCTGAGAGTTGAAATGGACTCTTTCCCCTCCTGAAAAGCAGTGTCAGAGGCACTGCCAGGGGAAGATTTAGCCTCCATGCTTTCATGGTTTTGAGCTGATGATGCAGTTACATCTGAGCACCGGGCAGTTAGAATGGGGCTTTTGCCTTCCAAATCTTCAGCGTCCTCCTCAATGTAAGTAGCTTTTGACTTCTTCAGTAGATGTTTCCTGTTCTCGCTCCTATGAGGTGACACTGGAAGCCTCTCTAGCTGTTGCACAGAAACAGACGGGCACCTATTACCCTCACACTGTGTGGAAGGAGAGGGCTGCTCTTCTGAGCAATCCTTGCTGGTTCTCCTAAAGTCCTCTTGCTTTGAAGTGTCTACAGACCATTCCTTGCCAGGCCCTGCAGAAATGTCGCAGTGGCCACTGCCTTCAGGGCAACTTTCCTGTGACATTATATCATAATCTTCTTCCAAAATATCTTGTTCCCTCACTGATCTTGAGGCTCTCAACCTGTAGTCATCCAGGGAACGGCTTCGGCTAGCACCAGCAATGGCAGGATGTGGTGGTTTCCTTGCAGTGTCAAACGAAGCTGATTTGGTCAAGGAACCAAGCAGGCTTTCCCTGCGATCATCTCCATCGTCAGACTTTCCTTCTTCTTCTTCCAGTTCAAATTGCTCTAGAAGGGGTTCACGGAGACCACTGAGCGGCACCTTTGAATATCCAGCTTTCCGGAAAGTCCTTCTCGCTCTGTCCAGGTGCCTTCTGAACTCCCTGCCCGGTGAAGAAGGCCCCCTTGCAGGTAACTCAGCTGCTTGGCTGTAGAAAGTGCTTTTAATGACACTCTGTCTAGGAACACAGACAGATGGCTTTTCTGTCCCATCCCCAGCATTTTCAATTCTGTCCTTATCGGATAAAAATACGTCTGGTTTTTCTTTCTGACCTAGATGTGATGTGCTTTCTGTGGAAGTCCTCACTGATGAAGGCTCATCAGCACCGCTTCGAGACTGCGCTGCTCTTTCATCCCGAGGTCTGGGATGGACCTCCTCCTCTTTCTCCTTCAAGACACTTGCTGCGAGCTCTTTGCTCTCTGTAGGTGATTTATCCCCCACCTCAGCTTTCATCGAAGCATACTTCCTCCGTGCGGGTTTTACTGGAGGGACTGAGATTTTGGAGTGCTTCTCTTCGCTTGCATGTTTTGGAGGCTCCTGATGGCTTGGTGCATCAAATATGGACAAGTGCAGTTCGGGTGTGGAGCCAAAGTGTCTCTTCTTGGGGAAATGTGAGTTCTCATTGTCTGAAGAGGAGCCGCTGGTACTGGATGAAGTGCTTTCTTCAATAAGATGCCGGGAAATGGCCAGGGAGGTGTTGTCGTGGGTCCTTTCTAGGATTTCTGGGATAGACCGCATTACCAGTATGGATTTATAGCACATCAGAGACCGCTGAAAGGCAAAACAAAATATAGCACACTCAGACGGAAACATGGTGGGAGTACAGTAAAGCAAGCACAGCAAAATGAAATCCTGAACTCTTAGATACCACACATACTAATTTAATAACACATTGCCAGCCTTTTGCACATGTCGTCAAATTCTTACTTGCTCTCCAAGTCTTCCTCTTCTCTAATTTACAGAGGTGAAACTACATTGACTTCAGGGGACACGGTTGCTGCTGTGAATGGGGAAGCAAAACCCTACATGAGATTTTCAAAGACAATCTGGACACTCAAAGTAGATGAAAGGCTGGCTGGAATAAATGGCCTTAAATCTATTGACTGCACTACAACCTGCAGTGCCTTAGGCCAACAGAAGACCTACCACACTGTAGGAGGTAGGATTCATCTGCTCTAACTTTTGCCACGTGAGACATCTCAGTTGAAGGTAGCAGCTGAGCTCCCTGTGCAGCCAACAGAGAGAAACAGGTATCTCTGGAAGGCAATCAGCCTGATTATTTTAGAGAACTTCAGGAAAAGAGGAATCTTCTCGGGACTTGTCTGTAATTTATTTCCAACTGCAAAAGCAGCTGAGGGTACCTGACTTAGACACACCATGTGTCTTACAGGCACCTGCATTAGACCAGGTGATTTCCAGGCAGTAGAAGCCGAGATCACATCCGTCGACCACACTTTCCTGGGCTTGTTCCCCATTCAGCCACACTGAGACCTCTGCTGTGCCTGCTGCCCTAGCCCCATAAACTTAAAAGAGATGCAAACGTAATTAAAAATATATAGGATTAAAAAGCACCAACATAGATTAAGGTCAACTCACCTGCCACTTGCTCCGAGCCACAATGAATTTGAGCTGCTTGGTATTAATGAAATGAGCTGCTTCGAGGGGGAGATTATGCTGCCAGGTGGAATGAGAGGAAAATAATTGGTTAAAAAATCCCGACTTCATTTCCTGAGAGGATTTTTTTAGGATTCTCTCCTTTGAGAACTGTTGAATTTGGGAAAGTTACACTAGATCAAATGATAGAACCCCCTCATGGCTAAATTGCAGTCAATCTCAGCTTTTCGATGATAAAAGCAAGGCCTGTTCAACAAGTGACTTGAATTTCCTTTTTTTTTTGTTTGTTGTTAATTTTTTATCTTTTCTCCTTAGCAATTTGAGGCACTGAAATATAAACCATAACTTTGCTCTGCAAAGCCACAGTTTCCTTTCTATACAGATATGTTATATCTGCTCACATCAGTAGTAATCTTTATCTTTTGAAAGGAAAGTTATCTTGGCATGCAAACACCGATGCGTCTCCTCTTTCTGGATGGCCATTCCTGAGCTTCTCTGAAGGACAGAAAGTAGGAGGCCAAGAGAAAAAAATAAACCATCAAATAATATCAAGCAGCTTTAAGAACTGCCCTTCCAAAGGTCTCTTCCAACCTCACTATTTTTAACGACTGTAATAAAGAACCAGGACAAACTTACCATGAACCACTTGTGGGAAAGACACTCCAAAGCACTAGGCCTCGCTCTGGTAAGAGAAAAAAAAAATAAAAATCACCATTTTAGTAGCGTGTCACTTCCAACAGCAACCACAAGATCTTCCTGAAGGTGCCTGCTTCCCGTGGACACAGGCATACACTTTTGTGTATGTCCTTAGGCTGCTGGTTTGGAGCTGAGAAATCAGATAGAATGAGGCTTTCAGCCCAAGGTTTGCTCCCGTTAAGGTGAAACGATCCTCCTTTTCCAGTCTGGGACTCCCTGCAAATCCTCAGGAAGACCCCATGGCACTCCACAGGGAGCCTACGCACGGGTGTTGAGAGCAGCTTTAAGAGGGACTTTGACTCTTTAGGTGGCCAGAGCCAAAATAGCATTGGCAGCAGGCAGAAAGAATAGAAATGAAATTAAAAAGCAAGCACCTGCACACATGCCTTCAAGCTGCCTTTTGTACTTGAAATCGCTTAATGAATGTGGTTAATATTATTTAATTCTCACATAACTCTCTCTATACCAGTCCTTGCTCTTCCCACTTCTCTGTGTCATTTCAGGAGCTCATCTGCCTGGAGGGGTGAAGGAGTAAGGACATCACCTTACCAAAACCAGGCCAGTCTGGCAAATTACCAAATTGTGGTTTGGGTAATGGGGAATAATAAAGAAGAATTAGGGCATAATACACCACATCAGCTTTCTGCTATTCAAAACAACCGCAGCTCTGATGAGCTGAGATCTGCTTGCCTGCCGAGACATCAACATCTGGCTGTAGGAAGCGCTAAGGTGCACTCACTTGGGATGCTGCTGTAGGATCCCTTTTATGAAGTCCTTTGCATCTTCACTCAAGTGAACAAAATCAGGAATGGTCCATGAAATTTCCCCATTCTGGATATTTAGAAGGGTTCCTCTGTCATTCTCCCCCGCAAACGGCGACTTGCACGTCAGGCTTATTTATTGAACGCCACCAAATAAAAGGAGACAGAGTTTAGATTTTTATTTGCCCTTCAAATGACAGAAGCACAAATGCCTACATGGGGCTTTAAAACGCTTGAGGGACTCCGTGCCTGGGACTCACAAGCAGCGCGTCCACCAACAGAGCATCTTTCACCCCAGCATTACATGGCACTTAACCAAATGATTTATCCCTGTTTCACAGATAAGGAATTAAGGGTTTGATTTCGCACAGCTACGGTAGGGTGTTGGCCAAGAGAGGCAAGGAGAAGAGTGAACCTCATCCACCACTCTCATCGCTAAGGGCAAGGAGAGCAGCGGCCAGGGCTTCAAGCAGGGACAATGACCAAAGCCCTGGGCAACCAGGAAAGAGTGAGTAAAGGAGAAAACCATAAAAGAAATTGCCCTTGTTATAGAAGGACTCAATGCTTCACTCAGATCCCTCACTTGAAGGTACTGAAGGGCTCTGACTGACAAAGGGATATTGAATGAGTTTTACCAAGAAGATTTATTTACCTTAAATATGTGATGACTCCAACAGCCCTGAGAAGAGAGGGAACAGAAATATCAGGCATTTGTCGCTATTTCTCTCTCCTTCTCAAGCACACAGCCCATTTCTGCCACTAGACATCCTTACCCAAGCAAGATCACCTTCTTCTCCTCACCTTTCTAAGGAAAATAAATCCCAAAAGCTATTGCTTTCACTCTTAAATTTTTTCCCTTTCAGCATTTATAAAAATTGTTTTCTAGAAAGCCGCTTAGGATCATCCTCCCTAATTGCTGCCTCTAAGAAAGATCATTTTCGCTGAGATGGTCCTTTGCATTAATTAGCTGTCAGAGTTCAATTATGGTCGAACAAAATAGACAGAAGGAGCTTTTAAGAGCCCTGATGGGTTTTGAATTCTCAGTGTTCACTTTCAGTTTCCTGTATTCTTGTTACTAGTCCATTTGCTTATTAACGACAAATGGAAATTCAGGCCGGCTAGGGCAAAAGCTTTTTAGAAAGGGCACAGGTTACCAGATATCGGTTGCTTTTGACACTGGTGACTGAGAAACAATTTCTGGGGCAACGAACTCCGGAGACCCGTATTTGCTGAACTGAGGCTCAAAGGGCGTGATCTTCTGAGCAAATCCGAAGTCGCAGAGCTTAAGGTCTTCCCTTTCAGGATAAACCATGAGGATATTCAGCGGCTAGTAAATGAAATAAAATAAATAAGGAGAAGCTTTTCTTGAAAGCAGGCAATATTTTCAGTTGTAAGTAAAAATAATTCAAATAGAGAATGCCCATTCCCTGACCAGCAAGAGACTATGATAAGCTGGACCTGCCATTGCACATTACCTTAATGTCCAAATGCAGGATGTTGTTGTCATGAAGATATTTGATTCCTTCCAAAATTTGCTTGATATACAATTTGACCTAAAAATTAAACCAATTATTAAATTATTAAACATTAATAGTAAATAAGAGGGTCTCTGATTCTGCCAACATTTTTAATATATGAGAGGGAGAGACTGAACTCAAAATACTTTAAAAACTTGAATAAACTTCTAATATTAGTCTCCATTGAAATAGGATGTGAAGCAAACATTACCCTGTGGAATGAAGCTGTGCTTTGTGTGCGCCCTGCTGGAGCCTCTATCTATGAAAAAGCCCTTACTTAAAAAAAAATAACCCTGCAAATATGCAAAAAAAGAGATACAGGAATGCCCCGGTTTGGTGAACTTTATCCACTGTCTGATTTATCTAACTCGGACTCAGCTCTGGCTTGGTGTAAATCAGGCACACACATTTAAAACACAAATATATTTTAAAACTATGATGCAAACCTGTTTCCTGACCGTGTGTAGATCCGATCTGACTATGACTGAACATGGAGCGAAGATTTACAGCTAGCTTCAGCTTTGCAAGTCCTCTACCTTTGACATTTTAAAGTGTTAGCTGACATCTGATCCATGAAGTCCCTTCCGACCCAAACCGTTCTATGATTGTATGATATTTCCCTCTAAATATTTCTAAGAAAAATCAATTTTAGCAATGAAGACAGGACATCTGTCTACTAGATGGGAGATGTGAAACAATCTGTGATTTTGAACCTTGAGCACCGTGGATCTCAAAAAAATCCCCTTAGAAACTGGAATTTCAGCCCTTGGTTTGGAGACGGAAAGGGAGTGGATAAAAGTACAGTTGCAAGGGGATAAAGTGTTATTAAGCATATTAAGCATACAGGAGGCTGCAAGTGACAGACACCACAGAAAAGATGAAAATAGAGCTAATATAATCTGTATTAGGCTGAATGCAATGCTGGTGGCTAAAACCTCTGGCTGTTTCTAGTTATTCCCCAAAGAAACTCAGCACAGTAATGAAAGCTGATGGGAACACCATTAAAGGCTGATTCTGTTTTGACAGATGATCGCTGTTTCAAAGACATTCCTCATAAAAATAGGAAAATGCAGTTGGAAAGTACCCACCAACTCTGGACTTTGACAAGAGAAAGAAAGATATTACCTCTGCCTCAGTGACGACGCTCTTCTTGAATAAACGGTCCAGGAGCTCTTCGCTGGAGCATCTGACAACGGCGTTAAGGTAACGCAGAACTACAGCTAAATGCTTATTTTTACTTTGTAATTACCTCTATCCAGCTAACGGAGCAAAATTCACGCCGTGATCTCTGGCAACGTGATGTGCATGTAATTCATTAAAATCTCTAGTGCAGAAGCGTACTAGAATTAGGCCGCTCTAAACCTCCGTGCAGGAGCATGGTACCGCTGGTGCTAAAATCTCCTCGTTGGTTATGGGCTCTTCTGCTCTGCACTGCGTTTTCCTGCTGCTCAGCCAAAGTGGAGCTCATGGAACCAGAGTCCATCACTTCCAGACATTTCAGAAAAGAGATTTGGTGCTTAACAACTCATTCACACTGGTATATACAAGTGTTACGATTTTTCAAAACAGCAGAAACGCTGTACTTCAGTGAGGAGCTCACTGAGCATCCTCTCCTGCATCGCAGAGAATGATCGCGCTTCTCCTTTTATCTCAGGCAAAAAATTAAAAATGTTTAATGGCTTAGTTCTTTATTAATTGAGCTCTGCCCAGTACTTCCCAGCCTCCTCAGAGAAGCAGCACAGAAAAGGATACAACTCCAGAATCAAAATCAGCGTTTTCCGCGTTTCAAACTGATCCAGGAGCCTGGTAATTCTGTCGTGGGACAGAGAGGCGAGAATATCCCTCTCTTGGTGTGCTCGAGCTTTCGTTTTGCTTCGTAGAGGTATGAATTTGGCAGCGCAGGACACTCTGTTCCCTTTATGTACAACTCGTTTCACAAAACTGAAGCAGCCCCTGTGGAAAATCAAAGGACAACCCTGCTCAGACTTGGTTCAAAGCCTTCTGCACAGCAGGCATAGACCTTTCCACGTCCCAGCCTTTGACAGCTCCCTACTGCTCAGGGCTTCAATTCTCCAACAGAAAAAGGTAATTTTCCTCTATGTGAGGTGCTATTGCCCTCTCCTGGATGTCTCTAAAACTAAGCAACGAGCTCGCATCAAGGGAAAAGCTGTTTCAGGTGATAAAGCCTTGTGCTGACCAAGGTTGATGCTCTTGGATCCTTTGGATGGGCACGGGACTTGGACATACGTCGCTCTGGGCTTGTGATGCTAACATTTCCAAGGAGCCATAGCTGGGCACCTGTCCTGCCAACCTATGGCTTGTATTTTTTGTGGTTGGAGCTACCTGGACCTAAGGGCTGCCTGGACTCTCCCATCCTCTGTCAGAATCCTCAAGAAAGTGTTTCCAGTACCCCAGCAATGGGGAGACCTCCCACCTCTGCCAGGACTTTCACCTTTTCAGGCTTGTCCCCAGCTGGATCCACCTCTTCCTCTGGTTCCACATGCTGAGCAGCTCAGGGGGGCAATTAGGTTTTCTCCATTAGTGCTAATATAAACTTGGAAAATTCACTTACCTTCCAATTTCCTGCTTAACCTCATAAAGAGAATGGAGCTTTCTCCTGGTGGCCACTTTCTTTTCTGCTTGGTCTTTTTTAGCTTGGGAAATGAAGGAAAATATAAGCGTTAATATTCAGCCAACAACGCCACGATAATAGCACGCAAAGCTATCGCAGGACAATTTACGGCAGGAAACACGCAAAGCTATCGCAGGACAATTTACGGCAGGAAAAATTACAGCTGTCCTCTAAACTTCTGCACAGAATTTAGCAGAGCCGTTTGATGACAGAACCTGCCAACATAAACTTTGGGGCTGCATCTTCATCTGACACAAATCAAAAGAGCCAGATTAAGGAGCAGAACACCACTGGAGACACGGCCCCACGTATTTCTGTGGCCCGTTGTGTCAGTTCATCACGCAGTCTGATGCAGAGGAAAAAAAAATCTCATTTGTGTATATATATATGTGTGTGTGTGTGTGTGTATACACACACATATGCAGGTCATTAGACCATTTGCCCTGATATTGGACCTGCCACAGTGCTAAAATACAAATTCTACGCAGGAATACAGAGCGTATGAGTCACAATGGCTATGGATGCAACTCCTGCAGCTGCAAGAATGACCTTACCTTCACGTACGATAAGCTCTGCTTTGCACAGCACCTCTCCTCCTGCATTTTTGGCAACACAGGTATAAACACCACCATCTTCCAAGGCAGCATTGTCCACCACTAAGAAATACGTTGTTCCCTTGTTCCCTTGATGGAGCCTGTTGCTGTCTGTCAGCAATGACGTGCCCTGAAAGAACGAAGCAACATTTTGGCACTGGGAAAAACAAGTTGGAACCAGACGTTTCTTCTCTTCAAGAAACGAGATACAGGAGCAGAGCTACAACATAGACCTTTTAGGCAAGAAAATCTCGCTAACAAAATCCTGGCTGAAGAAGTCCCCTGTGGGTAACTTTTTCTCCGCTTCCATTTTACCCAGTAACACGTTTTTGTTTCATAACCCGTTGGTAGGAATACAGACTTGGGAGGGATCACCAGGGCTACGGGGTTTATTCTTCATCTCTCCCAGCTCACCACGCCTGGGCAGCCAGCCCAGGGAGCACTCTGCGTGGTCTCCAGCTTGTGCTGGCACTTTTGCTACTTAATATATTCATAAATGCTACGAAAAGAGGTGTACAAAGGGAGCCTGTGTGACACAGACAGTAGATCATGAAGATTTGCAAAAGGACCTTATAAGACCACCTGACTGGGCAGTAAAATGCCAGATAAATGTATATAATACAGATAAATGTAAAGCAATGTAACCCTATGCCCCTACATGAAATGCTGGGCTCCGAGATCTTCCTTATTACATTGGAGATAAGCTTTGGGTTACAGTAGATCACTCCACGGCAGCATCAGCTCAGTGCTCTGCGGCAGTCAAAAAGTACCCAATGTTAGAAATTATTAGGGAAGAAATGAAGAACAAGACAGAAAACATCATCTTATAAATCCTGGGTTTGCCTGGTGTGTGGTGCTGTTGCAGCAACGTTCTTTCTATAACAGCTTCCAGATGAGAATTGAGAGAGCAAGCTGGGGCTCTTCAGCCTGTAAGGGAGGCTCGATACAACACGGTAGAGCTACACAGAATTACGAATAGCCACATGAGTGGGCAGGAATTAACTTTTCCTGGTTAATTCCTCACAAATCTGTACAGAACAGCCAAAAAGAGGTGGCACCCAGTGACAGTACGCTGCCTGCAGTCACTGGACACCGTAGGTGCAAGACATTTGCATGGGTGCAAGAGGAGAACAGATAATCACGTGGAGAGCTTTACTGTGGGTTAGTAAATAGAAGTTCAGCTAGCTTGGGATAACTCTCAGCTGAAAACGTCAGAGATTGGGAGAATATTAACAGGGTGTATAATATATTCCTGTCTTGTTTTCATTCTTTTTGATGTGTTCAGGTGTGTGCCTTGTGCGTGTGTGTGTGTGAGGGAGTTCTTTGCATTTTCGCTTGGTTTTTAAGGTTATTTTACTTGTCGGAGCAGCTCATTCTTGTGCTTCCCACACAGAAGGTGGAAAAAAAGAGAATAAAACTTTTGTGTACAAAACAGTTAGTTGTACAGAGAGTTACAGACAACCATCACAGAACAACAGTGGCTTATTGCAGGGGCATGACAATATTCTGAGGAACAATAAATGATTTCTCCTTCTTTCCATGGCATTTTCATTGTTCTTAATCACACTCATTTTACCAGTCAGCTACTGAAAAGATACAGAGCCTGGAAGTCATGTTGAGAATTGGAACAACCCACTCCTAATCCCATCCTTGACCCCAAAACTGCAGCACGCATCTTGGTGGCTCTCAGATAGATACTGATCTCCTTTCCTGCCCATCTTGGTCCTCAAAACCATCTTGGTTGCCCTCTCTGGGCACTGGAGACAACAGGGTGAGATGCATGGTTGGTGTCTGCAGTGAGAACTGCAGGTCTTTCAACAAAGACTATAAGATCTATAAGTCAACAAAGACTCAGATCTATATCTATCACATAGATATGATCCAGAATCAATGTAGGAGGTGTGGGATGAAAGAACAAAATAAATTCCACATGGAAATACTGCTCTCCGGTCCTTTCTGGAGCCCTCATTCCCAGCCAGAGAAATGCCTGCACTTACCTTAAACCACAAAACGGTAGGCTGAGGGGTTCCTTCAATGACTGCCTGAAATTTGGCACGCTCCCCAGCATTCACCTGCACGTCCTCTATTGTCACTTGCATGTAGGGAGGACCTGGTGAGACACAATACCACACCTTTGTTCAGAGTGTGCCAACGTAGGTTGAGTTACTCCAATGGGATTTACGGGACTGGCCATTGAAAATGTGACATTATCTTAGTGTCAAATCAAAATATATCACAGCAACATATTTGGGGTTCTTTACACTGGCATTACTTTTAGGCTTCGTATCTTCATGTTTATCTATTACTTTTTGCTTAGTAAACAGGTACGGCTCAAGAAATGGAAGTACTTAAAAAAACCAGTCATCAAGAGCTATTACCTAAAGAAAAGACAATGATAATCATGGGTTGCGGGAGAGGGAAACAAGACAATTCCTTACTTGTTGGGGTCTTCTGCTCAGTTTTATACACACAAGTTCTTTCTGTGGTCTCAATATAAACTTCACTGTGTACGTCCCAGACCACGTCTCCTTCTCTTCTGTACCAGTCATCTGTGCCCATGGCTGGTGATGTTCTTTCATGAAGGCCAAGAGAAAAGATCATTACAGAGTCACGGACAACTACAGAGATACAGGATTACACCCTGCCATCAATCTCTGTATTTAACCACCAGACAAATCATTATTTCCTTAAAATTAATATAAGAAGAACTTTGTTTTGGGGGAATTAATTTCTCTCCAACCTTTTCTATCCTTCTTGCACAATGCATGTGTGAACAGGATTCTAAAAGTAATAACAAACCTACAAGAATCACTTCAAGTCACCACCTGCTTCCTGCATTGTGGAGGACTTGCTCTTCTTGCAACAGTCTGCCACGTTCAGAAGTCTTTGTTTTGGGGTGGGTATTTACCTGTTAATAGGAACAGTGCGCTCCTGAGTGCTTTCACCTCCAGCAGCTGTGTCGTCACAGGGAGGACCAGGGCTGGGCTTTGGTACACTTGGTTCTTCAGCTGGAATCTGCCTTTGTGCTTTGCCTGGCAGCAGAAATAGGGCAAGTTAGACGCGTCCCCTATGACAGCACACTTGGAACCCAGAACAAACCTTTGGAGCCATTTCTAGTCTGCCTTGTGTCAGAACTGAGTGCATCTGACCTCAGCTGGGTGCAATCACTGAAGCTAAGAGGAGAGTTTGGCCCTTTTGAGAAGACAACACGAAGCAAAGGGTTTGAATAACATCAGAGAGACTGAATGGTGGCACATTGCTGACTGAGCAAAACTAACTTTTCTGTAAGAAAACACACGCAGATGCAAATAAGACAGAGAGTCAGTAGGAACAAGAAGAAATAGGATGACTGGAAGGGTAGTGTGAGTTCAATGCATCCTTTCTAGGAGTTAATTTGTGTTTGAGTTCCAGCTCATGGCTATGATGAAATTATAGGATCATTTAGGTTGGATAAGACCCCAAAGATCAATAGGTCCAACCATTAACCTAACACTACTGAGATCATCACTAAACCATGTCCCTAAGCACCACGACAACACCTCTTTTAATTACCTCCAGGGATGGTCAGCGTTAGCTTTGTACACGGAAACGTTTCAATTAAGCTTTGCATTATGAGAACAGTTCTTGACTCCCTGGTGCAATCACAGACAGCACCAGTGAAATGGGTCAGGTGACGGCACTGTAAAACTGGTGGCCAAGGCAGGCCCTGGCTGGGGTACAACTAATGCGGAGATAATGCGGAGACACGCTATTAGAGAGGACCCGGTGATGTTACAACATCAGCATCGGTACACCTCCAACGGGCTCTTTGAAAATATCCTCGTACGACTCAAGTTACACTAGAACAAGGTTTGACATCTCAGGCTTATAGGAAACAAGGAAATAAAAGAGATGGTGCAGCCTGACAGCAGTTCAGGTATTAATGCTCTCCGTTCATTATTAATTTTTTTATCAGATATATCGTCAAACCTGGCTTGATCTGACATGCCAAAAGTACCTGATTGTCTTTTGATATTGGCCATTGGAATTATCCCATAGGATAATGTGCATCATATCTCCTTTTTCATCCGAGGAGGAAAGGTTAAATCAAGCGGAGTCTTCTCCCCAGAGGGAAGGGCCTTTTTGAGGAGCACTCAGGGATGTTTGGTGTCAGCTGGTTTTGGAAAAAAGCAGCAGTTTCTAGAAATCACATGAAACAGCTCTATTGGGCTGGAAAACATGGTTATTCAATGCATTACTAGCAGGGTCAGAGATCCCAGGATGGTGGGATTGCACTTTCCTATTGCCAGAACTATCAAAATATTTGCCTTCTTTTTATTCAAAGCATGTGATCATAAGGACAATTGTCAAGTCTCCATCTCATTAAAATAATTCCCCAAATTAATGACATGTTTAGTTCTCTCAGATGAAAGGACTGCAAAACCATCTCATTCACTATTCTATTATCTCTGGTTTTATGACTAAAGGAAATAATCTGCTAATTGACATTTGATTGTGATTTTTGAGTCATCCTGCTTCACTGGAGGATCATTTTCATAGATGATTTCCTACTAGAAAGAAAAAAACCAAGGTTTTAAAGCCCTGTCTTTTTTTTTATTCATGCAGTTATTTTGGGTCTGATTCCAGGAAATGCTTGTATCCTTGATACGTTTTAGACAAGAATATTTTTTTTTAAACAGCATCTGAAGTTTGAGAGCTGAAGGCTACTTGACATTATCCTTTTCAGTTAACACTGATGGAGGATAGTTACTCAGACTTGACACAGAAACAGTTTAGACAAGGCGTTATGGCAGAAGCAGAAGGAAGAGAGGAAGGGTTGCCATTTATTCAGTTTTAAAAACAAAAAACCCAAACAAACAACAATGCAAAGACGAAAGACTTGCATTTAATCACACAGAAACCATTAAGGAGTCTATGAAGGCTCCAGGGCCAGTGAAATGCAGGTGAACCCGATGTGCCCAACATCCTAGAAAGAGTCTGTCAGTTGATACAGGGGTGTTAAACACATTTACAGCTTGTTTATGGTAAACAACAAAAGAAAAGCAACCTCCCTTACCGACCCCACCAAATCAAAACCAAAATGACTTCTATAAAGGTAGAGAAGGAATCCCATTCCACCTTCTCCCTCCAAAAACCTGAAGCAAGTCCATGGTCAAAAGACCAAAGGTGGAAAAAACCCCAGTCCCTCCCATTTTGAGCAAGTGATGAATCAAACTCTACTTCAGAAGCAGTTTTCAAACACCTGTTTCCATAAAGATCTGCCCCAAACTTGTGTGCAACTTAACCCCAACCCACAGTCCTACATTTCTGGGGGTCTGAATGTCCTCTCTTAACCTGCAACTGCTCAAAATGAGACAGGAAAATGAAGGGAAAAAAAATTATTATTGGCGTGTTCAATACTTTTGTGTCACTTGACCCCACGGGACATTTTATAGATTCATGCCAAACCTACCATGACCTGCAGCAGCCTGGGTTTGAGTACCGGCTTCATGAACTAGCACAGAGGGCCTGGCTACTGTTCCTGAGTGGTCTGAAGGAACAGACCCAGGAAGGCCAAGGTCATCGGCTCCTCCTCGCATGCCTGGGGGAAGAGTCACCAGCAGTGACGCCGAGTCCACGAGTTTCTTTAGAGCTGTCTTGATCTCCTTATCAGCACGTTGAAGTGAGGCCTGGACAGAATTTTCCATCTCTGACTGCGGGGAAGTCATTCCTACAGACAAGAAGAACAGCTTTTCTCTCTTCAGGGTAAAAAGAAAATAACAGCATCATCCAGCCCATGGAAATAATTGCAATCGTATCATCTTCCCCTTCTAGAGGAGAGAGCTGATGCAGAAATGCTTATTCCAGCAAAAGGGAACGTAGCTAAGACTTAAAATAAGAAGGCTGACACAACACGCTTCAGAAAGACGTATCTCACCAGGTTGAGGACACTGTGGCACACTGCACACGCACCCAGCCTCGCCCAGACAGCAGAATGAAGGATCCTTTTCCCCAGCTCAACTCTACCTTGGCCAATCTGTCAAAAATGTCTTTATTAGGATCAATGAAATTAATCCATTGGTGACCTATTGCACTGATACAGACCATTCACGCAAGGAAGACATTATTCGCACAGGGAAAGAGGAGGAGTGAGGAGGTACCAGCCTCACCGGTGACTCTGGAGAAGGGCAAGGGAAAGAAGGGAAAGCTGTTCTGCTTCATGAGTCTGTAAGTCTGAGAGGAGGGCAGAAAAGCTACTACTTGCAGAATAATGTATTTGTCCAACTTTGTGATATTTAAATGGTTTTGCTAGGCTTTGCACTGGAAGGTACCTGAGACTTTTAAATTCATATCGGACTATGCCTTTACAAGATACTCTAGAAGCAAGGCCACTTGGGCCGTACAGTAATGCACAACGGTTGTGTATATGGAAGCATTATACAGAGGAAGATACAACTCCTGCCTCAAGAAACTCGTGGTCTTGAAGGCAGGGAGAAGACAAAAGCTTTCCACGCATAAAAACGGATTTCCAAGCATACGTCTTTGCAGAACAGCCACCCAGGAGAAAGATACCATGGTCTCATCCCCAGCCAGTGCTAGTAAAAGAAGCTAGGCTAGGATGGCATCACAGGACCTCAGGAGCTCGTCTCATCCAGTCTCCTGCCCAATACACCTTCCACAAAACTTGAGGAGGCACATCAAAGGGAGAGACAACATCTATGGAAACCCTCAAATAACCATGAAGACAGATAAAATGAACACCAAATTAAGACAATTCATCATGTTCATGACGTGATGGCTTGGCAAGCAAGAGCACAAACTCGAACCATCATCTTGTTCAAGAAAAAATAAGAGCTCTTGCACACAAACAGCTCTGACTTGTTTAATGTCATTGGCACAGGAGTATGTCCTGTAGATGTTTTTATTCTGCACCTTTCCAGGCCTTACGGAAGTAAATTCCCAGGACAGACCTTAGCAGGTAAAGCTGAAAGCTACGTTTGGATCAGCCCCCTTTGAAGACGTCTAACTAGATTTTTGTTTTCAACGTCCTTCCCATGAGTGTAATGATTATGAAATATTTCAGTTCTGGGTTTGTTGATGGAAAAAAACAAGTTTTGCTCACAGGATGCCCCAGATTGCCCATCAGTGTTCAGCAGCACTGGGCTGGGTGGAAGACCTTTAAATATTTCCCTAGATAAATATTTTGTTTCCCTAGCGCTCCTCTTGTGATTGCTGTCCTATGAGCTGGGCAACTGCCAACAACTGCACTACTTAAAAAGGCATGAAACACATTTAGTATCTCTCAGTGAGAAAATATATTCACAGATTATATAAATATAGTTCATACATAGCCACAGTTCTCCCCCTTGCTGCTAATACCACCACTCTCCTCCCTGTTTCCATCTTGTTTCGGGATGTTACACACTATGAGGCACTTCAATATTAGCTGAGGTACATCAAAATAACACCTCAGTGAGGACACAACTGTGATGAACAGCCTGTTTCCCAATTCTAAAATCTCAACTATGAACACTTCCAGCCCACGTGTCCTTCAGCTGATAACCAGGATCAGAAGATTGACGTGTATTTTGAAGTTTCAGCTCATCCTGAGAGAAGGACCCAAGAGAAGGAGCACCGTGGAAAATTATTGACTAAAACCAGGTTCTTTCACTTCAGCACTTCTGAAAGTGTCCTTAAGAAGCTGAGCTTTTATGGAAGCTGAACCCAACCGTATTCTTGGGTTGCAACCAGCTCCTGCTGAAGTCAACGGGAAAAGTGTCTGAGCTGATGGACTATTGAGTGCCGTGAACAGAGAAGAACACAGAAACCCAGTGAGTTCAGTGACAGCAGATGCAAGACATTTATTGATATAAACTCAGCATCTAACAGCATATCTTGCATTTGATTTTTTTTTAATTTGGGGTTTTTTTGTTGTTTTTTTTTTCTTTTTGTATCTCAAGCAAACTGAAGTTTCCACTTTATTAATACCCAGTCACCTGCAGGAATTTTTACTAAAACATTCTTTGTATTAAAATTTTTAATACAGCTGTATGTTTTCATCTACAAGAAATAAACCCCCACACATCTCATTAGTTATCTACATAGTTTAATCACTTACAAGCATAATTTTTAACCTCTAGAAGAATATTTTGAAAGTATATATAATGAAGTTTTCATAAACCTTTCACTTTTTGAACAGAGGCCTGTGTAGGATTTTAAAAATTCCTTTCCATTTATTCTCTTTTGCTTAAATTTCAAAAGAAAATGTAAATGGATGTTAATTGCTTTGGGCTAACGGGTCAGTATAATTATTTCTTCTATGACCATCTGAATTGCAACCTTTCAGCTGCATCCTGCAGCTGCAACCTGAGCAACAGGAGCAAACCTCCATGATCCTTTACACATCTTTATTAATTTTTGATTAATATTATATTTTCGAGGACTATCATAGGGCAAATTCTTTTCTCAGCAGTATCTTTGTAAATCTGAATCGAATCCACCTCTTTCTGTGGAATTATTCTAGAATGATACCGGAATAACTGAGATCAGAATAAGGCCTAACAAAAAAAAAAAAAAAAAGAAATATTTTCAAGTTTTGAAAGTATTTCTTTGTTGTATGTTTGTTACTTTCCAATGTACAGTGCAATATATGAAAAAAGCACTAATATATATCCATCGTATTGCATAATTATAAAACAAACAGTATAAACCAAGGAGATGTTATAAAAAATGGGAGAGTAACATAAAAGAGGCTTGATTTCTTTCACCACATGTAATCACTGGAAAAGCATCCTATATCATGAGGGTAGTGCACAAGGTATTACACATAACGCCCTGTGTGGATATTCAAAGTAAAAGGCTGTGAAATCATTAATTTCATTTTAGTCAGTACACGATCAAGGTGCAGCCACAGAAGGAAAAAAAAATAGCATATTCTTTTCTACAAGCACCTTTTGTGAACTCAATCCCTGTTAGCAGGAATATTGCCCGGAGGACTCTGGAACAAGCTTCACAATTTTACCTAGCTGGGAAACACTCAGGCAACATCACACGTCAACATTTGCAAGGCAAAAACTCACTCAATCCTCTCGCTTCATGCTAGTCAGAAATGTAACATTTCTGGTTTCCCTGCACCATCTAAACGAAAACGTTTTCCATAGCGACAGCGCTACACAACTCAGCTGGGACAAGGTGTCGGGATTTTCCACCCCACGTCTCTGTCTACAATAGAGAGGGCCAGTGCCTGGTCCTACCAAGGTCAACGACGAACTCTAGCTGATTTCAACTGGTGCCTATATTTGGGCCTGTGAGTTCATTTCTTTCCAGGGCTGAGCAACTCGAGGAAGGTCTGTGCAACAGGAACGGGCCATGCCCAGGGTATCTTAGCCTTCCCTGGGCAATCAGCGCTTCCACTGAGCTGCCGAGATCCAGAGAAACTCAACGGAGGGCAATACCTCTACAAGACAGCTCCACAAACACGGTTACAGTAATGTGATGCAATTGCAACTGGCGGTGCCTCCAAGCAGCCCAATACATTTATGGTAAATATCTCTTTTCTTTCTTTTTAATTTTTTTTAAAACTGTCTTTGTGCTCCTGCTACTTCATCATAGCTCAGTGGTGAATTCCTCTTACCACATACAGGAGACAGCATCCATCGATCTGTTAAAAGTAACATTTCACCACTGGCATGTACAGGAGACCAAATATCCTTATTCTTCCAGCAATATTTATTGACAAAGACCACATTTGTGGTTCTTTATGCATGTTAGCATTTTATTATAGATGCAGAAGTAATTTTGTGCAGCACTTGAATTTTTTGGTGCACGTTAGATAAATCTCTTTTTAAAGATACGGTTTATAAATCCACTACGCTAGAATGCAGTATAATGAGACCTACATCTTTAGCCAACTAGGAAGTGGACTTGAAAATAGCAGTCATTTAAAAAAAAGACGGTCTTTTTTTACTTAAAACAGAAGAGAACAACGAAATCCTTGCTTCCTCAAGTCAGTGGGTCTTTCACCATTGACTTTAGTCAAATTAGGATTTCAACCAAAGGGCCTGAGTAGCCCTCGTAAATGCAATATTTTCCAAACGTTTCATTCTGTGTTAGAAGTTTAAGATAATGTAACCAGACTGTGCATGTTGAAAGGTTTATGAAGAAATTTTGATAGAGCTAATTGGTGTCAAGAGCGTCCAGCAGACTCAAAGCAGTGGCGAGCTTCACGACCTTCAGGCGCACACAGGGCCAGGAGATTGCTTGAGGTGGAACCAGTCCTCCCACCCCAAGCTGCTGAAGGATCCTGAAAAGCTTAGGTACTTTCACCTTCTTGCCACACCATAATTTACAAATCGGCACTTGAAATAATTTTTAAGTTCATAGACAAAACCGCAGTTACTCATTTCTATTTCTGTCGTAGGCAGGAGAATCAGGCTTTACCTAAACCTATCATCACCTCTCCACTATGGAATGATATATGTTCACCTCAATCAAAGCTTTTAAAATTACAAACTGTTCTGACAGACATGTTCCCTTTAAGACTGGAAAAGCTCGATATTGTATTTAAATATTTTTAAATATATTTCCCTCAAAGGTATTCCCTCGTGCATGTTACCTTGTAATCTTTGCCACCAATTCCCCTCACCTACAACAATTTTGATCAGTTTCTTTTTTGTCTAAACCGCTGCTTTCTTTTGTGTTGAAAATTATGCTTGCATCTGCTCAGCTTTGGGAGAGGTCTTCTGTGCTGATGTGCAAGGTAACAGGCTCGCCAACAGTCCCATAGCTGAGGGTTCTTGTGGAAACTTCAGTTTTAAAGCTTGACTGTCCGTTGCCTGCTGAGACCTGGACTTCAGTGCAGAAAGACGGTTTCACTGTGAAGGAGGGAGCAGGAGAAGCTGCTGCTGCTGCATGCACTCCGGGTGCCATGGCCATGCAGGTGTCACTCACACGGAAAGAGATGTTTGAGGGGCCTAAGGACTGTACACCGGTTACTCTAGATGCTGACATGAACACGGCCCCAGGAACGTGCTCCTCAAACTGGCTGAAAAATCTTTGCCTGGGGTTGGAAACCACAGGTCTCCCCAGGTTCAGCAGCACGGGCTTCCCGATCATTGGCTCGTTGATCTCTGTCTGGAGCACGGAGATCTCACAGGGTTTGTCTACCCTGTGGTTCTGATTGTCATCACACCCATAGGTCTCACCTTCTTCAGGAACATAATCTTCAAGATCCTCCAAAGTTAATACTTTGCCATTGTGGGTTAAGATTTTGCGGTCCCGGGTGCTAATGTCATCTGTCTGCAGTTCCTCTGGTTCATCAATTATAATGACATTACCCTCTTCTGGAAGGACATCCTGTATTACTGCAGGTGCCTCCTCTTCAACAGGCCAAGATAGGTCTAATTCATCTGCCACCTCTGTAACCTCTGGACTCGCTGGTGAGAACAGAAGTTCCTGCTGGTCTGCAGCAGCTGTCTCAAAACTGAAGATCAAAGGCTCGCCCCCGCAGGCAAGCAGCGGGGAAGAGACCTCTGACCCGTAGTGAGCACTTGTTTCCTGTGGGAAGCTCTTTCCTTCGATTCCATAATCCATAAATGAATTATTTCCTAGTTGTTCGGACCCACATGGGGAGCTTCTGTCTTCAGGGCTGACCTGAGGTCCTTCCTGCTCAGTTGCATACACCAAGGGCTGGATATCAGCTTCGGAGAGACCGTCATTAGGCACGGATTTTGACTGTTCCACCAATTTATTGTTGGAGTTGTTTGTGTTTGGATCATCTTCTGGGGATCGCCTAGGCCTTGGGCTGGGGAAAGTGAACGTTAAGACCCCTGAGTCATCTTTTTCTTGTTTTGCTGGGGAAGATCCTCTTTTCCTTGTAGGTTTCGGTGATTTTTTCACCTTGAATTCGATTATTTCTTCCACTTCAACCCATTTGGGCTTTTTCTCTTCCACCTTGGTCTCTATGACGACGTCTCTAGCTGCTGCTCCTTGCCTGTCCTCTGGTTCTGTGACAAAAAGCATAGGAACAGCAGACCTCGATGCTGCCTCCTGCTCATACCTGTGGATGGGCTGCCTGATCTTTGAAACATAAACCGGCTCTGGAGTTGGCTCCGCTCTTGGGGAACGGGAAGGCGAATGACCTGAAGAAGAACGTGCAGGAGAAACCCTTCCCCTTTGTCTTGGGCTCTTCACCACAGTGGTTATCGTTTCCTCTCTGATGACAGAAAGGGTTGACACGGAGTTGGCAGGAAGACGAGACTTTTCAAGGAGCCACACTCCATCAGCACATGCCACTGACTGTCAAGGCGCCACAGTGGGGTTAGTTTTGTGAGCACTCCAGCTTTTGGTGAAGCGTGTCATTTTGGAAGGGATACACACACAATGCGCACACCCACATGCCCATCTCCACTCACTTCCTGACACAGGGAAGACCTCAGTGCCCCTTCCCCCAGGGGGATCCCAGCTCCATTAACCTCCTTGAGTGCATGGACACACAACGAGTATGTCCAACTGAGAAATGTTCTTCTGGATGCCGCTATGTTTGGTGTCCTTTTGTGGGCCACCCACTATGCTACTTTGGACCCACAGAGCATTTTCATCCTAAGATTTTAAACACTCAAGGAGTTTCACCTTTTTCTGAATGTCTTTGGCACAAGTCCTGGCTTCATCAAACTCAATGGCAAAATGCCCTTTATTACAACAGGGTCAGCAATTTCTTCTTTTTAAATAAAGCATCTTATCTCTATTTTGCTGATCAAAGACTCTTTTGAGACCAGAGATCTGGCTTTTTCACATGCAGAACAGTTACATTAAAAGGTCATTAAGCTTTTGGCGACCAGGAGAAGGAAGTTAGAACATTTCCTGCAGAAGTCATCTGTGCCAAAATGTACTGATTTTTACTCTTCATAATACCGTTATTGCAGACACAGCCAGATCCTACTACCACAATTTGGCCCAGGAGTATCGGCTTGATCTAGGAGGCATGATTATAATTTCTCAGTATGTTTCTGGTGGCCTTACTTTAGATTTTTTTGATGTATCCAAAGCAGTTGGGACTTCTCAGCATCCCCATATAGATACACAGCTTGAGTCTGAACAATCTTCTGTTCCCGTCCCCGGAAAAACTTTGACTTTAAATGAGCTACAGATGAAATTGGATCAAATAGCTTTAAAATCTGTGGACAGGAACACCTAAACCTGGACCTGAATGCTTTTAAATTTGTATGTTTAACATGGATATTTTCCCTGCAGATTTTTCAGTGGCATTTCTTACATGGAAAAAACTGAAAGTGAAGACAGTGCTGTCTTTGCAAGCACAAGGAAGCTGATGCTCTACAGGCTCAGTAGAGCTAACGGGCAAAGCTGGTTTTGTGTCTGTGTTGAGATTCTGTCCTACCTCAAAACAATTGGGTAAGAAAAGAACTAACTGAAGGGTAAAGACAATCGAAGAGGGGAGGATTTACTATTAATCAAGACAATAGCTTTTTCATTTCTGTCTTTCTCTTCACCAGCCTCTAGTCACAGCCACAAAGGGCTAAAAGTCACCAGCTCTGCTCTCCAGCCATCTCTGCTCTGGCTCTTGCACTGAGATACAGAGAAGATGGAAGGAATCCCTGTGAAAGGAGAGCCTGTTTCTCGTGTTCCACTTGCCTAATCACCATGGAAGGATAATCCTCTTAGATACCTTGTAGCCCTTCTCATCTATTGGTCTCACCTTTGGAGGCTGGCATTGCCTTCTCTTATGGAGGTCAGATTTCTTTCTGCCATCAATCTCTCCCTTTGAGTACGCTGGGAAGTCCAGGACTGGGATCAGACACAGTGAGATTTCTTTTCTTCCAGAGCACCCTCTCGCCTACTGCTCATTTCCACTGCTTTACTCTTTCCCCCAAGTTTTCTGTGGTTTTGCTGTAGAGCTTTAAGGTTTATACAGAGCCTTCACAACGGCCATAGCGCCTTTCAGAATTACACAAAACTAAATCATTTTATATAAAGATGAGAATGAATCCACGTGTGCTTGCTCTACATTGCAAAGTTAAAATGCTATTTTTGGGTCTGAGACCTGCGTATATAGACATTGTTCAATCCCATGTATATTATCTGTTATTTTCTGCTAGTAGTTTCAAAGCTGCTTCCGTTCCTCAGCTCGCTACACATTAAAGAGAGCTGGAATATGCCCTTAGAGGCTTGTTCCCAAACTTTACCCCATCGCTATCCCAATTCCAGCTGACATCCACTCTAATGAGTTCATGACCTCATCAAATAGCAAAAGAAAAGGAAATTCTGTTGTTCTGAGATCCTGCTCATAAACGCACCAGCCTCCTTTGGGGCTGCAGCCCTTAGTTTAGGAATCATTTTTTGAGCTGTCCAAAGCAACAGTCTATGGGATTTACATGTCAGAAAT
The DNA here is from genome assembly GCA_013400135.1 of Rhinoptilus africanus. Lineage (NCBI taxonomy): Eukaryota > Metazoa > Chordata > Aves > Charadriiformes > Glareolidae > Rhinoptilus > Rhinoptilus africanus. Next base: position 144,940 of record VXBO01010039.1, read on the forward strand.
GTATAAATCGGCTTAACTGATGATATTTTGTATTAGTTTAATATTATTTACTCAATCAATATTAATGCTGCTGCTTTTGATTTGAAATCGTAAAAGGATAAGGAGGACAATTAGCTGATTGAAGAGGGATGTAAAATAAAAGTATCCCTCCATGTGATTTAAAGGCACAGAGATGTAGTGAGATGGGATTTACAAAGCTTGAGACATGATTTGGCTCTGAGTGATTCCTTCCCACTCAGGACTTCCTTGGGATGTTTTTGAACATGATATAAAAAGTATTTCTCTGTTTGGCTGCCCCATGGGTATCTGAACCCTGGTCCTTCAGCTGGCATAGGCAGAAACAGCTTCATTTTCTGGTTTTTGCAGAGTGAAAAAGTCTAATGACTGGAGATCTTTACTGAACTGATGTGCAAGAAAGAGGGGTGGAGGCAGAACCCCTTCCTGCCTCTCCTGTCTGCTCTTTGCCTATTTTAAGTGGAAGCTGCTAAGAGAAGGGACATGTCTTCTTATAAGCCACTGCCTCCAAATGGGCTAAGGGCATGGGTCATAAGAAATAGTCATCACAGAAAACAATAAAAGACATAAAAGGTAAGCAACCCTTAACGGTATTTTAGTTGTCATTTCACACATCCTCCTCACCATCTAACAAAAGTAAAAGAAGTCAACTTTAGATTCATGTCCAAATCAAGGATTGATTTTAGCAGTAGAACAACTCTTGAGGGAATGCTTTACCCCAAAATATCCATTGTATAGTCACCTACTACTGTTAGGACATGATTTGAATCGCTCGGAGGGGCTCTGAAGGCCTACCACAGGACAATGTCCCCCTCCTAGCACATGAAACAATTTTATCATGTATTTGTTTATGATACTTAAAAGCAAGAAGATACATTAAGTTTTTAATGGCCGATGATCTTCTGGTCTACGTATGCCTGAGAAAGTACCACTTTTTCATTAAATTAATCTTTGTATGTTGTAGGCACCCAATACAAATCAGGTTCAAAGTATCCAAAAAAGCCAAGTCATTATCAGAACAAAAATTTATATAGAAGGGGATAAAAATGTGCATCTTCCCTCTGCTTCATCATAAAAGGCTTTCCTGAAGAATTTAACACAGAAAGCCAGGAGAAATCACGGTAAGCTATGAGAGGTTTGTTAAATTTGTACGTTTGATCAAGTAGCCAGTTCTCAAAGCTGGTTTCTTTTCAACATTGAGAGTCAGACCTTTGTGAACTCTTGTGCAACTCCGACAGTATTCAGTGGAATTTTTTTTTTCACATGTAATATCATTAAAAAACCTGACCCAGGCTGTGTCTAACCCCAGTGCTGCTGTTTTTTAAAAGGGATAATAAGACTTTTTTTCAGGTGGTCACTTTGCATACTACATAATACCATGAGATCGGGTGGGATGGGAATGAACACTCTTGCATGGCCAATAAACACAAGCTTGTTATTGGAACATGCATCGGCAGCAAGGCAAAACACAAATGTTACCAAAAAAAAAAAAAAATCAGCACTTACATGATGATGGTTTTCTTGGGCACTTTAGTCTCTTGTTCAGTGACTACAAAGAAAACAGTATGAACAGCATGGGGTTAAAGAACGGCAAAAGCTGAAATGATTAAATTAACTTTGCTCAGTTAATCAAAATAAACTGGAGTGAAAAAACACAACTGTACCATCCCATCCATGCTTTCTGTGGTTATTTCCAGCATCATCTTTAGTGTTTCTGACCAAGAATGAGAATTCAGAGTGCTCTCTGAACAGTGAATGATTTGGCTTTGAAATGAAATATTCTGGGGACAACAATATTCCAAAATCTGTTTATTCTACCATGAGATTCTGACATTTTGGTTTGGCAGGTCAAAGCTAGAAAACAAGTTGGGTTTTTTTTAATTTATTTTTTTCTATAATAAGGTAGTGAAGGTGTAAGAAACCTGAAAATGCCTTGATTAGGAAAATCCTGGAGAGCTGAAATTCTTTCAACTGTGTTTTCACTTCCTAGAAAAAGTTTCCCCAAACGCTGAACAGTTCCCAAGCTTTTGTGAACTAGATGCAAAATCCAAGCTGATAACAATGAAAACTAAAATCATTATCATCAGTACAGAAAATCAGCATCCAAAAACCACCCAACCCTAGGAAACCAGGAGAGCCCTGAAATGCACTTGTGTCTACTCCATCACCTTTTTGCTATAATTTGCAATTTTTCCTGACCCTTGCCTCATTACAAACTAGAAGCTGTTGATGCATGTCAAGATCAAAAGAAAAGTAACGATTTAGCGATTTTGCAAATATGTCTTAAAATCAACGTTTTTAAAAAAATTAGAAAGACACCATTTGAAGAACAAAGAGACATTTTTTGGCAGGTTCCCACCCTATCTGCTGGAATAAAAGGAAGACATTGAACCAGACTGTTTTGAACACACTCTGAACTGCTGAACCTATTTTAGATCTAGAAAAAGCAGCAAACCTCACTTTGCGTTTAATAAATTGGTAAAGTTTCTAAAAAAAACCCCAAAACCTGCAAACAAAACCCCCTTCATTTAATCTCTAAGTAATTTGTCCAGCAATTGGTTTGCAATCTTCCAGCCAGCCTATAATAAATAAGATCTGGTAATTTTCAGTTGGTACGATTGAAAGTGAACTGCAACTTAAAAATATACCTATAAAATCATCAACACTTTTTGCCCAGGGAACTTGTAGCGTCTGTATTATTTGTTAAATAACTTCTGATTAGTGCTGATGTTCTCAATAGTGTCTCAGAACTGCACTGACTGAAAATTAAAAATACATTTACAATATTAGATGGAATAGTTTAACCTAAGTTTCCTTCCACTTGACTTCCAAGGGCTCTCTTCTGCCGCCAGGTAAAACGACAATTCCCACCATAATGGAAAAGAATTTTGTACAAAAGCTGATGTTAATATCTGACCTAGAGCTTTATGTTTGTTTTTTTTTTTTTTTTCAGAGCCTCATCTCTTGTGCATGTAAAAATCAGAATAATTTCCAATAGAGTCAAAGGAGTTCCTGCAGAATTAGGTGGGTTTAAACAAAATCTGTTTGGAAATTATAGTTTACTGGGGAAGTAAAGAGCAAAATTCTTTTCAAATGTTTATCCCTGAACATAATTACAATACAGCAGTTTACCTAGCCTTAGTTCATATTTTTTAATAACTCAAAATCTTTTTTTAACTGTACCATGATGGCAGGTGAACCGAGTGCGCGAACAATTTACTGCACCCGGGTTAGAAATTTTCACGGAGCTTTTAAACCCTTAAATAGATATTGTGCTGTTTTTACATAACTTTTAGAAAACCTCACCGAATAATCTCGTGAGATTAATCCACAAGCAGCAAGACTATCAGTTCTGAAGTAAATAGGAATTAATTCCATTATACACCTAAACATTGGTGGTTTATATAATTACTTTAACAGCAATTGTATTAAATGATGATTAAATAAGTATTTAATGAAATCTCCCTGTGCCTGTAAAAGGAAGTCTCTTTCATGTTCGCTCTGTTATTGGCTGTTCTTGCAGTCCTCCCAAATGGCACTGACCGCAATATTTCTATATTTTTATATGTATTCAAAGGTTCAATAGGCCTGGGATGAGAAAGCTGTAAGTGGCATATAGTAAACGGGTCCTGATGACTTGCAGTTTAGTGCAGGACAGATGGATTTTATATGTGCTACCCAAGGTGTGAGGGAGGATTCCAGCAACCCGATATGAAGGATAGAACCACATGAAAGTAGGATGAGAGAATTTCGGTTTCTTTTTTTTGTTTGTTTCTTTTTTTTGTTTGTTTTGTTTTCCCCCCGAGAGGAAAATATTCTGCATTTTAGCACCGGATTTATCATTTCAACTTGTTCAATAGCATTTTAGGAACACAGCTTTGCAAAGCGGGAGCCCCTGATAAGCAGGTTAAAAGCTGGAAGCATTAGGATCAGCCAGTGCTTCTATAGGATTAGACTCCTCTTTGATTAATACGTTAAATCATGGACTTACAATTGATGAAACACTTAGGGTAAGTCAGTTCTTGGCACTCTGAATGGATGAAAGCTGGTTTATGGTCTTTATTACAAACTTTAAGTCTGCTTTCTCCATTCACAGAAGCGTAAACCTATTTTTCCTGCGCCGGAACCGCTGCTGGCATTAACCACAGGAGCCCTGCTCTGCTCTCACCCCTCTGGGAGATTCACCGGGGAATGCACAAATCTGACACGAAGTGCTAAAGTCCACCTTAAAATGAGCAATTCACGGGCACGACGCGGTTTGCTAAACCGTGCAACCGAAATGCAAGTGTTTTGCACTCACTCTAAACAAAAAGGCTGCACTCCTGCGGCGACTGAGATGGTCGTACAGGCAGATTGTGCTCTCTTGAATTTGCGCTGAAAATGAGGGGGCCAGCCCAAAAATGAGACTAACCAACGATGACAACGGAATAAAAATAACAAGATAAATAACCTAAATATCACTCCAACCAGGGATCTTTAAAACAGACAGGGGGACAAGCTCCTATGCCCTATTCCTTCAGTAAAAGGGCAACGCTAAGAGATGAAGTGTGTTTTAGAGCAATCTTCCATCTGAGAACTGCCATTTTTAGCTTTTCCCTCCACGATGGGTATTACCAAACAAGGCAATGAAATAACTTTGCATGAGACTACGAAGAGGTTCCTCTTGCCTGGCTCTAACTGCACCCGGTGGTTTTCTTTATGGCTTTGCTTATCTCCACTTGTGTAGCTGACTCCTTCCCTCGTCCTATGTCCTGGACCTGTCTGCCCAGGTGAGAATGCAAGACCTTTGAAAAACACCAGGCTTTGTTTTTCCAAAACAAAAAAAAAAAAAAAGAAGAAATAAATGAGCCTGGGATGAACGGATTGCGATGGGTAAGACACCAGCCCAGAGCACATCAGCCCAGATCTGCCGCGTGTAGGTTAAGCAGCAAGGTGCGAAGCAGACAGTCAACTTGAAGTCAAAGAGAAGGATCTTCTTTCAGTTACACTTTTTTTTTTTTTTAAAAAAAAAAAGGTGTCTAAAATTCTTCCAATAGCCACAGAAAAAGAATTTTTAAAGCAACTCTTCATTGACTTCAGCGCAGCGACGAGGTGAAGCTGGAGGCAAAACTCAGCATTTCAGGCTTGCAGCCCAAGCTGTGGGTGCTCGCAAGGGGACCCCTTAGTCCAGTGGTTTCCATCCTTTGAGGATTTGGTCCTTCCAATGGATGAGCAAATCCCCACAGTCCAAGTTTAAAGCTAATGACAAGAAGTTTGGGTACGAGACCCATGATTTTGGACCATCACTGACTGCAGGGCAGGGCTCATAAACCACTGGACTAATAGTATCCCAAACTGTGACAGCAGGGTTTGGTTCAGCAGAACAAACAGCACAAAAAGGCAGGAGGATAAAAACTAAAATAGTTGCAACTAAAACCCCTTGGGTGCCTCAGGTGACTCTGGCAATAGTCATTTCACAGAACCAACGATAAATCAGGTAAAACTTAGGCCCACCACGCAGGTGAGCTAGGACAGACTCCCGGCATCTATTTCTGTTTTAATAGTACCACACAGCAGAAATGATGTCCTCTTGGTGAAGTTACAAATAATCCCATTTTCACAAATAGAAAGGATTGTGAGGATGGAAAGAGCAAGCCTTCATGAGATCCATCCGTCCTCCAGTTCCTTGCCAGATGAACCCGATTTTTCCATAGGTAGATGAAGGCTGGTTATTGAGTCTCAAGAAAGCAACGAATTCCCTCCTGGGCCAAGTGCATTATGCCAAATGCATCCCTGATGCGATTCTGCTCAGCACAATCCTCTTGCTCCATGGATGAGCCTGCTCTTTGCTCCACTGCCCTGAGGCAGCTCTCCCTCTGTTTCTCCCTGGAGATGACTCAGGGATCTATTTCCTTCCCTATTACCAAGTTCAAGCAATTGAGCATCACGGATCACAAACTATTTCATAACATTTCTGAAGCTTCCAGGCAAACTCCAATTATATTTCTTCAACCAAGCTCATGAAATTTTTTTATTCATGACTGCAGGAATAACAGCACATGGGTAATCTGGGGGCGGACGTGTATAGTTGCAACCCCAAGAGCTGAACAATGCTCCTACCGCTGTTTTACAGCCCTTTTTTGTTTTTATAACGTCCTTTGCCTTGGTACAAGGGAACTTCATTAACGTGTGCCACCCTAACAGTGATCTGTTTATGTTCCTCCACATCCTGCGTACAACTTATTCTTCTCTCTTTAGGGTGTAGAAAGGAAAAAGCATTCAAGTGCTTCAAGGTTTATCCTGCTGAAACAATTCTGGCGTTGCTATATTGCTGTCACCATTCTCCCTGTAACGCTTTCTAGTGATTTGACGGTACTCTGAGAAAGGACTACAAGGAAAGTAAGCATAAACCCAAGAGAAGCGAGCTCAGAGATCAGGATACAGATCTTCACGGCCTGTTGTGTCTGAATCCTCTTAATGTAATAATACAACATTAGTGTCTACAGAGGGCTGGCCCAAACATCCCTCCAGAGCAGAACCCTGTCTCAGATAAGGCCAAGAGCAGAGGCCTATGGAAAATGATGAAAAAAATATGAGTGGAGTGCCATTTTCTCTGAATATTTTTTTTCAGACTCCAGTCATTTGCTGCACAGCAGCTTCTTGAGTCAGAATGCCTTTGTATTTGATGGCTTTTAGCGGATGTTGGTAATAAACTACCATTTGAACCCCTGTTATTACCACAAGACAATGTGAGAATGCTGAAGATAAGGAAAGAAGGTCCTACAGCTCTTGGCAAACCTCTGGCTTTTGTCAGCTGCGTCTCCAGTAACCACATCTAGGACAGCTCTGCCACTGAGGTTCAGTGGCATGGAATGGTCTGTGCCTCTCCTAGTCCTCTCTCTTAACCCTCCAGAACAGTAAGTCATCTATTATCAATGGTCCCTTGGCTGCATTATCTCCTGAACCGCTGCTGGCAGCTATTTGAGAGAGGCAGCGCTGGCCCGTGCTCAGCCAGCCAAGGACACTGCTAAGATGTACAAAGAACCAGTTTCCTATGCCAGGAAGTGTTCCTTACGCAGAAATAGCCGCTAATTTAAACTCAGTTGTGGTGGGTTTACAGCAAACCTGTCTAACACACTGCTGGTGGAAATCCCTTCGATAACAAGGTAACTCGGTCCATATCACCCGGCAAATTCAGGTGAAACATGCGGAAACAAAAGGAATAGATTCTGTGACTACGTGATACCTGAACAGCCCTAGATAATGGGTGAAATAACACTGCTCAGGGTGTAGAGCTGCCAGTTCTGCTTCCTCAGGCACTCCGGGAGGTCTTCAGGGGTATTTCAGCAACAATCACAATCTGCCTTTGCTTTACCGACTGGCCCCTGGGTTGGTTTTTTTTCCAGCAATATATGGAACTCACGATCTGCCAGACTGACACACGATTCCGAGTATTCCAACAGGAATAGAAACCTCTTTTCTCGCACTAGTGGTGGTGTGACATACCCTTCATCTGCTCCTCCTTTTTCATATAATGCATTTATGAGCATTATATGACGCAGTTGATTTGCCGGGTTTGGAAATCAACAGATGGTGATGGGTATAGAGCTGAGCTGCAGTACACCCATGCACATCTCGGTAGACATACAGATACGTGTACACCAACAATCAACATGGATAAGATGGCAAATATGTCTGATCCTCAATGAGAGGGTTTTAAAGAAGTTCGCTGCCATACTTACAGAGCTGCTCAAGGTCATACCTTCTATGGTAATGGCTTGGTCTCCTCTCCTCTCCTGGGTCAGGGCCGCAGCGCTGTGATGGTAAAGTTCTGCTCCGCTTTTTGCAGTCCCTAATCTGTTCACCAGCTAGAGAGAATCATGCAGTGCCAAATGAAATGCAAGATGTTTTTATATAAGAAAACCTTCCTGTACTACGTTATAAATTCATTGCAATTACGCGGCAACAGAAGTGGGTGAAGAAGTGACCCGAAACCCAAGCTAAAGTTCGTATGAACGCAGCGCAGCTCAGAGGAGTTTGTGACAATGCTTTACCACAAATGACTCGCACAGACAAGTTCCAGCACATCAACTAACTTACAGTTATTTGCGGTTTGCTCTGCAGCCTGTCACTTGGTCCTGAGGCAGATGTATCTCTACCAACAGGCCCAGACTCCTGCCATATGCCCTTTAACTGGTAATTAAAGAGGAGGTTTCTTTGTTTGTCATCCACTAATCCATTCGTTACTCAGCCAAAGGAATACTGGATCTTGAGATCTTAGCTAATGGTAAATGCAAGGCAATGTGATTTTGCAAAAATTCTACTAGGAGTCTTTAAATCTTATCAAACTTCCTAAACATTTCTGCGGAATAACTGTGAAGTTGCTGGGAGCTGAGCCACTTGCTTGACCTCTGCTCATTTCCTAAATTTTTATTTTTATTTTATTTTTTTTAGTTATTATTTATGACCTCTAGGTGCTTATTCCTACTTTATTACGATGAATGCATGGACTATGACTAGTTTTATAAAATATTTTACAGCACATTTATTTTAATTTATTAGATGCTTCCGTGCATGCTTGCTAAATAAACAGGAATTTCAGTGGTTTCCACTTCTATTTACACTCAATTACTTTATTTCGGCTTTGGATGATTTCTTTGTAGTGACATGAATCTATTCTAATTTAAAGACAGTCTAGAAACAAAAGTCATGTCAGAAGGGTCTTAAACTTTGTAAGAGGCACCTCTAGATATCTGTATTTAAGCTCCAGAACAAGCTCACCCTCTTCTTATTTGCAAAACCAAACTCTCCGATCAGAATATTCTGAAGCTTTTGGTTGTCCGCAATCCAGATCCAGTCCGGGAGAACCTGACTTGGGTAGACTTCTTTGATATGGCAGGCAGCAGCAATTACTCAGCCGCTAATCTCATGCCATGGATCTCTCCCAGAAAAATGAATTCTCCTACCTACGTCATGGCAGACAGCAGATTTTTACACCCCTCTCAACTTACCTCACATTCGTAGTGTCCCATATCTTCATTGGAAGGGTTCTTGACCACCAGGACTATTATGCCGCTCCTTGGTTCACTGAAAGTCTGGTATTTACTTGTGTCCTTCAACATTACACCATCTTTGTACCACCTGCATGTGGAAAACACTGAGCATCAGCCACGAAAAAATATGCAGTATCAAGAAATCCCCAGCTCACTGATCCGTCTATCAGGGCAGTGGGCAAACAACGCAAGAGTTAATCGTTAGACAAAAGTTCAGATCCTGGAAGACAGGTCTGCACGTGGGTACTAAACTGCACAGATTTATGAGATGCATCTCAATAAACCTCATCAGCCAATGCAGGGTAAAGGGCCTCTAATCGTGCGAAGCTGTGCTGAGCTTTTTGTCTGAATACCCCAGCCTGGCTGCCGACAAAGTAAATTCAAGTGTAAGGCAGGGAGGTTAAAGAAACAATAAAACGTTGTCAGGGCCTTAGATCTGCTGCAGTCCTACGGCAGATATTATCTGTAGGTATTTCTTTTCAGATGCTAGCTAGAATAAATCGCTGAGAATCTCAGGAACGTTGGGACCAAGAAAAGACAGCGCTGGGATGGGTTTAAGGTGGAAGGCACGGAGAAGGAAGGGTCATAACCTTGAAACAAAGGGCAGGACGCTCTTCTGATCATGCAAAAATGGGAAAACAGGATTTGTTCCCATGTGGCTTGAAGAACTGACCTGATTTGAGGCCTAGGTGCTCCTTCGACAGTACAGGTAAACTGAGCATCTTCACCCTCAACAAAATAAGCATTTCTAACCTTGTTCACAAACCGTGGTGGCACTACAAGACAAGAATAAATGTAGCTAGAAGTATGACTAGATACGAAGGATGTGTTCCTTACCAGGTAATTCTCATGATGTCTGCACACAAGACACTAAAGACCAAATTTTTTGACCTAAAAATAGTTGACTACACCTGTACATCAAATAAATCTTTGAAGTATTGTCCTGTAGATGTTATACAGAACTTCTGGAATGTCTTAATATTCCTTCTGGAATGTCTTAATATCCCAGACTCCTTTAAAACAATGCATCTGTGCAGAGCTTTACCTTGAACAAGGATCTTTCCCAAGGTACTGGCATTTCCAGCAGGACTGGAAGCAAAGCACATGTACTGTCCTGAGTCGACACCAGTCAGGTTGTCCAAGATCAATGTGCAGGAACCGTCAGGATCTTCTATTATAATGTGATGGGGATCCACCTCCACGAGCTTTCCATCTTAAAGACAAAAGGAAATTTGTCTTTAGAATAGTTTAGTATCAATTATGTTTTCTCCTCGGGAATTTCATCCAGCTTTTTGACTAGAGAGGACTGTAACTGCTTTATTGAAGCTGGTGTTGGTAGTTGAGGAATGAGCTCTTCATCTAGCTCTCTACAAAACATCCTCTGGGCAAACACTGTTGAGGGACCTCATACATCATCAATCCTCATTTAAAAGTGAAATTCTCTCAGAGCACATGCTGTGCAGTTATAGCTCTGATTTACTAGCCAAAGGAACACCTGCAAAGTGACTGTGAATATGCAGAACTCATCTTTAAAAGCCATGAACTTACAGCAAAGCTGTTTCTTCTGCAGTACAGTAATGCTGGGGAAAACACTGCATCCACACAGGGGTCTGTGCTATGACATGGAAACAGCTGAGCTACTTCAAACAAGTTGCTAATTTCCTAGAAGCTAACTGCCCCAAGATGGGGATTTCTACGGATGAAAATGCAAACCTGAAAAAGCAGGGTATATTAGCTCACAGTAAGATCTACGTCGCTTGGGTTGTTTGGTAGCTAACTTTAAGACAAGACTTGGGCATCTCTACATGGTCAGCTTTTAGATTACCCCTAATTATCATGGAATCACGGAATCTTCAGAGCTGGAAGGGACCTCTAGAGACCATCTAGTCCAACTCCCCTGCCAAAGCAGGATTGCCCAGAGCACATCACTCAGGGCTGCATCCAGACAGGGCTTGAAAGTCTCCAGAGAAGGGGACTCCACACCCTCCCTGGGCAGCCTGTC
>VXBO01010039.1:159230-197027 GCA_013400135.1 Rhinoptilus africanus
TGATTCTGTGATTCTAAGAAATACTAGATTCTACTTTAAAAAATTTTAGAATAGCTCAAAAGGATAAGTGAAACGTCCCATATAGATGACCAGAAGTTGTTTATAAATGTGAAGTACTCAATGACAGAGAAATGTTGTAGGTGAGGATATAATGAGCAGACCTTCATGATGTTCTTGAAGATGTAACTGTAGGTGTCTGTCTTTGTGTCTCGCTTTGGTTTGCAGATCACAATATAATTTTTGAAGAGGAAGACATGTCTTTTGTGTCCTTTCCATGCCATTCTAGCTCCTGGAGCTCCTTCCCACACAATGAAGTGGCCCTAGTAAGAAAAAGAAGGAAAAGCACATAGTATAAATCTGGAATAATTACCACAATGTCTCACCATCATTTTTCAGTGAACAGATAACAAATGGTTACTGTAATGTCTTCACCTTATGGGTCTCTTTTTTATTACAGCACAGCAGATTGTTTCTAACGCTGAAGGTGATGCATCAGACTGGCAGCACCAACAGGGGTGCACACAGTGGTTGTCACTACATTGTCCTTTGAATGGTATTCTTTGTTGCCAGAATAATACAGAGCTCTTGTCAGGTAGGCACACTCTTGGAAATGGAAATGCCAATGGAAAATTCTATTTTGTGTGTTATGCAGTCACTTTATATGCTCACTTGGTCTCCTTCACCAGAGCAGGACGTTAATTTCAGATACTTTCAGACATACACAGCTCAGTTGGTGACGTGGGTTCCCCCTGGCATCATTGGAGAGAAGGAAGCACTCTTGAGGTGTGATTGGACTCCTTTTTGGATGTCTAAATGTGGGTGGATGAATCCCCACCAGAGCATCTCACTATGACTGTAATTTAGCCTTACACCACAATTCCCCCACAAGACACAAGCAGGCAGAGTAAAAGATTTGCCCAACATGACATAGTAAGTCTACAAAGAAATAGGAATCCGAGTAAGGGCCTTGAAAGTCCTAGACTAGTGGCCCAATAGCTGGGTCACCTTTCCTCTGTGCTCCTGAACCTCACCATGAGAGAGACCTGGAGAAGCACGCGGGTCTTTTGGAGATATATGAACAGCTGTGGGAGAACATCCATAAATTGATCCGATGTTTTCACACAGAGCATACGCAGCGTATATTATGCTACCTTGTACCAACATCCCAGCAAACTACACTCTTCAGAAGAACTGTGTACATTTGAAAACGTGTAAGCTGAAGAGGCTCGGTGAGCTTCTAACACTTGAGCAATCAACAGAATAAAACCCACTGGTGCCAGTAATTTCAGGAGCTGGCCCATGTAGCTTGCCAATAATAAGAGAGGAGGAGAAAAAATTAAAATGCTTTAAGATCATGTGGGGGCCCAGAACAAAACTGTTCCTGTTTGATGAGGAGGTTGGAAAGGCAAATAACTACGTTATGTGTGAATCGCTCCATAAGCATCTGTGTTCTGGTACTTCAAATCTTCGTCAAGCCAGGAGACCCATGTGTCTGAACGGTAAGAATGGCAATAAGCAAATACTCTCTTTCAGATACGATTTCTAAGGGGGCTTCTTGTAGGACCTAAGGATACTTGGAAACTATCGAAGCACTCATAGGACTAACACCGACTGAGAAATCCCAGTTACCTGTCGGATGGGTTCACCAAGGCTTTCCAAGGTCCCTGGATAATTCTCAATGAGCGAGACATGGAGGTTGTTTTCTGCTCTTCGGGTGAGTGCAGACACGATGGCATAAGCCTGCTCCAGCAAAGTGCAGTTTTGGCTATTTCTTGCTTTGTTTCGGATTAATTCCTGTAGATGAATGAAGCAAATGTTACTGAGCAGTCAGAAAAAAATGCATACATTTCCTTGATAGCCAAAAAGTTTCTCAATATCTGTTCCAGCTCTTTCATCTGAGCAATTTTCATCCCGTTGTCTCACTGTGAGCTGCTTGGCTACTGAATTCTCTTCCTTCTTAACCATTCTGCAGCCTTAATGAGTAATCAGTCTGGCTTTTCCTCACATCAGTTGACATTAAACAAAGACAAAGTTGAGGCAAATACCAGATATGTTGCAGTGATTGAAAAGAAAAAAAACCCAAAGCAATCCTAAACGTATCCACTGCATTTCTCTTGTGCTTACCCTGATGACACCGTGAGGCTAGGAATTCATGTGTCAGTGATAAATTAAGAGACTAATAAAAAGAGAGGTTGGCAAATATACGAAATGGCAGTTATCCTTTCCCCCTCTGAATAATGAGGGCACAGGAAGTGTACGTGCTTGCTCTCTCTTCCAAGAGACCCTTAACAATTCTGGTGTATGTGTGCAGACACGTGTTCAAAATTAGAAAGTTAATGTTCTTCAAACTATTCAAACTGCTCACTTAGGTGACACCAGAACACAGAAATATTTTGGCATGGCTGTCTCCTTCCTGGATATCCTAGTGCTATTTCCCATGGAAAAATACTATTTAAAATACTACTTTGAAACGTTTGTTTGTGGTCTGGGCTAGAGCCTGAGATAGTAGGACAGATAAAAGCTTGAAAGATGAAACTTTTCAGGATGGTAAAATGGGGCAAAGCTTTTCAGAAAACAAAAATTTTGTCTTACTATAATGTCAGTATAAAATACAAGGAAAGAAAGTGGTAAGCCAGTATCTTACACCTTGGAAACTGCTTATTTTTGAAACATACCTGTTGCTGAATGTGAAGCAAATTCATGCTTGTCATGGATATATACATACCTGCATTCATATATATATGCATATAAACACATATTTTTATATATGCATATGCACATATTTGAAGATCACTCAGATAAAGTTTGCTGAACTACACAGGGTTGGAGATTGTGAACTTTCGCTTGGATTTACATCTACAAAACCTTTTAGAGAGCACCATCACTGGTGATGGTTACTGGGTTTTTTTTTACCCAAGCAGCTTTCAACTGTAGTTGCATCAGAAGGGAGGCAAGAAATACAAAATAAAAATGAAGGCTTATTTCTACAAAATAAAGTCTTTCTGCACAAAGTAGAACATAAACCTATCAGTTATAATTGTTTAACAAAAGCGCTTCACCTTGATTATAGTCTGATACTGCTGGATCCTGTTTATGGGTTTTTCCAGGTAGTGCTGCAGTGGTGGGATAAGCGACTGTGAAGGATCTTCATTCATTAAAATTTCATCTGTGTATCTCTGAGAAAATACATAGAAGAAGGAGGAAAGGATGTTATAAAGAACAATGAAAAGGATTATTCCTGGAAAATGCTTATATGATGCTGGTTCATAGGCCTAATTCATGTCAAAACTGGATAGCTCTCCCAGACCTTACACCCCATATTTTGGATATCTGTAATGCCCCCCGCCGTCCTTTACCAGCTAGTTATTATTTTATACCGCAAGAAGCCTGAAATGCTGAATTTGTCGAGAGGAGTCCACGTATGAGGACATCGGCCACTGAGCTGGATGTCTGTCCTTTCCATTGACCTTTGCATGTGGTGTGAGTGCGAATACGTTCATTTGTTTTCTAGCGAGCATCAGGCTGGACCAGCTGGTGAGCAGGAGGCTCACGGAGGCGATAAAAGTGTGCAGGATCTGAGCAGGGGTATCAGGTGGACAGAGGAGCCATGCTGCTGCTTCAGGGATCCACAAACATCCATGTGCTCATGGATGTGGAGTGCTGTGTGTGTGTTTTCATGAGTGAACAACCTGAGCAGCTGGAGAGGGGAAAGAGGATTTCCCTATCTATACTAAAATTTTATATGAGTTCACTTGGACTTACAATGTAGTGGCCCTTAAAACATCCCTTAATTACAATTATATAAGCACAGCCACACTCATATCTATATAATCTTTATAATAATCATAAATGCATTAGCATATGTAAATATATTCCCGTATTGATTGTACCGAGCAGGAAGAGCTAGACAGTGAATACAAAATTATTATATTTAGCACTGATTTCCCACAAAACTATTTAAAAATCCTTCTCAGGATCACACTTGTGATTAATAACTACATCTCTTGATGCAGTGGGTTCCAGGACGCAGGTTTAGCAGGAGCTTTGGCTGCTGTTTTACCTTGTAGAACTCCTGGACAGCTTTGCTGACAACGATGGATTCAGCCTGTACCCTCCCCACCAGGTACTGGATGTACTTATTAAACTCTGCTTCGTGCTTGATAAAGCACATGGCCACGTCATCATCAGTGTCACATTTCTGCAAGCCTCGGAGGAAGACACTGCGGACACAAAGGAAAAAGGACATGTGAGAAGGGGGTGATGGAATGAGGTCAGAACACAGCCCCAGCCAGACTTTTACATCAGGCGATTTCAGGTTAAAGGAAATGACTGAGGGAAAGGAGGGATGTGGCCACATTAGCATTAAACTTCTCAAAGCCTTTTCATCCAGCGTGATGCTGTCCCTCTTAGCTTGAAAGTATGAAGTGTCCTGCAAGGAAGATAGGGATAACTTTCAAGGGCTTAGGTCAAACTGGGAAGCCAGCCCCTCCCCAGATCCTTATGGTCTGTTTGAGGATCAACAAACCATCCACATGAGCGAAGACAGAGATCCCCACCCCGTCTCACAAAGGATGTTGAGGAAGGTTCACAAGCACGAAGATTTTTAGCAGTGTCGGTAGCTGATGACATATGTCACCTCTTGCAATTAAAGTTCTTTTTGAGGAAAAACAAAAGAAGGGGAAGGGAGACAAGAGAAAGAAGGAGCATAGAGAAGGGAAATCTATTTTTGTGGCCCAGACAGGAAAAGCGCCAGATGTTCCACACATGCGTCCTCCCCGTTGCAGAAGCAGTGCCCTCCCGTAATAATTTCCCCAGAGTAACTATACACTTTTCCTCGCAGCCTGCTCAAACCCCTATTTGATTGCTCCTGCTTACGATGCTGCTTAGCACTGATGAGAGCACACGTTGATCGGGGAAGATGCTGCTGGCTGTTTGTTACACACATATTATTGACCTCCCCCCTAAGGTAAACCAAAAATTAGGACCACAGGGCAGGAAAATGGGCAGAAGAAAGGGTGATTCTCATGCTGTTGACAGGGACTTTCAACGAGAATGATGACTTCCCATGAGGGCAAGGGCATCAAGGTGCAAAAAGAAACCCCTTAGCAATGGGAAGCCTAAGGCACGTAAGACACCTCCCTCTCTCTGGCAAGTTGTTCTGGTTTGGGGACACAAGTGAAAGTACTTCAGTTTGGACCTTGGAAATTCACTCTGTGAACTGCAGATCTGCAGTAAATCCTTCCTTGGAGAAGGCAGAGGCATTGTGCCACGGCGTTGTACCTGGGCAGCCTGCTATAGTTGGATGTGTTTTGAACGCACGTGTGCTGGCATCTGTTTTAGATGAATGTAAGTCACCACTGAAGTGCCGGTAAGACCATGCTACCTTTTCATAATAATTCACTGTTTCTTAATTAAATTCACTTAAAAGGGTAACAAATGAGTTGGACATACAAAGCCTTGAAGCTCTGATGGGAGTCCCAACTCTGTGCTCTGACTTAAGCTATGCCATCATCTATGAACCCAACAGGACCACCAATTCCCTTGCACCTCAGCACTGCCAGTGCTCCACATCCTTCACAGTAATATTTATTACTGTAGCTCTGACGCCAGATATGTGAGCCACAGTTTGTCCGTGAAGGTATTTCTCACCTGGAATGGAAGCGAGTAATGTCATCAATATTTCTGAAGATGGTGGTTTTCTGACTGGCAACGGCTCCCGGGACATTGGGACAGGTCTCTGTAAACCTAAGGTGATGAGTCTGGAGGAAGTGAAGGTCTTGAATGTAATCCTCTTCTGAGATCAACAGTTCTTGAATAAGAATGCTGAAGGGAAGACAAAAAGGCAAAAAGAAATCACAGAAAAAGCATCATAATTATTTTTGACATGCTGAGAGACTTTTATGCTCTGAAGTAGAGATATACGATCAGAGGAACGGACTCCCTGCAGCAGGTTGACTAGATCCCCTCTGACCATAAGAGGAATTTGGACACCCTGCTCATGGAGCGACGCCTACAGACATCTACTGTTGGGGGAGACAAAACAGAGCATGAGCCACAAAAGGATCTGTGTAAAGTAGACAGGAGCAACTTCAATACCGCTTTATGCCATCAAGAAAGTAAATACCTCCATGAGACCACATGCAGCAGTGTGCCGGACTGCAAGGGAGTAACACAAGGTTGAGTGCTTCCACAGCCTCTTTAGACATCACCCTCAGATAGAGGGTACCCCAAAGTACAGAGGTTCGGTAGTTTAGGATTTTGTGAATTCAGAGATCTCCCGGAATTACATCATGTAAACTCCTCCTTTTAAGTCATCCACTATGATTTATATTGCCTGGAATTTTCCTAGGCTGGAATCAATGGCAAAACCCAATCAAAGATCAAAAACTATACAAGTCTGAGAGAATCCAGAGTTTGACTGATTCTAGGAAAGGGGAAGTGGCAGGACTCAGCAGAACAAAAACAGTGACTCTAACATGAAGGACCTAGGTGCCAACATTCATGTGAGTTCAAAAGGCAGGAAAACTCAAAGGTGCAAATACCCAATGACAAGAGCTCACCTTAGCTTCCTTTTATATTCATCTTCAGAAACAAACTCTCCGGGGAACTCAGGAACGTCTGTTGTTCCCCACTCTGGTGACATCTAAAAAACGCAAGAAAAAAAAAAGAAACATTATTCTTTTAAGTTCACACTGCTTTTATCAATGCACACTGAGGAATATCCTGTGTTCACAGTCCCTTTCAACAATCCCCAAAGCGGTGTGAAGTTCTTATGTTGGAGGATGATTAGGTCTTTCAGACCCGGCGTCACTGAAGACACACAGAAACATTGTCTAAAACATGAAAAAGCATGTCAAAACATGAAAAAGTCCGATCATGTTACAGACCCCTTCAACAACCTCCTCGTATCTCACTCCTCGCAAAAGGGATGGCTCCCAACTGCAACAGGAGCAAGTAATTTGGAATGAAAAAAGAAACACGGACTGAGCAGTCACCTTTAATTTCTTGTCCAGATAAGCTGGAGATACCCAACCCTGTCGAGAGGGGCTAGATTTCGTGGGTTTAGTCCTGACCAGCCATTTCAGAGGATGAGCTGAATCAAGGACTTCCACATATTGGCCTTCCTTCAAAGTGATGGTCTCTCTGTCAGGCGCAGCAGGCACGTAGTCAGCTGTGACCATGTAGACATCAAAGATCTGCAGATATGAAACGATAGTTATTTTGTGCTCTGAAAATAGAATACAGAAACACCAGCAGAAGATAAGCGCTTATCTGCCTTTAAGTTTTATTCTCCATCTCTTGTCGGGCAAATAGAATCACTATTTGCTTTTTGCAAGTGGAAGGTTGAGTCTCCAGGAGGCTCAGGCCGCATTTTCAAAACTATCTGAGATGTTTTGGATTCACATCATGAAACAGTGGATTTTTCTTCAAAGGCAAAACAAACAGTGGTCCTGAAAATGTCAAAATAAGTTAACCTTTCCAAAGTTTTAAGTTTGTTTTGTTTTGTGTGCGTTTGGTTGGTTTTGTGGGGTTTTTTAAGGAAGAATTTGAAAAGAGCATCCCAAGATTTTCAAATTTCTAATTTTCACAAAATTCTCATTTTTCTCATGAAGAACTTCTCAGAAAAATTCTTCTGACCAACTCTGTCCAAAGCCACAGAAGATCAAAGCTCTGACTTTCTGAAGCTCAGCCACGAAAGCAAAAGGTGTTAAATAATGGATATGGTTTGACCCCATGACTTGAACAACTTCTTCCAGATCACACAGTGAGCGTCAGAACCTGATACTCCATGCAATGTATCACAGACTCGATATTTAACTACTAAATACACCTACTAAAGTGAAGTACATCCCTACAGGGCATAGAGAGCCTTAAACCACAGACTAGTCGTTCTGAGTAAAGTTTTCTCCTTGTGTCAAACTTGTCCATAAAGTTATCGTACCTCTCCTCTGGAATCCCCATCTTCAGACTCAGAGGAGGACTCCTGAGCAATGGATGAAGGTCTGGATCGTCCATGGCGAGGAGATGCAGAGGGAGTTTTTGACTCATCATCACTTTCTGCCCCTGGCACTCGAAGTGTAGCTAAAAAGCAGAGCAGCAGCAAAGTGTGAAATAAAAATCTCTAATTTGAACATGAATCGTATCTGTGATAATTTCCAATTTCATAAGAACACATTTTCCCTAGGAAGAGCATTTGTTGTATTTAGTCTGATCTCCTATTGACATTTAGGATTAAATAAGTAATTGGGACGTTTTAATACATGAGGTTGCATGCCTACTGCAGGTATTGCCACTGCACTGCAAGAATATTTGTAGGAGAGGTAATGCCTCTATTTTTGCTTCAAGGTAAAAATTTACTACAAGACAATCAGTATATGATAGACAAACCAGTTTTTTTCATTCAATTCAACAAATCATTGTATTACTGCACAGCTGCACACATAGTTTTCAGCCTCAACTTGTTTTTTAAATCCTATTGTGAGCTAAAACTTGAAGGTGTGGGAAGTCTTCAAAACAGGATTGCTTTCAGACTTGCGAGTGATGAATAACTGAGGAACTCAAAATACCTGAGATGTTCAAAATACGCTTCCAATTTTGCAATTGCCCTCCACTCTAAAGCTTACAGTTACTCCTACTTGTTTAAATAAACACTTTATGCATAAAATTGACACCAGGCATCTTGGTTTACTGTAATACCTTTTTTTCCTAGTTCAAAACGTAGATTAAGACATGCAGTTTGGATGGACTCTTGCTAAAAATTCGGAGTCCTAAACATTTACAAATGATCATACGCGTATGTAGGATGACTGTCTCAAAACCTGCTTCATAAAGCTCACTGATATTTAAAGTCCAGCTGATAACTCAAAATAAGACTGCGTATTTTTTTACAGTAATTAAATTGCATTTGTCGGGTTGCTTACCCTGACTTATTTTTGCAGATACCATTTCTGAGATGCGGGAGGTGAGTTTCTGGAAGAACTCTTCTGAGCCAACATCAGCTAAGGAAATAGGGCTTTTGGGTACACCTTCTCTACCAGCTTCAAGGTCTCCTGGAAAGGAGAGAATTTTCTGTTAAGCAGACGATGTCATTGGAGAGTCATCTTTTTTGAGTAACAAAAAGCTTCTATGGAAGGAAAGTCTTATTTTCTTCACCTCCCTCGTTTTTAAATATCCAAATAATTCACCCTTGAACAGAGACCAGTCCTGAAAAGTCCCAACATTTCAGACAGTTTCAAGAAAACAGGACAGAAGTAGGTGGTAATCATGAAATGCAGAGACAAACTCAGCTGTAGATGTGAAGGGCAGGAGTAGGCGGGAGAGAATAGCTTCTCTTACCTTCTCTTGCTTCAGAGGGATGAATAGTTCTGAAAAAAGGAGTAAAGCAGAGTTAAACATTAACATAAAATATGTAGTAAGGAGAAGTAAATGAGAAACATCCCCTCCTTCTCACACCTCATACGTGAAGGCTGGGGATATCTAAGTTAGGTCTGGCTGGGACTGCAGGTGCTGGTAGCCAACACTCACCAGGGCCTCTATAAGAAATGGAGCATCTGGCTCATATGGGCACGGAAACACTCGGGTGTCTTTGTCTTTGAGCCAAATCCCAGCTGAGAATTCTCCTTATTCCTAACTTTTATTTCAAACTGTTTCTTGAGAAGACCTGGCAGCTCAGAATAGCCTCCATCTCCCTGGTGCTACTGGGACTTTATTCCCAGCTGACAATGAAATAAAAGTATTATAGTTGGTGACATTATGTCAACTGGGATCTGTAGTCTCAGCCAGTTTTCAGTGAACTAATGCTCAACAGTTTGAGTCTGGAGAAGAGAAGGCTCCAGGGAGACCTTCAAGCCCCTTCTAGCATCTGAAGGGGGCCTACAAGACAGCTGGGGAGGCCCTTTGTACAGGGGCATGTAATGATAGACAAGGGGTAATGGCTTCAAATTGGAAGAGGGGAGATTTAGATTAGATATTGGGAAGAAATTTTTCACTATGAGGGTGGTGAGACACCATCCCAGGTTGCCCAGAGAAGCTGTGGCTGCTCCATCCCTGGAGGGGTTCAAGACCAGGCTGGATGAGGCTTTGAGCAACCTGGTCTAGTGGGGGTGTCCCTAACCATGGCAGGGGGGTTGGAACTAGATGGTCTTTAAGGTCCCTTCTAACTCTAACCATTCTATCATGCTAGGATAATTTCCAGTGATTTAGTCAGGAAAGCAAGGACTGGAGAATACGCAGGTGCCATGGTCTTGCCAAGAGATCTGCTCCCACCACGCCAGGATGCTCGTGTGTTGGGAAAGCAAGTCGACTACCGGTACTGCAGCAGTTTTGAGGTCCATAGAGATGCCTTGTTACACTGACAGATTTTACCAGCACCAAATTCATTGATGCCAGCAGGAAAGGGGCAGGGCACTATACCGTCACCACTGAGTGAAGATAGCGTCACAGACATGAAGAGCTACCAGCATTTGCTCGCATCTGATGAAGAGTGTTTGTGGTGTTTCCCAGGACCCCAGTTCTGTCAAAACACTGACGTCTCTGCTATTCCTGTGCTTTTTGGAGGCAGGAANGACATTTGCTATCCTCCAGTCCTCAGGCACCTCTCCTGTTGCCCATGACTTACTGTAGATGATGGAGAGTGGCCTAGCAATGACCTCCGCCAGCTCCCTCAGCACCCTTGGATGCATTCCATCTGGACCCATCGATTTATGGATGTCCAGATTACTCAACTGATTTGCTCGCATCTGATGAAGAGTGTTTGTGGTGTTTCCCAGGACCCCAGTTCTGTCAAAACACTGACGTCTCTGCTATTCCTGTGCTTTTTGGAGGCAGGAAATAGAATTTCCTGGCACACGTTTTTCTGTTAGTACATAAGAAGCTGGAGGAAGCTCACTCCACTTGATATGTGACAAACCACGAATCCTTGAGTATGCCTGACAGGGCCTGGGCACATCCTTGGGAGAGGTTGTGGTGGAATAGCTGAATTCACACGGTAGCTTCCTTCACTTTCTTCATACTCCAGATAAACACTGGTCAAGCCTTTTAGGCTGGACATATTTTAGAAGCTAACTTGCATTCAGGTGGATACTGGTTTTCAGACCGTAAGTGCCTACTCACAAGCCCAAAATGGTGAATCGAGGAGGTTATTCTTCAGGTGCATTTGTAAACAAGAAGCTTGTGATAGACCCTTCTCATCTACTTTTTCTGTGAAGCACCAGCGTATTTAAGTGTTGGCAAGTAACAGTCAGACCTTGACCCTGTGAATTTTTTTTGGAATTCTGCTTAGGAGATGAAAAAGTAGCAAGAGTTTTATATGATCTACCCATTTTTTTTTGTCCTTGTTCCTATCCTCCTTGATAATCAAACATAAATGGCTGACATTGCTACTAAAATATTCATAGCACTTTCCATCTTAGGACCTCAAACTATTCTAACCCTGGTGCTGAGGCATGAATATAAGGTCTTAAAGTGATCACTTCCTAAAAGTGACTCGGGGGAACTTCTGCAGGGCGGTACCCGCACTGGTCCCCTTCGGCATGGGTGGCCAACCACTTACCCCAGTGTGGTCATGATGGCTTCTGACACCATCACACGCTCTTGGGTCAGAACTTCAGCCTCTTTCACTGCAAGATTAGGGTTTATCATTAGAGGACAGAAGGCAGAGAATGTTCTTTTTCTGTATTTAATCTAGGCATATTTTCTAAACACGGATTCCTGGGAATACTGGAATACTGAATCTGACCTGTTAGCAGTTCCTGACCTGGGATACACACTCCCATTCATATGATGTGAATAGTTTACTCCTCTCCCTGTTCACATAGATGTATGGTTGCCCCACTTCTCTACACCCCAAGCTATGCTCCTGTAGCTTATGGTAGAGTGAAAACATGGGATGCAAGAAAGGATTAACAGAAAAATTAAGTCTTTCACAATGCCACCCCTATTCCCAGCCTATATTTGCTTGTTTCACCTCTTACTGAAGGACTTATGTGAAGAGAGGCCCTGGAAAGCTCTGCCAAAGGGGAATCAAATAACTCCAGCTGCCTTAAAGTAATTCTATAAAGCCACGTACCTTATCAGAATGAAGAGCCCAAAATAATTTTTTTATATGGTGACTTTTTCTAGTTACTTTACATTGCCTTTCTTCCTCTCTTTTTCCTTTGTGCTTAATTTGTTTGTTTGTTAGACCTTTCTTCCGTTTGTACTGAAAAGATGGTGCTGTTAATCCAAATTAGGGTCAGAAATCTAAAGCATTACAGAAGTAAAGAACGTAAACATCTTCAAGACAAGCAGATTCACAGCTAATCTAGGGAAAATGCATCTTTTTCATTTGTGATTTGACTAATTTACTTATCAGTCACACTTGTTTTTCTTGTAGGCACTATATGAAAGGGATCATAGAGAATATGTTTGGATCGTAAGAAAGATTTACCATCTGCAACTTCCAGGTTGGCAGTGCAGATGGACTGGCCAGCCTTGTTGGTAGCAATGCACGTATAAGCTCCGCTGTACTTCTTTTTAACATCCAACAGAATTAAACTGTGATGCATATTTGAACTGGCAAGTTTATATCCAGGCGTGTCTGGTTTGATCCACAGGATGTCTTCCCGAGACACTTCTTTCAGCCAAGTAACAGTTGGTGGTGGATGTCCTAAAGGAAAACCAAAGCAATGAGCTTCTCTTTTCCTAATGGCATTCCTTCCTTACAACTATGAGCCATGCTGTCAATAAATGCTATTTTAATCTGTTTCCTGATACTTCTCCAACAATAACAGGCATAATATAAAACAAAGGAACATAAATCTTTCTGCAGCACACTCATAAGGTCATTAAACCTTTCTGTAAAACCAAAACTGTTAAGCAACACACCTTCATAAGTCTAATAAGAGTCATTATCCCTGTTTTTACATACAGGAAAACGGAGGTGAAGATGAGTAAGACGCTTTTCGGTAGAGCACAAAGTTGGGAGGAGAGTCCCAGACTTCGGATACAGGTGGCGAGGTTACAGTGACTTGGGTCAGAGAGAGCCTAGAACGTGTCATGAGGTGACACATGTAAATGTTCTGCAGAGAGGCAAGTTAGCTATCCACTTACCTTCCACTTTTACAGATAATGTGATGCTTGCACCTTTTTTCACCTTTTTGTTCGTAAATCTTTCTAGGAACCTTGGTGGTATCAGCTGCTCATGGGCATCTGAAAATGACATTATTGATGAAACGAGATGACATCTTCTGCGGCAGTTTACTGACAAATTCCTAGGTTTTCTGTCATCACCTGCTATGGCTTCTCTCACCTGTTTCTGATGGCTCTTCTTTCTCATCGGGATCTGTAATACAAGGAGAACAACCAAAATGACGAATACAAATAATTTTCTGTCCATGACTTGAAGGAAAAAAAAATAAACTGACTCCAGGAGATTAACCCTTGCAGGAGCTATTACACAGAAATGTTAGTATGATTTATAAGAGGCCCTCAGTTTTAATAAAACAAGCCACTAAATTTACTGAGGTTGGGCAGGAATAAAATGTATGTTTAAGAGACAACAGCTAGAGAAGTGACACGTCTCATCTTCAGGACACAGAGTAAGTTTACAGGTGAACCAAGGTTAAAGCACATCATCTTTTATCTACAGACTTCACCACCACCCTTGACTTATCTTCGTAGGCTTTCTCAATAAAAATAATTATATAAAATAGAAAGAGACGCTGGAATAGAGAAAAATAGGTGCCAAACTAGTCCAGTACATACCTTTGACTACCAGCCTGGCCGATGAAAATGCAGAACCAGCAGAGTTGATGGCAAATATTGAGTACTGGCCAGCATCTGCTTTAGTGACGTCACGAATTTCCAGTGAGTGGAATTCCTGTTTATCAGTCTTCAGGATGCGATCCGAGGGCTTTAATGGCTGTCCGTTTTTGAACCAATAGAGACGAGGCTGTGGGTACCCTGCAAGGAGCAAGTTACATACACGGAAAACAGAAAGCATTGGCAACATCGATTTGGGGGCATCTCCAACCAGGATCTGCCTTCTGAGGAGTCCTCAGCTCTGCCCAGAGCTGCTGTTTCAAGGTTTTACCCAATTAAGAATGGCTGCAAATTCATGAAATTCTATTTATTTGGTAAAGTTCTGTCCTGTCTCTTCAATTTCTAGCACTCCCCATTATTGGCTGAATATGCAAATACCTTCCAGGTTGGAAACGTAACACTTAGGTCTTATTTGCAACATACAGAATGAGAAAAGTTGGAGCCCAAACAGTTTTCCTCATTTTTATAGGCAGTAATTGGAGAAAACGGGAGACTTACTGCCTCTCCCTCCAGTCAGTCAATAGACAGACAGACAGTCAACACCAGGAGGATGTTTTTGCAGTTTTTAGATTGTAGCAGTAACCCCCTTATAAAGTAAAGGGAGCCTAGGACTGTTTAATTTATTAAAGAGAATGAAGAAGACTCTCACTATCTCTTTTTTGTTTTGTTCCTTACTGCTCCTCCATAACTAATGTGCTCAGAGAATTACAGGACTCAGTTTCCAGAAGCATACGCCTGTGATTATGCCTGTAGACGCGGACACAGAATGTGACCATCTGTCTGAGTCTGCTGCAAAAGCCATCGTTCATAAGGCTGCAGCACATCCACATTCTTCCGGCCGGTTTGTGCAAACGTGCAAGATGCACAGACTGGGATCACAGCTGCAGAAGAGCACATGGGAAAGCCTTCTCCAGCACTTCAACCTGGAATAACTGAAAGGCTCTGGGCTCTCCTCACCTTTCACCTTCAGGTGAAATTTAGCCAGTGATGCTCCAGGCGCCACGTGAATATCATGAAGCTCATCGAAGATCTGGGGCAATTGCTCTTCCTCAGTGGTAGATTCCTCCTGTTCTCGGCTAAGAAGCAATTTGAATTAGAAAGAAGAAAGTCAGCTAGTGAGAAAAGAGTTAGGAATCCGAATCACACACTATAGGTTAATTCAGTCTATCGGGTTTAGAACCATAGAATTGTAAAACAGTTAGAGTTAGAAGGGACTATAAAGATCATCCAGTTCCAATCCCCCTGCCCTGGGAGGTGTCCCACCAGCCCAGATTGCTCCAAGCCCCATCCAGCCTGGCCTTGAACCCCTCCAGGGATGGGGCAGCCACAGCTTCTCTGGGCAACCTGTTCCACTGCCTCGACACTCTCACAGTCAAGACTTTCTTCCTAATATCTAACCTAAATCTTCCCTCTTCCAGTTTAAAACCATTACCCCTTCTCCTATCACTCCCCTTCCAGATCCAGAGTCCCGCCCCAGCTTTCCTTTAGCCCCTTTAGGGCCTGGAAGGGGCTCCAAGGTTTCCCCGGAGCCTTCTCTTCTCCAGGCTGAACAACCCCAACTCTCTCAGCCTGTCCTCAGAGGAGAGGCTTCATAGTTTTGTCATCATGACAGCAGATTCAGCACCATACGACATGAAAAACAATGGAATGATACTGTGAGGAAATATCCAGGCTGGCCTGAAGCATGTTCACGCACGATAAATGTCCAGCTGTTGCAGTTACTGCATCTCAGCTGCTCTGGCTGTTACTTGAGGACATTAAACTGGCCCTTCCAGATATAGCAAAAGCAGGCTTGATGTAAATATACACACTGATCTTACCAAGTCAGACGTTAGAAAGAGCTAGAGTCCAATATTTTACCTTGAAATATATTCTTTGGCACTGTAGTAAGAGGATGTCTCTGTTGCATCTGCTGCTGTCTCATAATCTGTGCTGGTCACTGTTAAATGGAAAAGGAAATCTTCTCTATAATCTGAGCATTGAAACTATTTTTCTTACTACAATTATAGTTTCCCTACTAATCTGAGCGACTGGCGTTTCGAATTCACACTGCTACTGCAGCAGGGTCCCACATGCCCTCGGATTATGGGAAACAGCTCTGTTTACCCAAAAAGCTTATCTCTGAGGCTTGCCTTGGTGTCATCAAAACCCAACTGAACCTAAGAGGTTTGAAAGGGAAACATTTTGTGGGCAACACGTACATTATCTTTTAATATAAATGGTGTTTTTATTGAAAATAAATAATAAAATGTATCCACCTCTCAGGAGGGCCCCTTCCCTTGTTTTTTCTACAGTGATTTTGAGACTTACAGTCCACTCGAAGCTCTGCCTTGGTTGAAGCAACTCCCATGTTGTTTTCAGCGAGGCAACGGTAAACACCCATGTCAGTGGGGACCACAGCTGTGATGATCAGCTGATGGCATCCTTCCTGGTCCTCATTGATCATGTAATGATCGTTTTCCTCAATAGCTTTCCCATCCTTGAACCAGCGAACCGTGGGGAGCGGTTTGCCAATGACGATGCAGTCAAAGCTGACTGGGTATCCATCTTGTACCTCTTGGTTTTGGAGTTCAGTCATGAACATGGGAGCTAAAGTCAAGGTAGTTAGGAGAGAAGAAAGGAAAAAACTGGTTGTGGTGAAAGATGTATTTCAAGAGCATTGCTACTCAGTGCCGGAAGACTGCTGGTTTCTAGGTATTTTAATTGCAGACTATGCAGACTGTTTTTAATTGCAGACTATGAAAACAGTTAAGAAGAAACTCCCTGACAAACACTGTGAAGATATTCCTTAACACCACCAGCATTGCGATACCTCAGCTGCAAACTATACATTGCCTCCGCTCCTCTCCTTGCCAAAATGCCTTGTCTCCTTCAGGACTGTTCCAAAAACCATTTCGTTGATTTAAGTATAATGATCATAACGTTTATGGCCATATTATTGTAGCAGGGGGCATTTCTATTGAGAAAAGCAGCTTTGTAGATAAGGAAATACTTAGCAACCCCTTCCTTCAACACTAACCTCCATCCTCTCCCTCAAAATGAAAAAGAATAAAAAATCCATCAGTTTTTCAAAAAGTGCAAAGTTTCCAGGAAAACATCTGCAACAAATGCAAAACAAAGGCTTTTTGGAAGTTACTCATGAGTGAAAATATAATATTCTGACCTTCTCCAGCTGTCTTTTCCAAAGAATAAACAGGTTTGCTTCACCTACCTGTATCAGAAGTCAGCAAAGGTGGTGGAGGTCTAACTACTGGTGGTGCAAACTTCCCATAGGTGGGTGGTGTTGCTTTGCCAATACGCAATTCAATTTTTTTAGGGCCCTGTTCCAAAATGTCAATCTCCACGGGAATCCCCAGAGCACCAAACATCTCTCTGAATCGAGTGGCGGCAGTTTTTGCCTCAGACAAGATTTCAAACTTGATGTAGATGTACTGGTCATCCTCACGATACGTCTGATGGTCGACCACCTCTATGTCCCCTTCATCTGCGCTGACAAAGAGCTCTTCTTCCACATCAGATATCTCTGTTGAGATCTTGGCCCTGAAGAGTCTATGAAGTCTCCTTCCTGCTTTACGGAAAGCGTCATCCAGCTCACTGCCAGAGGAGCTCTCTGTCTCACTGTCAGTGCTTGGTTTAACCTGCTTCTCCTTACGAAGAACTTGGGGTTCCTGAGTGCCAATAACCACCTTAGCACTGTGTGAAACCTTGCCAAATTTATTGGATGCCTCACAGGTGTATTTACCAGCATCTTTCCTGTCCAGGCCAGTGATAATCAAAGAGCAGGTCCCATCGCTGTAATTGTCTATGTGATAGTAACGGCCATCTGAGAGCTCTTCCCCATCTTTCAGCCACCGGACTTTCATGTCAGTTTTGCTGTGGGCCACACACTCAAGGTGGAGAGTGCTTCCAGGCTCACCAGAGAAGTCTTTGAAGGTCTCGGTAAAGACTGGGCACTCCTGTTGCTTGATCTCTTTCCTGACTTTGTAGCCTTTGAAAGCAGCCTGGATCTTCACAGCGGCCTTGTTCATAGAAGGATCATCTAAATCTGGCATTTCTGGTTCAGCTGGCTGAGCAGCTGGGGCAGACACAACAGTCTCCACACTGGATTTCTCCCACTGTTTCCATAATTTATCTGTGGAGATGGACTGGACCTTGCTAGTAACACTGACACTTGTCTTCCCAGCTTTCTTGAGGTAGTTCACCAGGGAAGGAGTTCCAGCTCTAGACTCATCATCTGAGCTTGTGAAAGAGAAATCTGCTTCTCCTGTCCTAGCCAGCTCATCACACGTGGAATACTCCTCTGAGAAACAGTGAGACATCTCTGCTTCCTCCTTCCTCAGCTTCTGAAGTTTCTCATCCTCTTCAGGCACCTCACTGATGGAATCCAAGGTGGGTTCCCGACTCATTCGACGTTTCTTGGCCAGGGCTTCCCACAGGAGGTGAAGGTCTCCCTCCTGAGCGGCCTCAGGGGGCAAGCTGGGCTGGACGCGGCCATCCACCACTTCTTCTGGTTGCCTTGCAGGAGGTGCTTCCCTGGCGATCTCTTTTAGCATTGACACTGTGGGAACTGAGGAGAATTAAACTGATGAGATTTTAGAAGTCTAGGAGTAAGCTCTGGGAAAGCACGCGGAAATGTTATCCTAAAGGCTGGGCAGAGGAGTATCAGTGGCATTTAACCAAGCATTTCCTTGAGAATAAATGTGAATTCCATATAACTGGATGTGGTCCTGGGCAATTTGTCCTAGGTGACCCTGCTCTGAGCAGAGGGCTGGACTACACTATCCTCAGCAGTCCTTCCCAACCTCTACTATGCTGTAATTCTAGGCATGCATTTAAAACATAGCCAAACAACAATTTTTTTTTTAATTATTCTTCACACACTCAAACCCAATAAATAAATTTCTGCCCTTTTTAAATGGTGCAGTTGATGAATACCACGTCAAAACAATCAGTGGAGCCTGGAGAGCTATTTCGGCTCATCCTGTTTTGCAGCTAGACAGGGCTTTGCTGACTGTCTTGAATAGATCTCTACTGGCCATAGTGGAAGCTGAGCCCCCCATCGCACATGGAGACACCTGCCTGCTTAGATGTGTCTAAGTCAGAAGGTTGTGACTCACCCTCTTGCCTCCATGTGGTGCCCAGTGCCACTTGAGATGCTCTAGCTAAGTGGGACACCCACATGTGTCCCTCGGATACAATACAGGACCTACGGAGTGCTCTGGGTCCCTCTGGAGAAGGAGATGGAGGCCAGGAGTGATATCCTGAAGTGCTTCAATGGGACTAGATGTCTGTGTGGGGGCCACTAAATCCCACTGTAGGGGCACAATTCAGGTTCCTAAACACTATGACCCAAAGCCATTTGGGATGTCTAGGACAGGGAGCTGGCAGATACCACACAGAACATACAAAAGAGCCCTCACTTTCTGAAACAGCAGCTGAAGGCCGGGCAGAATACACTGAAGCATCTCCAAAGGCACCAAAAACCCATGTAAAGACAACTGTATCACACCTTAAATATCTGACTCGGGAAAATCTTTATCTGAGCAGCTCAAAGCTGTTAGGGATTTGGAAACATACTGGGCAATACCGAACAGGAAGATAACTACTTGTGGATTGTTGTCACAGCTTGTAAAAGAAAATTAATTCTGTCCAAGCTGTGGAGATACCCCTGGATGTCCATAAACAGAACTGATTTGGTATCACAGGAATGCACTCTCTGTACCTTCAAGACATAAGCTGGCAACAGATTTGACTTCTGGAGAAACCATGCAGGTGTATGTGTCCTGATCTTCAGGTTTAAAGGTGTGAATAATGAGTATCTGGTTTTTTCCCTCAGAGAGGATCTCGTATCTCCCTCCAGCTCGTATTTGTTCTTTGCCTTTGAACCATGTCACTCTCTCTTCAGGTTCACTTGATAATTTGCACTCCAAGCGAGCCACCTCCCCTTCCGAGACTGAGCCTCCCATCAAAGGATGGGTGACTGTAACTGGAGGCTCTGTAATTACAAACAAAAAAAGTGAATTAACACAAAGAACATATAATCTGGCTTTAAGGCATTCAAGATCACTCTGTAAAATATCTAAGCATCCCATCCGTCAATTATAGGTTCTTTAGCTGTCGTAGACAACCAAAGGAAAAAAGAAAAGACTGGCAGCATCCAAAGTTTGCACTTCCAAAGATAACATCGCAATAATTTTACGAGCTCTCCCAGCAGTTAAACCAGCTCCATCTGAATATACGCATGCAAAAGTGGTTGCATTTTTCACACTCCTGGGTATTTGCTGATCTTCATTTACCCATCACCAGTATTCAAACAGTCCTACAGATTGTAGAAGATTTTAATGTTTAGAAGTGAAGCAGTTGTGAAGAGAGACAAGAAACAAACAATAAAAAGAATTTAAAAAAAGAGAAGAGATTGTTAGAAGGGGAATTCATCCCAGTCTTGAAATAAATAAATTTATGCGTACTTAGGAAGAGTAAGAATTCTCAAAAAGCAAGAATTAAAAAAAAAATAAAAAAAATATCTCTGTATCTTCTTGACTTTGGAAGGAGGCCTGCCGATGGAGTCAAGACAAACGCATTAAATGGGGAGATGTTAACTGGGGTGTAAAGCACACCGCTGAGTTCCCAAAAGCAGCAGCTTCCAAGCGTGATCTGCCCCTCTGCACATTTCACTTGGGTGAGGGGACCACAGCCCAGAATTCCTTGGGTTTTTTGTAGACGAAGTCAGCATATGCAGCATCCTCAGTGCCCAGCTGACACACTGGCAGTTGTTATGTTGCAAAAAGAGGAAGTTTACTATTATTATTCTCATTTGGAGGAATTTGTTGGGCACTTAGCTGCCACAGAAAGAGTCACAAGAAAAGAAAGATTGAGGGAGCGGCTCTCCATCCCACCGTAGCTTCCAAAGTTTCACCAACAGACAGCAAAGAAACTGCATCCTCCAGCATTTCTTTGTGGGGATTATAGAAAAAGATATGCAAATAACATAATGAAAGAGAAAGATGGGTGAAGAAGACAACACTGCCCACCCTCTGCATTGGTCCCAGGGTCTTGGTTACCCCAAATGCATTCCAACATGCTCCTTTTGACTCATTCCGTCCTAACTCCACCAGAAAAGAAATTCATGGTGACCAGACAACACATGGATGCCGTGCAGGCTGCAAGACAGTGTGATGCAGCTTGGAGACAATAAGTGTCGAGTACTAACAACACAGCAAGTTTTGTTCATGGCAGACCAGAACATTTTTTCCAAGCTCTTTCTCCCCTATTGTGTTGGCAGCAAAGCACTGAAAAATGTGGAGTGAACTCTTCCAGGAGGTGCCTGGAACAGGTGAAGCAGACATGCCATGCGAAACACAAGGTCTACAGCAGTTTGCAGTCCTCCATGGGGGCATCTCTCCGTTCTCACCTAGCCGCACCATCTGAGGGAAGTGCACCGGCTCGCTGGCCCCAACTTTGTTTATGGCCGAGACGCGGAATCTGTAGGGTTCACCCGGGGTGAGATCATCCACCACAAACTCTGTGTTTTGAATGATGCTCTTGCTGCATGACTGCCAGCCAACACCTGGGATTTTCCTCTCCACGCTGTAGCCTAGGATGTCACAACCGCCGTCGTTCGACGGCTTGTACCAAGACAGAGTGACAGAGTGGCTGTTTTTACTTAAAACTTCTGGTTCTTCAGGTGGATCGGGATGGGCTGGAGGCACAACAGAGGTCCCGTGATGCACAACATGAGTAATAATGCTTTATACTAAAACAACCAAGAGCTTTCTACAAGCAATGAGAAGGAAGCGCAATAGATTCAGTATTTGTCTTATTGTAAAGTTGAGTGAGTATATGGCCATGACTATGAGCCACTGAGTTTCCCTTTGCCCTGATCTACATTGCTAATGACAAACATTCCTTTTCCAGCTGTCATCTCCCATACTTAATGTCACTTACTGTGTTTTTCTGCTGCTTTGTCGCACCTATCTCAAAATAAAGATGACCCTCTGCTCTCTGTATTATCAAGGACTTCACAGAAAACTTCAAGTACATTTGGGCCTTGGTCATATTTATTTCAGGTCTGGCCTTAATAGAAATCAAGTTATTGTTGGACTACAGAGTGACTGTCCAGCAATTTAAGAGTAAGTCACTCAATTTTTTGTGTAATTGCTATATATGTCACAGCATCAGGCAATAACAAATAAATACATAATGTGAACCGTCTTGCGTCCTACCAGACTGGCTACTGATGATCACGTTGAGTACACTGGAAAATATTCCTCACCTAACTTGCGCTTTGGCTTCAAAGACAGAAATAATTCTTTTAGTCTTCAAGTTCAAGGCATTTACCAAGTAAATGACCTGCCATGAGGTACCAAACCAACAAATTAAAGGCAAATAAGGTCATCAGCCAGTTCTGTAATTCTAGACACCACAAACATTCCTTTCCACATAATACATAAGCTTATTTTCTCTATTTTCAGACAAATTTCATCCAGAAAACGCATCAACATGAGGAGTTCAGGACGATAGTATTTTGCAGTTCCTAAAATGTAGGACCTCAAAATAAGATAACGCTGTTTTAAACCCATCAACCCCCATTTTTTTAGTGGAAATGACTGGAATACGTCAGATATCTCTCAAGTCTCAGGAGTCCTTACACGTACAGACTACTCATAATAATTTAAAGGAGGGATGGTCAATCAGTGACTCTTGAACATCTCCAGTACAGTGTACAGCTAAAAGACATTGCAATCATCTCATAACCATCACTGGGGTCGTGCTGGTGTGACCGTTGCTGGATGACCCACCTATGCCACAGGGGGAAGGAGCCAGACCTTGGATGCTGGAATGGACGTTGACGAATCGTTTGTCTAACCTGCCCCACGAGGGGATTAGGGAACTATCACTTTTTTAGTGATATTACAGCTATTTACACTTATATTTACTCTTGTAAATACTCTTGTATTTAGAACTATTAACTCTTTCATCTCTGAAGTACAAGTCATGTGTTTCACAGATCTTATCCTCATGAAGGTTGGGTTGGAAAACTGGTTGCCCTGCACTTGAGCAGATCAGCAGATTTCAAAGGGTTCTCTGCTGCTCTGGATAATTTTTCCATGTGCACTCTAGTTCAGCTCCCTCCCATGACCGGCCTGCCCAGGGTGATGCTGAACTCTGAGTAAATTGATTTCCATTAGATTCTACATTACATTTTACAAAAGACTGCAGCTAAAGAAAGCTGGTGAACTTTTCTACCATAGCTCGATACATTGCATCACCTAGCCAATTTTCTTCTGATGAGGTGAACAGTTTCTCATCAAAAAACAAGTTGCCCAGCAGCATCTTCTCCGACTAAGAACATTAGCTTGGGATGTGGAATGCAAAGAGAAAAGAATCAGTACAAAGATTAGAAAATTCAATGTCGTAGCTCAATACTGAGATTTCAAGTGCCACCGGGCTAGAACAACAGACACTTACCTATCACAGATAACTTGGCTGATGCAATCGCTTCCCTGGAAGCAAAGGTCACCTCTCCGGAATGATGCGGTTGGGCTTTTTTCAGAATAAGTTTGTATTTGTTTCCATCTGCTTGTATCTCCCAGTCCTCATTCGATTGGATCTCTACATCATTACTGTACCAGGCAACTTCATTAATTGGCACAGCTTCACTTAGAACGCAGGTAAAGGTAGCTTTCTCCCCCGCAGAGACTTCCACATCTGTGAGAGGCTGCAAGATCTGGAGGCGCCATCCTGTAGATAAAAATAGGTAATCAAGCCCTCAGTTACAGAAACAAAGACAGGTAAGAGATTTTGTGAATATTTCTGTGAAGCTCTGGACAGTCAGGCCTTGGAGATCAAGATCATTAAAAGGGAGGGTTTGTACGTCACCAGAACCAGAACTGAAACTTTCCAAAACTTTCAGGAGCAAAAACCAGCTCAGCAATGTCTTTCTTTCCCAAGTAGCAGGAAACTACAATGGCGATACCATGCCATGACTGAGGATGGCTGGTCTTGTACTCTGAGAGGGTTTCTGGTCCCCAGAGAAGTCTCAATAATAGCATAAACCACAACAATACAGAGATAAAACTGTTGCTGACATAACTCTCACCTC
This sequence comes from Rhinoptilus africanus, assembly GCA_013400135.1. Classification (NCBI taxonomy): domain Eukaryota; kingdom Metazoa; phylum Chordata; class Aves; order Charadriiformes; family Glareolidae; genus Rhinoptilus; species Rhinoptilus africanus. The sequence goes on from VXBO01010039.1 coordinate 183,133, forward strand.
TAGAGCCCTGAAGTACCTATAAACATAAGCCAACTCATCAGAATAATGACAGTTGTAAGACAGACAACTGCTACTATCTCCTTGCCAACTGATGCTGCTCATATCCATTTCATAGCATACGGAACAAGAAAAAAAGGGAAATTGTAAACCTGCTTCTATTTACTGTGTGGGAAGAAGACTTAGATAAGAAGCAAGCAACAAATGAAACTTTTCCTCTCTGCTACTCATCATATTTGGTTCTCCCAAATATACTCATCATTTTGGTTCTCCCAACCAGAAATTTAAGACTTGGCATGCACCAATGATTGCATTACCTTTGACCGTCAGGAAGGCTGAGGTCACCGCGTCGCTGCACATAAAGGTGACCCTGCAGCTGTCCCGGGGAGTGAGGTTCTTCAGCAGCAGAAGATGCCGGCGCCCATTTTCAAAGTAAACCATCTCAGTGTTCTCCGTAGTTTTGGCAGGCTCATCGTCAATCAGCCAGTTGTAGTTGTAGCACTCGGGTTTGGAGAGGTAACATTCGAACAGGGCTTCCCCTCCTTCCACAGCTTCCACGTTCTCCAAGCCCTGGACAATGCTGTTCTTGGCTGGCAAAGAAAGACCATGAAGAGTATTAATTGTGTGGCTATACGCATCTGAATATTAACAAACTTCGGAGCACTGGATGATTCCCACTGCTGAAAAGCTGATGGAAAGGAGGTGGATGTGATAAACTGTTCCTGTAGGTTTTGTTGTTAATTTATACCATGCTCTAACACAATACTAGATTTAAAGAAACATAGAATCATAAAATGACTTGGGTTGGAAGGGACCTTACAGACCATCCAGCTCCACCTCCCTGCCATGGGCAGGGACACCTCCCACCAGACCAGGATGCTCCAAGCCCCGTCCAACTTGGCCTTGAACCCCTCCAGGGATGGGGCAGCCACAGCTTCTCTGGGCAACCTGTTCCACTGCCTCACCCCCCTCACAGCCAAGAGTTTCTTCCTAATATCTAACCTAAATTCTTCTTTCTTTCACTTTAAAGCCATTCCCCCTCATCCTATTGCTCTTCTCCCTGATGAAGAGTCCCTCCTCAGCTTTCCTGGAGCCCCTTTAGGGACTGGAAGGGGCTCGAAGGTTTCCCTGGAGATTTCTTCAAGCTGAACAACCTCAACTCTCTCAGCCTGTCCTCACAGCAGAGGGACTCCAGCCCTTGGAACATCTTTGTGGTCCTCCAAAAAACATTTTACATAGTGAGATAGTTTAAAAATAATGATAAACCTCTAGGACCTCTAGGCTTTCATCTAGACTTCCTCCAGAAACCTGACTTCTGTTTTTACAAATAAAGTGTTGGTGTTTATATGAATCAAGCCAATCGCTGATAGAAGGGATAGCTCAGGATTATAAAGTATCATCAAAATCCTTCTGTCTCACAGCAGGAAGCATTTCCCACAGATCTCACAGGCAGTGCAATTATCACCATAATTGAGGAGATGGGAATCCACTGAGAGCTCGTGACAAAATCTTACTATCTGTCATGCAAAGCAAACCCAAGAGAATATTACAGCGGACAAAGCTACAGTGACTGTCACCTGAGTTAACAGCATATTTGCAAGTCTGCCTCTAGGGAACACAAAAATAATTAAAATCTGCATTAACAGCATTTTGAACAGTAATTTTCTGAATTATTACAAAAGCTCTGATAATGTATTAGGTTTACTTTCTCATGTGTGTGTGGCGAATTGTGTGGTCAGGAACATGCACGTATCTACACACTCCATTTGCCCGCAGAGTCATGCATCAGTTGGCATTTGCAAATATGCAATCAGCCTTGTACAAATTAAATGTGGGCTGGTGCATGTGAATACGATTCGTGTTAGACCAGCTACACGGACAAATTACATGCACAACAGCGGGAACGCACGGTTGAGTAAATACAATATACACAAGTACCGTACAATAGTCAGCATCATCTATAATATAAAGCAAAGCCCTGGGACATTCCTGTTTAGATCTCTATAACCATTAACTGGAACTATTCTAGAAAAAAAACAAACCCTTCCTCAAGTTCCCCTCTCCCCCCCCCAAAAAAAACCAAACCCCAAAGCCAACACAAAAAAAAAAAAAAAAAAACCAAAAACCCCCAACCCTGAACAATTTATTTGATAGCAAATAACCCAAAAAATTAGTTACTAAAAAAATGCTATATGGGGTTTGTAAATCTTTGGAGAATGTATAATTTTGCTAGGACAAATCCGAGACATTTATTTGTGGACTTCTGGAGTGCTGATTTCCCTAACTGCAAAAGGCAGACAATTGCAAATCCTGCCTCCTTGGGGACACTGTTAGGTTATATTCATTAACAGCTTTTTAAATCCCTAAAATGGAAAATGCTTATCCATGTAGAAAATATTATAATAAATAATACCTTGCTCTTCCGTACTCACAGCTCTGATTAGAGGAGAAGGCGTAATTGCCCAACAAAACACAAAAATTCAGAAATCAAATCAGAGCCCCTGTTCTTGCTGATCACACTAATTTTCCTGGTGACCGAAAACACTAATTCCATACACAGCCAAAATAATACGAAACGTCAATATAAAATCCTAAATCTATTTTTAATTTTTTATTTGCTCTTTCTCACAAATGCTGATGATGAGTAAGAAGATAGTTCCTGAGCGATCAGCATGTGAAATATGTAAAATACCAAGCTACCTCAGCTTAGCTGAAAAATGAAATTAAATTCCACACTATCCGTTAGCTACTGGTTTCAAGGCACGCTGTGTGTAAAAAGTACTCTGTAACAGCAAAAAAGTATTCTTCTTATTTCTTTGGACCAACATTACATCTGTGAGTTCACAATAACTCAGCAGGACACATCCCATTGCACTGATGTTGCGCTTCATTGTAGACGTATGATGCAAGTGGTGTAAGAAGTGAGCATTGATTAGAACTAAGCTCCAGTGAAATGCTGCAGTTTCATATTCAATACCCATTAACTCCCAGCTACTTTTATCATCGTTATAGTACTGGAGTGAACACCAAAAAGCGGGGATCATCTGATGTGTCGCTTATTGTGAGATGCTGCCACGATTTTTCCACCTCTTATTTGGAACCCATGATAGTCTTCCTCTTTGGCTGGAAGACCTCACCTTGAACATCAAGTGCAGCCATCACTTTAGTGCCTTCAGCTTCACAAGAATAGATGCCAGTGTCTTCTGGTACCGTAGGTTTAATTTTTAGCATGCTTACATTCCAGTCCTGAATGACAATCACTCGCTGCCCATCTGCATGTATTTCCTGATCATTTTTCTTCCATATGGCGTGTACTGGCCTAGAATATTGGCATATGAACTCTGCTGTGCCATCTTCATCAACAGTTATGTCCTGCATGGGACTGACCACTTCAATGGTTGGATCTGTTAACCAACACGTCAGGAAGGACATGCATTAGTGGATCCTCATGGAAAATGCCACTTAGAGAATTTTGACAAGCAGGGAGCCTGCGGGGAGCAAGCAGAGTGACAGAGCAAGCAGGGAGCTGCCTGGGCACACTGGGGATTAGCGGTTTAGTCTGCGCTTGTGCCAGCATCAAGCAGGATTGAAGCGAGATGGGTACATTAGAATGTAACTATCACACTGGAAAACAGGCCATCAGCAATTAAGGCTTGTGCTTTAACAGTCCTGAACGTGAACTTTTGCGCAGAACATCCGCTGGGCTTCCCTCCAGGTTTAGTTTTTCTCCCAGCATTCTCTAGACTAGGAAGCAGGGGATGCAAAACACTTCTGCTTCCCAGCACATGGCAGAAACGCAAGTATGAGAGAGGACTGCAATGAATGGGCGGCTCTGAGTGGTTCCCCACAACTCTCAACCTCACACAGCCTTTGGAAAATGCTACACATCTACTGGAGGCTCCTCGTATGAGCAAACTGCAACCACTCTTTGGAAAGAAATTCAATACTCAAACGCAAATACTCATTCCTGTCTGTGGTGGTGATGGTTATATGTCAGGAGTCACTGGCAGCATGAGGAGCAAAGATTCAGGACAACTGTAAGAAAAAAGCTCCTCTGAAGAAGGTGAGATCCAAAAGGCTGCTTTTAAGCATCCAGTATTTCTTTTAAAATACTAGTTCTGCTTCTTGGGAGGCAGCTGTAAGGCACAGTAGATATATGTAACCTCAAAACATTGTTAGCTTCCAAAGCAGCCAAGGAGTCCCTCCTGAGATGTCAAACTGGACCACCTGCATACAGCTGTAATATATATGCTAAAAAGAAAAACCTCAATGAAGTCTGAGAATGGAAATGTCTCCGCAACATCCTTCTCAGCAGAACTATGTCAACTTCCCCCCAAAATTCATAGGGCTACAATGGGACATACAAAGATGGCAGTCAGAGAAATCTGATACACATCCTTATCTTTCAAATACTTGTTCTGATCACAAGCTTTCACAGCTGGAACAAACTACACTGGACCTCTGTCTGGAATGCTCCTCTTGAAACGTGGTGTACCAGGCTGAAGATCTGGGATGCTCTAAGGAGCCCTTGGGAAGCAAAGATAGTTTTGCAAATGTCTTTGGGAAACTTGTTGCAAGGCTTGATCTTCCTCTCTCAGCTCCTTCTACCACTCCGTGTGTCTGCATGTGTTTATGGTGAGGAGACATCAGTGGCAGACCATGGAGGTGTTTTGGCTACAGGAGGACTGAAAAAGCTCAAGAAGGTGTCTGTGCCGCTGGAGAGTACAACACTGTCTCCTTTCCTAAGATGTAGGTGTGCTCCTCACAGCAAACGTCACCTGTGGTGGTGGAGAAGGAAAGTGTCCTGGTTCCACTGCCCCATTGCTCTTTGCCACTGCTAGGCTAAGACCCTGGTGGCCCTACTCACCCATGCGGAATGGCAGAAAGCTCCTTGGGGTTTAGGAGCCAAAGTGTACACTGGGACCTGGAATTCCCACCCTGCCCAAGAGGGTCAGAAGGCAGCAACTCCTTCAACCTTTTCCATTTTCACCTCACACATACCTAAAGATACCACCAGGCTGAGTCACTGAATGAATGCGGTTGTAGGACGATGATATCGTGAAGGCCCAACAAGAAAAGCTGTCGTGAGATTTCAGTTGTTATAGAATATATCCAGTTACAAGCATGCCTTACACCAGGAGAATGGGACATATGGAAGGGAGAGAAAGGCAACTTGTTCCTTGATGAAGAACAAGCCATGGATAGCTGGACTGAAATACTCCAGGTTTGAAGACCGATCTATTTTTAGATTTCTGGACAAAATAAAGTATACTAAATTGGCTGTTAATACAAGCACAGTTAGAATTTTGCTAGTGTTTTACTTTCCTGTTGAGTCGAGTGTTATTGAGTATGGTGTAACTGAGGTGTTTTTTTAAATACCTTTCTCCTCCTAATCCAATTTTAGTCGTATATTACTGTGGTTCAGGTTCACATTAAAAAAAATCCTGCCTTAATAGAAGCACAAAATAACCACATACATGCGTGTACTAGCATTTGCTGTGGGGTTGGACTTGATGATCTCCAGAGGTCCCTTCCGACACCAAGGATACTGTGATTCTGTGAAATGAAAACCTCTCAGGAACCTTTTATTTGACTGAGTAGAATACCTAACAATGCATTTCTTTTTAATTTACGTTTTAGGCCCACTGGATTTCTTTGCTTAGAGACTTCAGAACCACGTCCTCTCTCCGAAAATGTGAAACCCAAAATTGTTACAAATGGACACGGGTTGTAGGGTTTGTGCACCATGTTGTTGCTGAATCATTCTGATAGGAAGAAGTGATTTGGCGTTTTGTCTTTGCAGATGGTTAATTTTTCTGAATGTAGAAGTGACGCATTACATAGAGAAGGAAACATCAACCACTGACTACAATTCCATATTGTGGATCATTCCTGTTATGATAGACCGTCATAACATGGGGGTAGATTTTAATAAAGAACTCTTTAATCTTTATAGCTCCATATATAGAAATCCTTTTTCCAAGCAAGGAAAAAGCGTTACTTTTGTCTGAAAATTCCCAACGACTATAAAAGGACTGGATGTGAAGGAGTTTGCTTTATCAAGTCTGGAGCTCAGTGTTATTTGCAGTTTGTGGCTACCCTTACCAAATGAGAAAAATATTTATTCAACAGACCCCAAAGATTTTCTAGCACAATGGTGATCATGACTTTTCTGGCAGTCAACAGACGAGGCTCATTTTGTCACTGTGTGACTCCAATGTCACATATTCTTTGGTTTTTAGGAGAAGCTCTGGAGCCAACAATATAATGGCCCCAAGTCTCTTCTTGGTAATATACAGAGCTCAGTGCCAGTAGCCTAGCTATGGAGCAGCACAGTGGTAATTTTGTGAATTTCCAGCTACATAATACTTTTCTGGTTTTATAAAAACAGTTCAAGGAGAGATAAACCAAATCAGGTGCTACCACAGTGGTTTATGTTCAGCTCTACTTAGGTGTAAAGTGAAAGCAGCAACCTTCATCCTGCAACCCTTCCTCACCTGAACCACTCAAAAAAAATCGATGTGGTTGTAACTATAAGACTTTAGAGGTGAGTATAGGTGACTTGCAGAAGTGGAGGGTTGCAGGACACAGAAGAACTGAGAAGGGATTTAGTAAGGGTAGCCTGGAAGGCAGAAGCACTAGCGAACTGAGCAAGTCCAGAGGTGGCCGTGTGGCTCTTTCTAAAAATACCTTTGACTAATAATTTAGCTGAAGATATAAGAGACCCAGCTCTGAAGGTGACAGTGCCTGAGTCATGGCACGCCACGTCATTTAGGGTTAAAGTGTGGATCATCCCATCCTGCTCAGAGATTTCAGTCACAAAGTTGTTGTGAAGGGGAGATCCATCGAGCCACCACTGCACGTTCTTCACGCCCGGGTACGAGAGCTCGCAGGTGAACGTGGCCGACTCACCCACAAAGACGTCTGTGTTCTTTAAACCAGAAACTATGACTGCTGCTTCTTCTGTATAACAGAGCAAGAGAAGGTGCCAAAGGAAAACAAGAGCATAAACATATACATGTGTTTTCCTGCAGAACTAGCCCAAGCAACAGTGCAAGTTGTCCAATTTTTAAACTTGTAATGCTGTTCCAGAGAAAAAAAGAACTTAAGTTTTCTTTAAGGGATTGAGAAACCACCTTCCATCTTTCACCCGCTTGCAAGCACAGTGTGTGTGTGTGTCTTCAAACACTCTCATATTGGGAGGAAAATCTTATCCATGACCAAGTCATGACCGGCTCGCCTCTGCCTTGCAGCCATCTGCGCTGACATTGTATGAGGGGGGAGGCAGAGAGGTAGCTCAAGGTTTAAGTGTTTATTTACAGTGCTTTAAAAGAGTAATAAGAGTACCAACAATGAGAGAAGCTGTAATCAGTAATAACAAGAATTTCATATTTTTTTAACGACCACTGCTCCAAGCAAATAGTTTTTCAGCAGTACCACCACCTGCTGTGGTACGCAGTACGGTCAGTACATTGAACTACCTAAATTTATAAACATTGGTCCAACCTCAGCCTGGGTGTAAATGTTCATATCTTCACTGAAACCAGGACCTTCAACTTATTATTCAACTTATATTAATGGACCTTCAACTCTTTGCGCCTGAGACAAGTTTAGCCAGTTATCTTCAAAGACTTTGGAATAAGAAACCCAGGCAGCAAAATCAGAGCAATTCCCACCACATTTCACCTTACCTTGCACATAGACAGAACCTGTGGTGATCTCGTATCCGGTGCTACAGGTATAATCCCCGCAGTCATCAGGCTCTACGCCGTGGATGATCAGCTCAGCAATGTTGCCTTTCAGCTTCATCTCGTACTTGTCACTGGGCTGAATGACCACCCCTCCTTTTCTCCACTCAACGGGGGCGCCCGGCTTGGAGATCTCACAGTGCAAGACAGCAGTTCCCCCTTCTTCAGACTCTACGTTTTTCAGCTCTTCATTAAACAGCACGGGTAGTACTGCGGGGGAGAAGCAACTGAGTCAGGGACAGCGCTGAGAGGTGAGAAACTTGGTTGCAGCTTCTCCGGCTCGGCAGTTCCCCTCTTTCTGAATCACAACTTGCCTGCTGGCAATGCCAAGCCGAGAGCAGGACTTGCCCCACACCAACCCAGAGTTGTCCCATAGCCACTCATGGGGACCAGCTGCTGGAGCAGTGAGGGTGTCCACTACTACTCCATCAGGGATTGCCACAGGTCACAGGACCTCTAAAGGGCTTCAACGTGGGCGTACCCACAATTTTCAGTGCAAACAGAGAGTACCAATCACAGCAACCGGACATTTAATTGCTCAAACCACACACTCTGAGCTGAACGTTGGTCGTGGGGGCTAAATTCAGGAACTAAAAAGCGTCATCTTGTTTCTCAAGCCAAAAGACACGGCGTTCTTTATATAAAATGAAAAAAACCCTATAAAATCTATACTAACTAAAGTCTAAACTTTATAAACGTAGCCACTAGAAAAAGGCAAAGAGCCACAATTCTTGGGCTGCTCGGGGACAAATGGGTCAATTTAAAATGGGCCTGTTCTAGGTATGGTGAAATACTCCAGTCTCTTACTGTCGGGCCACAGGCAAGTTTTCTGCCTGCTCTTGTACACTCCCTCCATTAGCAGCAGCTACAGTTTTGCTCCCAGCTCTCACACAGCGACACCAAAATTGCAACTGCAGGAACAGAATTGGGTTTAAAAGGCGCGAAATTCTTCTTTGAAGATTGCGGATCAGACCCTTTCCTGCAGCTGTAATTCAGAGTGTTAACGATAACTCAGTGATAAAACATCTATATCAGTCAATGTAGGACAGCCACAGGCATAACTTGTCTGCCTTCAAGCAACGCTTCTACCTTTGACTTGCAAAGAGGCAGTGGTCTGCTGGTCCCCCGAGTCGCACGTGTAATCGCCAGCGTCCTGAGCCTCTGCGTCGTAGATGAAGAGCTCAACACGTGTCCCCTCTTGGTGGATCTCATACTTGTCACTGGCCTGCAGGACCGTATCTCCTTTCCTCCACTCCACGGGCGCGTCGGGTTTCGTCAACTCGCAGCGCAGCACGGCCGTGTCCCCTTCCTCCACCTCCTCGTTTTTCAGCCAGTGTTTGAAAAGCACAGGCAGGGCTTGAAAGGGGGAATGGTGCAAAGAGAAAAAAAAAAAAAAAATGAGTGAAGCAAAAATACAAAATGTTTTATATTGAAGGTATTGATAATACCATTCATGTACAATTCTGTCTGCGTTTGCCTACGGAGAGTTGCCAGGGATGGGAATGCCTAGGTCTAAGCCAGACAGAAGAGGAGGGGGGAGTGGAGTTTAACCAGCAGGAAAAAATTAAGTTCTACAGGAGCTGTATTTCTCTCCCCATATCCTAGACTTCTCACACAGAATTCCCAACTAACTTTGGTATTAATTTCTGAAGCCCAGATGGTTTTTCACTCTGAGGGTGGTGAGACACCAGCCCAGGTTGCCCAGAGAAGCTGTGGCTGCCCCATCCCTGGAGGGGTTCAAGGCCAGGCTGGATGGGGCTTGGAGCAACCTGGGCGGGTGGGAGGTGTCCCTGCCCAGGGCAGGGGGGTGAAACGAGATGATCTTTAAGGTTTCTTCCAACCCAGACCATTCTATGATTCATCCCCAAAATAAAACCACAGATAAGATAAAAACACTCAAGGAATATAGACCTGCAGACCTGAGGCTTCAGGGATCAATTACCGAATAATTAAGGCTGAAGAGACCTCTGGAGATCCTCCATGGATGAAGATTCCTCCACCCCTCTGGGTCTCACAGTTCCAGTGTCTGACCACTCCTTCATTTTAAAAGGTTGTTTTTTTTCCCCTAATCTGTATTTCTCTTGTTGCCTCTTGAATTGCACTTGTTACCTCTTATCTGTCTACTGAGCACCCCAAGGAAATTCTCTCTCTCCTCTGTAGGCCTCCATTAGGAATCTACGGACAGAAATGAGGTCCCCCCCCCTCAACTTTCTCTTCCTCAGTCTGAAAAAACTCAGCCTCTCCTTACACTTCACGTGCTCCAGTCCCCAGACGAACTTGGTGGCACTTGCTCCACGACTTCCACGTTTGTATTGTGCTAGAGAGCTCCAAAAATTGACACACACACCTCTCGCCAGTGCTGAGCGAAGAGGAGATTATACCTTTAACCTCTAGTCTGGCAGTGGTCTTCCCATCGGCTGCTTGACAGCTGTACTCCCCTGAGTCCGCACGGTTCAAGTCGTGAATGACCAGCGTGTGAACGTTCCCCTCTTGCTTGATGCTGCACTTCTGGCTGGAGCGGATGAGGGTCGTGCCTTTCTTCCACTCCACTGGGACATCAGGCTTGGACACCTCACAGGACAAGTGAGCCGTGCCACCCTCCTCCAGCTCCAAGCTGTGGAGCGCTTTTACAAAGGTGACCGGAGGAACTGCGGGGAAGAGGGTACCAACACTGCTGCAACCACCTAACCCGGCATCGCCCCAGATCAGAACCATGTGCCTATAGCCACGTTTTGAACCACATCAAAAAGGAACAAACAAGATTGAAATGGCCTATCTTTAAAAATCATTCCACATGCTTAATGGAAAAGTTTTTTTCAGAGTTTTCAGCCATTTTTTGGAGTAAATATGATTTGAAAATGTCCTAAGTGGGAGATTAATTCAGATCATATTCCTGACATTCTTCAGCACTAATTCTGACATATCATAGAATCATANAGGAGCCCAAAAACTGAACGCAGTACTCGAGGTGGGGCCTCACCAGTGCAGAGTACAGGCACTGTACATCTTAGCCACTTGTTTCAGGATAAGTTGGATGATCTTCAAAGTATGTTTGCTTCACTCCATGAACCATCAAAAGGACTGAAATGACTAGCTCTGATGTACATATCTAACTCTTAAGTGACTAAATTAGGTTAGTAGCATCTCCCAAAATTTCCAAGGAACCCTCTTCCCAAATACACTTCTCCAGAAGCTAAAGCAATGTCGACAGTGCTTACCAGTACCTTCTCAATCCCTCTTCCTAGGAGGTGGCTCACCTTGGACTGTTAGCTGTGCTGCTGAGGTATGCTGCCCAACTTTGAAACTGATGGACCCACAGTCTTCTAGTGTCACCTTCCTCAGGATCAAAGTGTGACGCGTCCCTTGGACTCTGATCTCATTCATTTCGTTGGATTGCAGGGGAACATCCCCCAGGAACCACTGGGCATCCTGAGTTGTTTCCCGGGACAGCCTGCATTCAAACACTGCATCTTCTCCTTCGTACGAAGTGACGTCCTTGAGCTTCTCTACTATGGTGGCTGCTGGTTCTTTATGGAAAGGTCAACAGAGTTTGATATTGACTTTCAAGCCATGCTTCCTGGGCTAAACATTTAATTGTGCTCTTTCTTGAGATGCCCGTATTATTTGAAAGAACAACCACAAAGTACTAAGCACTAAATGCATAGAAATGTAGATATACAGGTATGTAGTAACATCTTATATTCTTATAGATGCGTTATTTATGTATGTGTGCATATATATTATGCACAGATATATGATAGTCTATAAAGTATGCATGTCATACTGTATTGTGTATATAATAAATACATAATACATATTTATAATGCAATCTGTGTATTGTAAGAACATTGTAAACAGCTTTTAGCAGGTGACATTAACGTTAAACCACAGAATCATTGACTAAAGGCCCATTTCTGATTCCACAGAGATAACTGACCCAGTTTTTATCCCGCTGAAATCCCTCTCGTCTCTTGAGATCCCCATGATTCAGTTTGGTCATAGGACAATGTCTAGCTGACAAATTACTCAATCACGTGCCCCTGCCACGGTACCAAGCCCTGTTCAGCACTTCCCCAAGCAAAACCCCACCTTTCACCAGCACAGCTGCGCTGGTTTGCTGGTCCCCTGTGTCACACGTGTATTCCCCAGCGTCAGCTCCACTCAGGTTGTGAATTGTCAGCTCAGCCACGGATCCAGCTTGACGCATCTTGTATTTGTCACTTGATCGCAGCACCCTCCCGGCCTTCTTCCACTGCACAGCGGCATTTGGTTTTGAGATTTCACAGCTCAAAGTGATGGTGCCACCTTCTTCGGCTTGCTGGTTCTGGAGTGGTTGCGTGAAGATTACTGGCAAAGCTGAACCAAGAAAAATCAGAGGGAAAAAAATCACATTTCATTGATGACTGTCACTAAATTTTGTGTTTAGTGAAACTGTGCTGCCATTCCGAATTTTGTTAAAACACAATTCCAAAATTACTTTAATACCAACGAATGACAGAAAGTGCTGTATTTTCAAGAGCTGGATTTCCAAGAGCACTCTGCACTCCCCAAGAGTCACTGGGCACCGCACACACCGAGCACCTTAGGAAATGTGTTCTTTCTTACACAGAAGCAGTCATGGATACGAACTCTTGAACATCTAAGTGTGCGTATCTCCAAATGGGTACCAAAACAACAACTCAAAAATCTACGCCTGTTTCTAAGTTCTTGGGTATTTGGGAAGGTTGGATGGAGAAACACCATTATACAATGCTCCTCATTTGAAAACTGAACCCAGAAGAGAGAGGAATGCTGGAAATCTTTGCACTGATGCGTATCACTGATGGGTCAAGATGGACCTTCGGTGGGTTGATTTACAATGCACCCCATGTACAAGTTCAGTTCCTCAAGTCCAGTTCCCCTAGAACCACCTTGGTGGCTCTACAGTCACAGCTGGATTGGTATTTACACAGGAAGGAGACGTGGTTCCAGAAATCAGAGTGAATTCACAGCAACCAGGTGGCAGATGCGTATAAGAGGAGATAGACCTGAAGGTTCGTGCGAGTGGTGTAGGAACGGAGGGTGTATTTTGTGGGACAGCTGGGGGATGACTGGCGTAAATGCTTTTGTAGTGAAGGCATCCCATTGTGCAGCCAACTCCTGCAGCCCTAGGGCTCCTAGGAGCAAGCAAAGGAATAAGGAGGAGGCAGAAATAATGTCTTTGTGAAGATCTACTCTGTCAGACTCCATCACTGTCGATTCACAAATCCTCATCGCAAAAAAGGACCAGATTCTTCCACAATGCCCCCGAGTCTTACATATAGAACGTCTAAACTAACCTAGAGCTCCCTCAAAGGTGAAGTAAAAGCTTTTTGTCACCATTCACTACCAAAGATGCCGTAGTTTGCTTATCGCCAGAATCGCAGATGCTGTCTCCAGGACCCTTCAACAGTAGATTGTGGATGAGAAGCTCTGCAGTAGAGCCCATCTACTTCATCTCATACCTGTTGCTGGCTTAGAGCAAGACTGACCCTTTTTTCCACCTCACTGGTGCATTACGTTTGGGGAGCTCAGCATGAAGGGTGACTCTAGAGCCTTCCTTAGCTTCCTGGTTTTGGGAGTTTTTTTTTTTCAAAGAATGCTGGAGCGGCTGGGACCACACACAGAGACACAAATGAACAGCCACCATCAGAGGATCTGCTTACAGTACAAATATCCTGGTATCACCAGGTCCTGAAGCTGGTGTGATGGCAGGCAGGTGCGTGCCCTTCATGGGAAAGCCCTCAAGGGCTATTTCAAAAGACGCCATTTCAGAAGAACATCCTGACTCCTCTTTATTTTTGCTGATCTTGTATCTCAGGAAAAGTCACCTTAATGCTGTAATGCAGCAGAGTAGGTTTTAAAAAGTTGATATACTGGCACGTTACGCCTATTTTTAAGACAAATAGAAGTATTTAGGTGCTTTGCTCGTCAGCTGGAGTTGAGTGCCCAAGAAAGTTTCAGCACTTCAACTCTTAAGCACCATTTTCCCAGGTGGAATTACAGCTCAAAGGATGAGTAGGCATCAAAAATAGGCTCATTCTAATTTTTAGTTCCAGTCTTGGTTTTCTGAGTGAACAGAAAGAGGCCCTTGGGTCTAGGATTGTGGAAGCAGTTACTGCACTCGGATCC
>VXBO01010039.1:197609-244762 GCA_013400135.1 Rhinoptilus africanus
ACTCTTGAACATCTAAGTGTGCGTATCTCCAAATGGGTACCAAAACAACAACTCAAAAATCTACACCTGTTTCTAAGTTCTTGGGTATTTGTGAAGGTTGGATGGAGAAACACCATTATACAATGCTCCTCATTTGAAAACTGAACCCAGAAGAGAGAGGAATGCTGGAAATCTTTGCACTGATGCGTATCACTGATGGGTCAAGATGGACCTTCGGTGGGTTGATTTACAATGCACCCCATGTACAAGTTCAGTTCCTCAAGTCCAGTTCCCCTAGAACCACCTTGGTGGCTCTACAGTCACAGCTGGATTGGTATTTACACAGGAAGGAGACGTGGTTCCAGAAATCAGAGTGAATTCACAGCAACCAGGTGGCAGATGCGTATAAGAGGAGATAGACCTGAAGGTTCGTGCGAGTGGTGTAGGAACGGAGGGTGTATTTTGTGGGACAGCTGGGGGATGACTGGCGTAAATGCTTTTGTAGTGAAGGCATCCCATTGTGCAGCCAACTCCTGCAGCCCTAGGGCTCCTAGGAGCAAGCAAAGGAATAAGGAGGAGGCAGAAATAATGTCTTTGTGAAGATCTACTCTGTCAGACTCCATCACTGTCGATTCACAAATCCTCATCGCAAAAAAGGACCAGATTCTTCCACAATGCCCCCGAGTCTTACATATAGAACGTCTAAACTAACCTAGAGCTCCCTCAAAGGTGAAGTAAAAGCTTTTTGTCACCATTCACTACCAAAGATGCCGTAGTTAGCTCATCTCCAGAATCGCGGATGTAGTCTCCAGCACCCTTCAACAGTAGATTGTGGATGAGGAGCTCTGCAGCAGAGCCCATCTACTTCATCTCATACCTGCTGCTGGCTTAGAGCAAGACTGACCCTTTTTTCCACCTCACTGGTGCATCACGTTTGGGGAGCTCAGCATGAAGGGTGACTCTAGAGCCTTCCTCAGTTTCCTGGTTTTGGGAGGTTTTTTTTAAAGAGTGCTGGAGCGGCTGGGACCACACACAGAGACACAAATGAACAGCCACCATCAGAGGATCTGCTTACAGTACAAATATCCTGGTATCACCAGGTCCTGAAGCTGGTGTGATGGCAGGCAGGTGCGTGCCCTTCATGGGAAAGCCCTCAAGGGCTATTTCAAAAGACGCCATTTCAGAAGAACATCCTGACTCCTCTTTATTTTTGCTGATCTTGTATCTCAGGAAAAGTCACCTTAATGCTGTAATGCAGCAGAGTAGGTTTTAAAAAGTTGATATACTGGCACGTTACGCCTATTTTTAAGACAAATAGAAGTATTTAGGTGCTTTGCTCGTCAGCTGGAGTTGAGTGCCCAAGAAAGTTTGAGCACTTCGACTCTTAAGCACCATTTTCCCAGGTGGAATTACAGCTCAAAGGATGAGTAGGCATCAAAAATAGGCTCATTCTAATTTTTAGTTCCAGTCTTGGTTTTCTGAGTGAACAGAAAGAGGCCCTTGGGTCTAGGATTGTGGAAGCAGTTACTGCACTCGGATCCCTCCATGTCCATTGCTCAGGCATCACAGGACTTAACTTCTGAAAGCAGAAGGACTCAGATGTACTATGCTGGCATAAAGCAGCTGAAGTCAGGGACAGTAGATAGCACCCTTTTGCTAGAACTTACCAAAGGAAGTTTCTCATCTTAAAAAGAAAATAAATCAACCTACCTTTAATGGTTAAAGTGGCTGTTGTTTGTTCATTTCCATTATCACAGGTGTATTTGCCAGAGTCTTCTGGTTTTAAGTGATAAATCTTTAAAGTATGGATTTTTCCCTCCTGCTTGATTTCATACTTGGAGCTTGAGGAAATCACCTGAGCACCCTTCTTCCACTCCACCGCTGCGTTCGGCTGGGAGACCTCACAGCGGAGAACGGCTGTTTCTTCTTCCTGCAGTTCCATGCTCTGTAATTTCTCCTTGAAAACTGGAGGTGGCACTGAAATTACAAACACAGCAAAGGCATTTACAGCCACCGTTACCTTGTTTCCACAGTGTTAGAGCTACAGATGAACAGTTAAGTATTAAAAAAAAATACTTTAACTTCTGTATTACATATTAGGGAGTTAAAATAAGTGAATGGATTTTGGATTAAACCCACTCACAAACATTTGTTGAAGTTACTGAAGTATTAATCAAAAAACTTTACAGATGTTTTAACCAGTTCAGGTGGGAAGGGGACTTCGCCCAGACCAACAGCTTCAAAGCGGGAAGGAGAAGGATGTTTGACTGAGAATTTCTTCAAAATAGTGTTTAGAGAAAGAAAGACCCCAGAAGCAATGAAAATACAGATCTGTCAATCCACTTACTGGATCTACCCCAGTAATTTCTCAAGAAACCAGTTAGCTTCAGGACCCCGGTGACATATCCACTGTCTCTCCATAGTCATGGATATGAGACCACATTAGCACATCACGTATGCTCTGGAACACAAGCACCCTACTAACGTTAGCTAACAAGGGATGAATGACGGCCCTGAATTTACTGTTAGCATAAGCAAAAATGTCACCGGTTGTCACCCATCCTTTTCCTTTCCCACCTCACAGCGAGCCCTTACCTTTTACTGTGAGCTCTGCCATTGATGTGTGGGGTCCCACTCGGAAAGTGATGGTGCCAATGTCCTGCTCGGTCACCTTCCTTAACGTCAGGGTGTGGACCTTTCCTTTTTCCACTGAGATCTCATTCATTTCATTATTTTGCAGAGCAACATCCTGTAGCTTCCATTCAACGTCCCTTGCGTTTTCATGAGAAACCTGGCACCGAAACGTGACGTCGTCCCCTTCCAACACCACCATGTCCTTTAGGCCACTCACGATGGTCACGTCAGGCTCTGCAAACAGTCCATCGACAGTCAAGCCATGAAAGGGAAAACACGGATCAAAACATAGAAATATTGAATATTACAGGTTTAAGGGAACTTCTGGAAGTCATCTTGTCCAACCACTGCTCAAAGCAGGGCCAGCTTCCAGCAGGTTGCTCAGCGCCTTCTCCAGCTGAGCTTTAAGCACCTCTAAGGAGGGAGGATTCACAGCTTCTCAAATCACGTTTCAAACACGGCCGACTCACTGCTTTCAGTGTACTCGGTAACACGGCCAATATCTTTCAGTAAGTAATTTTATTCCTTGCCCTTTCTCAGAGATACATTGAGCACTGACTTTTTTTTTTTTAATTACATGTTTGATAATGTACTTGGGTGAATAAGGTGGGAATGTTAGATGTCAAAGTCAGGATTTTGAAATTTATTACATTTTCACTTAGATATCTTCACAGAGTAACATTAAAACCTTATCCCTTCTACTGTCTTTTTGCAAATTGACTCGCACACACTCCGTGCTGGTGCTCCAAGCTGGCTGGGGATCTGGTTGGCTCTGTGCTCTCAGCAGGGCCTACTGGATTAGCATGAGCACTTATTTGCGCTTCAGTTTGCTTGAATTCTGCTGCTAGGAGAGCTGAGCACCCACAGATCTGTGCAAAGATCATACGGACAGCCTGCACCAGGCAAAAGCTGTCTGTACCCCAGATCTGCTGGGGCATACTGGAGGAGAAGCAGTGTGATCGTCATCTGAGCAAACACAATACGTACTCCTAGAGCTGAGGTCACCATCTGCATGAAAAACGGTGCAGCTGGGCATAATGTACAGCGTATCTATAATATTGAGTAGCCTGTAGAGATGCTAGCGGTGATTGTTCCACTCTAGCGGTCCAACCTGAAAGCAAGCTCTGTCTGCACGGATGCAAAGGCCAGATGCAGCTGCCATGTGACTGGAAGCTGGGGACGGACCATCTGTTCACTCACATGCGTATGATGTCAAGCAAATATTTCAAGCCATGAGTCACAAATTACAGCTGTCTTGTTCTCTCCTGTCCACCAAGTGAATTTTTGCTTCGGTGCATTCATTGACCATAAGATTTTTTTTAATGATACCCTTCCTACGCTCTGTGTTTATCACAATTGTTTATCACAATAGTGACAATTATGTTGCAAAATCTTAGCATCCTCAAGTGAAAATCCCCTTGCCCCAATAAACAGGTCTTGCCTTTCACGGTCAGTTTTGCGGAGCTCGTCTCATCTCCAGCCTTGCAGGAATACTCTCCAGCATCGCTGGGCTCCAGGCGGTGAACACGCAGCTCGCGGAGGGTGCCGTCCTGCCACATTTCGTACTTGGAGCTTGAGCGAAGGACGACTCCGTCTTTCCTCCACTCCACTTCTGCTTTGCTAACGGAAATCTCGCAGCGCAGCCTGGCCGTTCCTCCCGCTTCCACTTCTTCATCCTTCAGCTGCTGCTTCAGCCGCGGTTTGATGGCTGCAGAGCGAAAAATAATTAACACATGATCCATTAGCTCGAAGGCCAGGTTTGAAGAACTCAGCACAAGAGACCTGGGGTCTGATGCTGCAGAACAAATTTGCATTAAGTGGTTATATGATAAAGCATTAAGTGGTTATATGATAATAACAACCTTTTTTTCCTCTATAAACAGAACTATATTCTGTATATCCAGACATGGAAAAGATCAGAAAGTTCCTCAAATACATTTGTTTCCCATAAAGTCAAGAGCATCCTCATTACACCTCTTATACATCTACTCTGGGTATTGGAGACTCCAGCAGTGTAAATCTGTTCATTTTTATAGAAATACTTATGACATCCAACACCATAAATGCTGTAAAGCTTTAAACACGTTTCTGATTTCTCTGCTGGCTTTTCAAAGCCCTGGACCCTCACCAGTGAGTCCTTCCAGATGATTCACAAAGAAATGGACTACATTGATTCAAGTGGCGCAGGGACCAGCTTGTCACTAAAGAAAACAAGAAGGGAATATCTATTATGTGTGTGTGTGTGAGCAGTTGTGAAAACAGGAGTCTCGGAGCTTGTGGTTCCTCGGTCTAAACCCTCCTGTGACGCATGTAAAGCAGGCACAGGGCTCTTTCATTTGCAGTTGGAAAGGTTGTGGCTCAGATCAAAACCACAAGGTTCCACCCAACAGTTTGAGACACCCACAAAGATTTCACGGATGGTGAGGAATCACAGACATTACTCCTCATTTGTTTAAACACAGCGTCCTCAGGATCTTCGTGGGAAGGCAGTACAAAAATTGAAAACAGCAAATTTTTTAAACGCACTTGTAAATGACTTATGATTAGTTACTTATTCAACTGAGCCAGAAAAGAATGCAAAGTGCCAAAAAAAAAGACCTAATAGAATTTCAAAATCTCTACAATGCAGAGTTTCTTTCCTTTGTCAGTGTCAGAGGACGGGGTGAATACGCTACACACTGTATTTTACAGGCTTAAATAGCCACTTTTCAAATCCTGTCCCATAAGATCCACTTTTCTGTATTCTGGTTTATGACTGGGCACCTGCCTCCCTCTTTATCTTAACTTTTGGGTGTCTTATTCACCAATGAATAAAGCCACATCATTCACACAGTTTCACGAATCCCTTTTATCCTCTGTTCCATTCTGATGCAATGCTAACCATTCACTCTGAGGACTGCTGTGCTCTGCTGGTCTCCCGTATCACATGTGTAATCAGAGGCATCTTCTGCTTCTACATTACGAATCACGAGTTCAGCTGTGCGACCATTTAATTTAATTTCATATTTGGCACATGGGAAGAGCTCCATTGTGCCTTTCCTCCACTCCACTGTTGCATTATCCTTTGTCAGCTCACACTGGAATTTCACCGCAGCTCCTTCTTCTGCCTCCTTGTCCTTGAGCTCTTTTTTGAAAAGAACTGGCAGAGCTGAAGGGAGAAAAAAGAAAAAGAAGGAACAGGAGCTTTTATTGAAGCCTGAGTCAAGTTCTGGTTAATACAGTCAGACTGAAACTTTGGAAAACAAGACACTGTGCTTTGCAGTGATCCATTTCCTAATTTTCTTTTTTTTTGATCCATTTCCTAATTTGCCTGGAGATACGAGGAGATCTTGCTGCGTTAGAAGCAGCCATCAGCACTTCGAACATTTATTTCCTTTGTTGCTTGACTCAAGTCCTTCTCGGGGTTGAATTCTTCAAATGAATTTATCCTTCAGTTGATCTAACAAAGATTTCAAGAGTAAAGAAGTTGAAAACTCCATGGCAGCCTTGACAGATCGGGAAGGTCGTTGCCAGTTTCTTCCCGGATTTGGAAGAAAATATTTTTTTAAATATTTAAGCTATGTATCATGTGAAGTGTCCAGATGTTACACTAAAGCATTGCTTTGTCTTAAATATCTCCCCAGCCATATAGCTAAAAAGTATTTCTTCTGAGAACCCAAGACCCAAATGCAACACTGGAAGAACAAAGTATCATCCTCTTCCACTCTCATTTAAGAAAAATAATAAAAAGAATCCTAGCGTACCAGATGAAAAAGAAGATGTTTATAGGGGAAAAAAACCCATGTACTTCAAAATATTTGCATTCAAACCGTTGCTTTGCACGTTGGATGGAATATGTTGCTTTAGGAGTCAGCTCGCACCACCTACCTTTCACATTTAAAGACGCCTTGGTTTCCTGCTCCCCAGTATCACAGCTGTATTCTCCTGTATCTTCTAATTTGAGATTGTGTATTAAGAGCTCTACCCAGCACTCCCTCTGCCTCATTTCGTACTTCGGGCTGGGCTGCAGCCCCACTCCTCCTCTCCTCCATTCCACTGCAGCATTGGGATTTGACAGCTCACAGCAGAACGTAGCTGTACTTCCTTCCTCTGATTCCTTATTCTGAAGGGGTTGCTTAAATGTGACAGGCAGGGCTGCAAAATTATAGAAGGAAATGTTTTCAGAGTGCTTTAGTCCGGAGAGGACCCAATCCTACCATCATTCTTCAGAAATGGCCTATTCTAACGATTCCACAGGCCTCGGGCTGCAACACCCGCTCTTGGGAGCACGTTTCTTGAGCCACTACGTGAACCAAGAGCTGAGAGCAGATGGCAACAGCTGATCTTAGAGAGTAGTTCACAGAACGGCATGGTTTGTGGGCTGAAGGAGTCAGACATTCCCTCTAGAAGTTTGTCCATGCCAACTAGGGGTGCTTTAGTCAAAGATTTCTGGGACACAGACCCTTGTTCCTTAACAAACATCTGCGAGTTTGCACTACTAAGCTAAGAGTATTTTTCCCCCAAATAAGGTATCTATCAACATATAAAAGATCAAGTTAACATTCGAAACACAAAACGACACAACACAGCAAGAAATGACGATAGAGTGATAAATGGAAGAGAAAATTCAGATTCCTGGCAACACCTTGCTCGGGATGGTAGAAGGAGCCGAGGAAAACAGATGAACTCAGTGTTTACACCCAAGTCCCAAAGAATCAAGTAATAATACCGTACATTCGCACGTTACAAAAAACCCCTTATCCACCTATTGTTGCATCCTTTATCATCCCAATCAGGCATCCCTTATGCCTACTGATGCAATCAACAGTCCCAAATAACCATCAGCCTGCCTGGTTTCTTTTCTGTTATCCATTCCCACATGCAGCCACACTCCCTGCACCCGGAGAGCAGGAAGGTTCATCATTCCTGCTCTGGCAGGGGGGTTGGACTAGATGATCTACTAAGGTCCCTTCCAACCCCATGATTCTATGATTCTATGATATTTTGACATCATGACAACATTTAATTGCTCTGATGCTAATTAAGCACTCCAGGTACTGCAAGCAGAACCTTTCTAACTTGACCATGTGTCAAGCTGAAGTAGAATATGTATGTTGGCATGGACATCAAAACCAATGTAGGGCTGTAGGGAACACAGAGAGATGCTCCTTTCACTTCATCTCTGCTGAGCCAAGGGTCAGTGCTCTGCCTACCATGCACAGTTACCACAGCCGTTGTCTGCTGATGTCCAGAGTCGCAGGTGTACTTTCCTGAATCATCCAGTTCTAAGTCATAAATGACCAATTCAGCAGCGGAGCCCTCCTGTTTCATCTCGTATTTCAAACCAGGGTAGAGAGTAGCATCGCCCTTTCTCCACTCTACTGGAGCCTTGGCTTTGGTAAGCTCACACCTCAGTACTGCTGTCCCACCTTCTTCTGCCTCCGTATTCTCAAGCTCTTGTTTAAAAAGTGCTGGCAGGGCTATAAAATAGAAATATAACTTGCAACATACTGCAGTTGGAGTTGGGGAAAGAAACAGTAGAAAGAAAATGAAAGCAGCAAAAGAAGTTTTTTGCAGATGCCTCTAAGCCTCAATCCTCTAGATTCAAAGTACAAGGCTATTTCCCCAGAGAGGTAATAGGAATATCTGCAGAACATGAAGAAACTGATTTCAAGTTACATTTGACATGAAGTATACACAAGCTTAAGCTAATCGATGTTCTAAAAATGGCAGAATATTTTTCCTACTACAGAAGCAGCCAATGTGTTGCCCTGATCACAGAGGAGACACTCTGAAGGCCAGCGGGGAGGTGTAAGAGCTCAGATTCCCTCTTAAGGCAGGCTGCTTGCAGGGGGAGATTGCAATTATCCTGAAAGCAATATAGAGATGGAATGTGTTTAGTTCTGCATTGCAATTCCCTGTTTTCTTCCCGGTCACTCTATTAGGCTGCATAGACCGTGCTATTCTGCCACCTTCCTTAGGAATCATAGGCTAGTCTTCTCCATAAATGACCCTAACATAGAGATTTTACTTTCAGAATTTATTATAACCTTTCACGCTCATTTTTTATTTTTATTTTTTTTTTACCATTGACTGTCAAAGTGGCAGTTGTCTGCTGATCTCCACACACGCAGGTGTAATCTCCAGCATCCTCCACATCCAGGTCATTGATAATTAGCTTCGCAGCAGCACCATCTTGACTCATTTGATATTTGCTGCTTGCTTTGAGCAACTCCTGGCCTTTCTTCCATGTCACCGCAGCAGGTTTAGTCAGCTCGCAGTACAGAGCGGCTGTCCCACTTTCTACGGCTTCTAGGTCCTTCAGGTCTTTTTTGAATTCCGGAGGCAGTGCTGAGGAGTAAAAGAATTACCACAGAGAGTGTGAATATTCCTAAAAAAGCAGCTAGATGAGGTCCTGGGGGAAAGGACGCGTGGAGCACTACGGAGCCCTGATCCAGGTCAGTGGAACACAATGGAAAAATCTCCCCCGACTTCCCTGGACTCTGAATCAGGGCAAGGAAAGTGAGAAGGACCAGCACAGCTGAGGAGAACGCACACCAACAGACAGCTTTTTCCCAATTCTAACAGAAGGAGGAAGAACATAAGCAAATTCCAAGGGAACACAAGCAAACAGAAAGGGAATGGGAACAGACCGTAGTAACAGAGACTTGGGCAGGTCTAGGGTTTGGAGTACATCAGTCCCAAGGATTATTTTACCATGCACTGTTAAGGCAGCTGTGGTGGTCTTGTCTCCACACACACAGGTATAATCTCCAGCATCGTTTAAGTCTAAATCTTGAACCACCAGCTCCACAACACAGCCTTCCTGTCTCATCCTGTACTTGTTGTCCGAGGTGAGGACGCGATGGCCCTTCTTCCACTGAACATGGGCAGATGCCTTGCTGAGCTCGCAGTGCAAAGTGACCGTTCCACCTTCTACTGCTTCCTGGCTGGTCATTTCTTCTTGGAAAAATGGAGGCACAGCTGAAGGATGCAGGTAAAAACCATTAAAAACTGAAGGTAGGTCCAGGGATGGGTGAGAGTAGGAAGTGACAGGGGAAAGTTGCAAAGGTTATGGAAGGATGAGCATCAGCAAGAAAGACGGGAAAGAGAAAGGAAAATGTCACAGAGGGAATATATACCCTTAACCTTTGGTTCACGCTGGCTTCCTACTAGCAAAATTGCACTGTTCTCAAGAGATTCACACCTGCTTCCTACCAGTTTCCATGTAAGAAGAACTAAGAATATAGTCTCTGAGCCTCTTAATTCACACATGCGTTGACTTCCACAAACTTCAGGCCTTTGTACTCTCTTTTCCTACTAACAGAGCAGCCCTGCTGAGCTCTGAGTGGTGGCACAACTCATCATTATTCCTTCTTCCTTGACGCACCCTTGAAAAGATGCAGCCAGGACTCACAGATTCTTCTTGACCTCAAAGGAAAACTCCAAATGCTGATTCTTCTCATCTCAGAATGTATTTTCCCCACTTAACAATAATTCTAGTAGTGTCCTTGAAATAAATTTGGTGCCCTTAACGCGGGTCCCTCTATTAAAGAGGTGGGATAATGGGATAATTCCACCTGTTTAACAAGGCTGGATATCTCAGATCTCAAACTCAGCATCTCACTCCATAGTAGTGCAGCTAAGTTAAAATATCCAGGCTGGAAAACAAGTTTGGCCTCCTTGATTTGTCACATTTCCCACGACAACCAGCAGTGTTAAGCTGAAACACCAGTTTTGTTTGCACAGCAACTGGTTCTTGCAACAAAATAAGACCAGAAGGAGGTCACAGAAAGAATTTATTCTTTCCTGCTTGGAAAACCAGTCTCCCAATGCAAATCTATTTTTGTGCGTTAGGACAGATGTATTGGGCACAAAACCCAATATAAACATAACTCAGTACAGAAGAAATTATAACTATTATTTGTTATATTATGGATACTGCTTTTTATACCCTATATTACGTTAAAATGGCAGATACTGAGAATGCCAGAAAGGAATGGAAAAAAATAAACAGATTTGTGTTTTAGAGAATAAATGCAGGAAAAGGGAAGACAAAAGAATAGTGGGTTTATCTGCTGGGAAAGGAATGCCGGAAGGGAAAGATGAAAGGACAGCAGGTTTATGTTTAAGGAAAGGAAAAGACAAAAGGATGGCACAGAAAAATGCAGACCGCTATTTTCCAATATTCATAGCCTGCAGGCCATCAAAGGCAGGGAATACTTTCAAATGAATGGAAATTCAGTTAATAAGGTTGAACAAACAGACATGGAAAATGGAACACCTTATAGTAGAGGATAGATGTTTCCAATTAGGAAATAGGAGGTCAAGATAATTTTTACCCTGTACTGTTAAGACAGCTGTAGTCTGGTGCTCTCCACACACACACGTGTAGTCTCCTGCATCCTCCTCAGCTATTTCATGGATCACCAGCTCTGCCTTGGTCCCTTCCTGCCTCATTTTGTATTTTGCACTGGCTTTGAGAATCCTCTGGTCCTTCTGCCACTCCACCGGAGCAGCCTTGGTGAGCTCACAGCGCAGGGCAATTTCTCCGCCTTCTTCAGCTTCTTTGTTCTTTAGCTCTTCCTTAAAGCGTGGTGGCAGAGCTGAAGGATGCAACATGGACAAATGGTCAACAGAAAACTGAAAATCTTAATTTCTCAGTCATGCTTGGGATTATTTCCCCTCATGCCTCCCTTTCTCGGCCTATTATAAACCTGCTTAGCTATAGCCAAATTCAGAAACCCTGAAAGCATCCTTCAAGTGTGACACGATTTCGCTTACCATAAGGAATCAGTTCCCTGGGTGTCTGTCATTTTTCATGGTGAAAGAACAATTCAGAAATATCCAGACTTTGAGTCAACAGCACTCACAAATAACCCTGTTTTGCCTTTGCTTTCTTGGAAGCCGGTATTTTTATTTTCTGTTTTCTTTCTACTAAAATCTCGTAGCCCCATCTACATGAAAGCAGCCAGATTTCCAAATAAAACTACTCCTGGTTTTAAACTGAAGTTTGAAGGGCCATTACACATAGTAAGAATTTCAGAATCCTACTGTTCCCCGTTTTGCAAATCATAACTCAAAGACAGAAAAAGCTACAGGAAAACTGATTATTAACCTTTACCCACAAATGTGCCTTGCGCACAACTACTGTAAGCGGGTACAGAATACAATAAAGCCTGAGGGGAGTCAGAAGTTTTTGTAAAAAACCTAGAGGGGACAGAACTGGGTCTACTTGATCAAGTGAGTCCCTCATAGCCAAGAACTATTACTCCATTAAAATTGATACTCATTAATGAGAGGAGAGCAGAACATCAGCTAATGAGATTATTAACAGACAAGGATTTAGTTCTGAATTGGTTGTTGGGAGCTAGTAGGATAAAGAGTAGAACTGCTGATAACCTATGTTGCTGCGTTGTTTGGGCTTTTTATTACCTAACTAACAAGATAGTCCTGATCCCCACACATAGGTGTGTAGACCCCTGCATCACAGAATGGTTTGGGTTGGAAGCGCCTTAAAAATCATCTAGTTCCACCTCCCCTGCCCTGGGCAGGGACACCTCCCAGCAGACCAGGATGCTCCAAGTCCCATCCAGCCTGCCCTTGAACCCCTCCAGGGATGGGGCACTTACAGCTTCTCTGGGCAACCTGTTCCAGTGCCTCACCACCCTCACAGCCAAGAATTTCTTCATAATATCTAATCTAAATCTACTCTCTTTCAGTTTGAATCTGTTATGCTGTGTCCTATCATAACCCTCCCTGATCAGGAGTCCCTCCCCATCTCTCCTATAGGCCTCCTTTAGGTACTGGAAGGCTGCTATAAGGTCTCCTCGGAGCCTTCTGTTCTCCAGGCTGAACAACCCCAACTCTCTCAGCCTGTCCTCATAGCAGAGGGGCTCCAGCCCTCTCATCATCTTTGTGGCCCTCCGCTGGACCCGTTCCAACAGGTCCATGTCCATGACGCAGTACTCCAGGTGGGGTCTCACCAGAGAAGAGCAGAGGGTCCATTCTTCCAACCTAGGTTAGAGGTACCAAGCTCTGAAATGGTAACTCAACTCACTCTGTGTGTCTGATTTGCTGGTATCTGGTACCCCCAGGAGCAGCTGTGGCCAGGTCACCCAGCAGAGCAACATCTCCTCCTGCTGCTGCCCCAACCCTCGCCTCTCCTTCGAGCCGTGCTTGGAGAGCAGGGGGCCTGAAAGACTTTACATGTGTTTCTTGGAGAAAACTGTGCTTGGCTGAAGGGGATCACAGGGACAAGGGCAGGGCAGAGCTGGAAAATGTAAGTGTCCAAGAAGAGGGGACTTAGGCAGAAAGAAACATCTAGTTTTCTCCTTTTAAATGGAAGCAGATTAATAATGACCTTAAAATTTCCTCTCAGATAGTCTTTCTCACTAAGAAACGAGCTATACACAGAATGAAGAGAAAGAGGAAAAACTAAGACGAGCTCCAGACTCAGGGCAGAAATAGGTGAATTTCAGAGTGATGTCTATCTATAGAACTATTTATTAATTTTAATAAGCTCTTTTTACCATGAACTGTTAAGGTTGCTGTTGTCTCCTGGTCACCACAAACACACGTGTAATCTCCAGCATCTTTTACTTCTAGGTCATGAATAACCAGCTCTGCAGTGGTGCCAGCCTGTCTCGTTTGATATTTGTCACTTGCTTTGAGCACTTTGGACCCTATTTTCCACTGCACTGGAGCTGCTTTGGTTAATTCACAACGCAGAGAGACTGATGCTCCTTCCTGGACTTCTTCATTCTTCAGTTTTTCCTTGAAAAGCACTGGAAGGGCTGTGAATGGAAAGCCAATAGGTAGTGTATTTAAATTAAAAGACCTCTGCCTTTGCAATCAGCATCATGACAATTCAACAAGTTCAAATCTGGCCAAGTCAGGAACTTCAGCTGTTAAGGTTTCAGTTGTCACTACGATGAAGTGGAAAACTAAATCCAGCAGCGACATAAAGAAAAGAAGTGCTGAGCTGACAGGTCAAAGTGCAACAGGTTGTGTCGATTCAAGATGTAATCTAATGAATTTATCACAGGGCCACCCTCCATGGGCGCAGGACATCTCAGCTGGTCTACCAGGAACCCTTCCTAGGCACTATTCCCTTAAACTTACAACACAGCAGTTTGTCCGCATGGAGAAACAGTCACTATTCAGGAATATCAGACCAAAATTAAGTGTCAGAACAAGAAGTTCTCCTTTCCTAAACACAAATTAATTCCTAGGAAAAACCTGGTAGGTGAACACTTCATACAGCAACAGAATGTTTCAGAGAAACAAAAAATGCAGTCATCTGCAAGGCAAATTTACCATTGACTGTCAGAGAAGCCGTGGTGTGTTGGTCTCCACACACACAGGTGTAATCTCCTGCATCCTGCAGCTTTAGATCACAAATTTCCAGCTCAGCAAGGGCATTATCCTGCCGCATGATGTATTTTTCACTTGCCCTGAGTATTTTGTTGCCTTTCTTCCACGACACAGCCGCAGCCTTGGTCAGCTCACAGCGCAGAGTGGCTGTTTGGCTTTCCACGGCTTGCAGGTCCTTCAGTTCTTCTTTGAAAACTGCAGGCAGGGCTGGAGGTCACAAAACGGACAGAGGACATTAAAAATGACAAGTGGCACACGGGTGATGGGAGGGATGGAGAAGTACAGGAGCAGAGAACATTTTAGGGTGGAAAGAGTTTCCTTTCCTCATAATTCTGGAGCATTGGACAAACCAATAGACAGGAACAGAAAAACCACTTGGATACAACCAGATCTTAGAGACAGATTACAAATTTAAAGAAACAAATTCAGCCACAGGTGAACACGCAAACTATAGCCGTGGGCTGACAGAGAAATAAACAATAAGGCAGATATATGTATATGGTTTTTTTACCATGCACTATCAAGGGAGCTGTTGTCTCCTGTTCTCCGCACACACAAGTGTATTCTCCAGCATCTTTCAATTCTGCGTCATGGATAAGGAGCTTCATGACCGTGCCCTCCTGTCTCATTTTGTATTTGTCGCTGACTTTGAGCAAACTGCTCCCCTTCCTCCACTCTACTTGAGCAACCTTGGTCAACTCACAGCGCAGAGTGGCTGCTTGGCCTTCCGTTACCTCCTCGCTCTTCAGGCCTTCCTTGATGAGTGCAGGCAGCGCTGAGGATGCAACGGACAGAGGGTTAAAACTGGAGCAGCAAACACAGCTTGAAGGGAACGAGTAGGGGAAGAAAAGGTGAGGGCATCAGTGGGGAGCTGTCGCCTGGCCTAATCTCACATCTGCGGTAGGGATCAGATCCTAAAACCATTTTCTGTTAGGAAATGGGATGAAGGTTTTTCCCTTAAATCACACAAAACAAAATAATTCTCCTGACTGTGACATGCCAAGTCAGACTGAGAGGAACTACGCAGAGATAACAACGAACGTGGACAAAAAAAAAAAAGAATTCAAACTACAAACTCTATAATGAGGACACGTAGATGAAATTCATTATTACCGTGTACTGTTAAGGAAGCTGTGGACTGCTTATCCCCGCACACGCAGGTATAATCACCAGCATCACTCTCATCTAGATTATGGATGACCAGTTCTGCAGTGACATCCTTCTGCCTCATTTTGTATTTCTCGCTAGGTTTGAGTACTGCGTGTCCTTTTTTCCACTCCACTGAAGCGGTCTTGGTCAGCTCACAGCGCAGAGTGACAACTTCACCCTCTGTGGCTTCCTCATTTCTTAACTCTTCTTTGAAGAGAGCAGGAAGGGCTGAGAAACAAAGGGGCAAATATTTTCATAATATGCAGTTCCTGGCCACCAAAAAAAAAAAAAATGAACCTGATGCTTACCAATATCTATCCATGCCTAGCTACTGACATGAGGATCATCTCACCGAAGGAAGATACTAACTTGTATCAGCCACAAAAGGGATTCACAGTGGGTAAATTTACTGGTTGGTTTAGAGATGTAAGGAGAATAAACAGCAGGAATAGGAATCAAAACTGTGGCTCAGTATAATTCAGCCCAGGAAACTGATACGGCAATGATCGGGGGGAAAATAAAGCTTAAGGAAAAAATGATCAGGTTTTACCTTACATGTTAAGGATGCCTACAGACCTAGCTCGTGAGTTAGGATGAGGCTGAAGAGCAGAATCAGAGAGACCTCTTGATTCCCCATTCCTTTTGGAACAACTAATAGAATTATGCAGAGCATAAGACTGGATGGTAATGCGGTAATATGTACCGTGGGAGCAGTAGGACGGGACAATGTCTGCTACGTCTTTGAAATGGGGTGAGAAACACTTGGATATAGAATAGACATGAAAGAACGGGAGAGGAGGATCTCCAATTCCTGACTCTGAACAGCAAGAAATAAATATTTGAGAATACGGACATGGAGGACCGTTGGTCCTACACCCATTACAAAGCAGGAGAGCTCATGGATTTTAGGACAAGTAATGATGGACAAAAGCAAAGGGAAATTTCGTGGGCAACAAGAAAACAAGCTTCAATAATTAAAGAACTGTTACTTATGAACAAGAAGCAGCAAACTTACAGGACAAGGTAGTTTAAGGGATTATTAAATATTAAAAAAAAATATTAAGGACATAATTACAGAAACTACCTTACTCCAAGGATCATCAGGAATAGCCTGCCTAAATCACAAGTTCTTCAATTTCCTGAAACTCAAGAGACCTATAAAATTTGAGAGTTTAGATGAGTGCAAAAGAAATACTACAGAATGCAGAAGAAAAGCCAGAAAGGCCAGGTTCCCTGAATGTCCCAAGGCGGTCAAGAGCAGTTCCCCATTCCTGGACGCCGTCAATTCATGGACAAAGAAACCAACAAGAAAGAGGGGCTGAAAGGTAATTCTGCAAAATGATGCTGATATTAAAGGTCTCCGGACACAGTCGTATGCTGTATCTATTTGTATCCAGAAACTGGGCAATGAGATCACTACTCTAGGAGCTTTCCATGTCCTCTGCTCACAGTTCAACTTGAGGCTCTTGTCTGTATCAGAATATTAGCATGCAAATCCCAGGAAATGTGGCCAGTCTGAACCAGAAAGCAGCAGAAATAATACAATGACATTCTGTAGGTAGATTAGAAGGAAGCAAACCAACAAGGGGCAAGTTGGTCTACCAGCTTTCAGGAATGTAAGCTGTTGGTAGATAACATGGGGAGAGCTGAAGTGTTTAATTCCTTTTTTTTCTTTAATATTACAAGTTAAAGATTGCTAAGAAAATAATGTGCATTCTGTGTAGGGCAAGAAAAAGAAAAGGGACTAGAAAACACTTAAATAAATTGAATATTCTCAAAGCAGATTGGTATGATGAAATTTGTTCTGGAATACTTAAGGCTCAACCAATATCAGACATTAACAGTTACACTGGAGAAATCAAAGAGAATAGACGATGTTCCACAAGTACAGAAAAAAATGTAAACTCTGGGGTGGAAAAGGTCTCACACATTTCGTTCTCACCACATAAACCAAAATTATAAGCTCCCAGGAGAGTCAAAAAACATCTAGACAGTCAATGGAACTACCTGCTGACAAAAAGTAAGCATCTACTTTAAGATGAACTGGTAGTCTCCCTGGCTTCCACTGACTGTGTTGACTAGATCTCCACTGACAACAACAGGAGCTTAGGAACACTCATCAATCTTGATCTACAAGCTGAATCCCATTTACAGTGCTCATCTTGGAAAGAGGATGGGGCGGAGGGAGCAGGAGGGTGGGGAGCAGAGAGAAGATCCAAGGAATTATGGCCATTTCGGCTTAGCTTTAACTCTCTGAAAAATATTGTAGCAATACACTTGGACTTACAAGAGCTTTTTTCTTGATGGAGTGGACCAGTGTAATTTTCTTTGCCGTTGTTTACAAAGACATAGTATATGCTGTACACTTTTATTTTGGTAAAGCTCTTACACCCTGACTTAGGTATAGGTGGAACTACTGTAGGAAGCACCACCAGTTTGAAAACCACAGGCAAAGAATGAGTATTCAACTGCGATTTACAGTCACGATGAAAGAATGAGTTGAGCAGAGTTCCTCAGTACTCTGGAGTCCAGTAGTATTTAGCATTTTCTCTAGTGCCTTGGACAACGAAATGCAGAGTAGTCATTAACTTTGCAGATGAGCTCAAGCTGGGAAGGGAGAGAAGGTGGAAGCACTGTGTTAGACAGGATTAGGATATATAGATCTTGATGAAGCTGGGGTGAAAAAATAGGCTAAAATTCAGCAAAAGCTGGTGCAAAATACTATATTTAGGAGCAATCAACAACACAAATACAAGATGGGGAACAGTGGGCAGCAGATCTGCAGAAAGAAATTTGGGGTTACAAAGGATTATGGAGTAAATACTAGTAAAAAATATGCAATTCTGATGTGAATAAAGCAAACATCATACTAGAGATAGAGATATATAAAACAGAATGTCATATACAAGACACATGAAGTCCTTCCATCCTACTCCAGTCTGGCAAAGCCTAAGATGGAGCACTGTAGTCTGCTCTTGGCCACCACGCTTCTAGAAAGATGTGAATTAACTGAAGATGGTCCAGAAAGCCACAAAGATGAGCTGAACTCTAGAAAACATGACCTATGAAGAAAGAGTGAAAGGATGGAAGGTGCTTAGTCCAGAAAAGAGAAGACAGAAAGGAGATGTGATATAAATTTTCACATCTTCTACAGAAAGGAAAATATTTCTCTATTTCTACAGGATATGGGACAAGAAGTAATGCCTTAAGCAAGCTCGAGAAAGTCTTCTGTTGAAATTAGGAAGAATTTTCTGGCAGTATTGATGGCAGTGGAATAAGCTTCCAGGGGAACAGCAAATTATTCAGCACGAGAGAGGGGCTCGATAGGCATGATGGTGCCTTGGGGCTCAAGGATGGACTAGATGACTTGTAAAGGTCTTTTTCAATTCTGTTTTCCTCCGTTAAATTAGAAGCTCAAGACTGAAACCATCCTTATTGTACTGTTAGATACCAAGATGAAAAAGACCAGTCAGTAAAAAGAAATGAAGTCACTGACCTACTGAATTTCCAGGTGAGAAATGTGGCTGAAACCACTTCCTACTGTCCTATGTTAACGGTGGAAAGAAAATTGCCCTCTCTTCCAAGCAGAGTTTGCAGACGATTTTGACTAAGGACTGTGAAGTACTCTCAAACTATAATGCTCAGTATTCAGCAATACCAGAATACAAATCTAGATGATCCTTGGTCAGAGTTATATAAAAAAGTACCATTAAATCAAGTTTTGTTTGCAGTATTTAAAACGATCGGGCAAATCCTAATGTAACTTAAAATCCAAGATGGCTCTTTTTAAGAAGTATGAATGTTCCTGCTGCCCTCTCTAGCCTCATGTAAGTAAAATAGAACAAAAAATTCAAGCACATGGAATCCCTCAGGCTTTGTTGTGGTGCAAAGCACAAGCCGTGCACCAAGAACAAGGAGAATAACACAGGGGAAATGTTAGTAGAGTAACGGAACTACAATTCTAGTTAGAATTAGATAAAAATCACAACAAAACCCAAGAAAATCCATTACGACAGAATTAATGATGGCGTGATTAGAGAAAGAACTTGTTGCGTGTCAGTACTGAGGCTTCCAGAGGAAACAGGAGAAACATCACACACAAATTTCTTATTTCCGTTTTCTTTACCATGCACTGTCAGTGCTGCAGTGGTCTTCTCATCTCCACACACACAGGTGTACTCCCCCGCGTCCTTGACTTCTAGAGCATGGATCAGCAGTTGTGCTGTGGTACCTTCCTGTTTCATAGTATATTTTTCACTCGATTTGAGCACTTTGTGTTTCTTTTTCCACTCCACAGAGGCAGCCCTAGATAGCTCACATTGTAGCGTGGCTGTTCCACCTTCTGTGGCCTCTTCATTCTTCATCTCTTTCTTGAAGCGTGCGGGCAAGGCTGAGGAGTTCAAAATGAGCAGAATGTATGACCATGGCAGCTATCCAAGTAACTATTTAGCTGTGGTCTGTCAACCAAAGCCTTCCCTAGTTAAGAAGGATTGATAATCACCCTGAGAACCATAAAACAGTGACTTTGGAAAGCTGGAAAACAACTTATGAATGTCAGACCTTTCTTTACGGTATGGTCTATGGCATGACATGGAGAACCACACCACTCTTCGAACTCTGCAAGACTGGATCCTATCATACTTTGGGTATTGCCTACCACAATGGAAAATAAAGCCAAACTAGCATGTTTTAAGTTCTATTGCAATGCAAATCGTTACTGAAAAAGCTCATAAAAGACACTGCATCTGAGACATCAGTCTCACTTCTCCATGAGATTTCTCCTCAGGTAGTGATCTAGAAGAACTTGACTGTCAAATTATTCCGAAACACTGAAAACTGTACCAAAAATGCCTCATTGCAAATTTGTAATTTTCTCAACTTTAGGATTGCAATGTCTTTATTACCATCATCACAATTATATGATTTTCCTTTTTCAGCACCTACTACTGAACATGAGCATCAAAGAAAGGAGTTAGTGCCAAGATGAATATCTGAAATTTTTGCAAAGAATGCCTGATCTATGCCTGATACTGACCAGTGCCTATGTCCAACCATATTCATCAGAAACAAGATGGCAATTTCAAAGCTGATATTACTATGCTGTTAAAAAAAAAACATCTGGTTGAAAATAATCCACTTATATGTTTTGGTTTGGGGTGGGTTTTTTACCATTCACTTTTAGTGCGGCGGTGGTTTTCTGATCTCCATAACAGCACGTGTACTCGCCAGCATCTGTCAGATCTAAATCACGGATCACCAGCTCAGCAGTTGTGCCCTCACATCTCATGGTGAACTTATCCTTTGGCTCCAGGGCTCTGTCTCCTTTCCTCCACTCCACAGCAGCGGCGGGCTTGTTCAGTTCGCAGCAGAAAGTGGCCGTGCCATTTTCTGTGGCTTCCACGTTTTTCAGCTCTTTTTTAAAATGCGGAGGAAGGGCTGAAGATCACAGGTGAAGAGAGAGCACTTTAAAAGTGAGGAAATAGTATGCCCTGACTGCTCCACTGGCTTAAAACCCTTTAATCTCTAAAAGTTTTAGAATATACAGTACCTGAGAGGCAAACGATCATTTCAGGGGCATCCCTGCCTTGTGCTTTGCAACACACCACATTGAGCATGTCACAACCGGTTTGGAAATCAGTGCTGTAAAACTGCGATTCAGTACCGGAAGGTATGCTTTAAAGGCATTTTAGGACATAAGAACAGAAAGCTGATCCCAAGGTTTCAAGGAACTACGCACAGCTCTGTCTTAAGATCGGAGGAACAACTAAAATGACCACTATGTAATTTAAAAATCATTTCACTTGCCTTTCTCAGTTGCTTTCATAAAAAAGCACCATTCGAGTGAAATCTCAGTGATAGGCCTAGAGAAATTAACTAACGGAAATAATGAAAGTGCTATTTACAGCTTCACAGAGGTCTTCGAGATCTGTTTCCAGATTCCGTTTTCAGGAATGAGCAGGGACAGAAAAGACTGTATGGTGCTATTTCTCAAGTCCTAAGAGAAGGACTTTCAGTAAAAGATATTCCCAGTTGTTGATACAACTGTCATAACAATTCAAAAATAATAGATGGGATCAAGACCAGTTTGTGATCCTGCATGAGATCACAGATGACAAAGCAGAAAATCCTTATTAAACTTATATATTTTACCATGCACTCTCAGGGATGCCGTAGTCATCTTGTCTCCGCACACGCATGTGTAATCTCCCGCATCGTGTTCCTCCAGGCTATGGATTGTCAGCTCAGCAACGGTATCCTTCAGTCTCATTTTGTACTTCTCACTAGGCTTGAGCACCTTTTGCCCTCTCCTCCACTCCACCGGAGTGGGTTTAGATAGCTCACACTGCAGCACAGCCGTCCCGTTTTCTGTGGCTTCCATGTCAACAAGTTCTTTTTTGAACAGTGCAGGCAAAGCTAGGGGATGTAACATAAACAGAGAGGACACCAAAAGCATTAACCAGGCCTTGAGGAAACGAGGACTAGGTCCTGAGGCCAGTCCTTCACTATCACAGGAAAACAAATTATATAGTCCTGAAAACTTCATCCACTAGAAAACTACCGCAGGATCTCACCGGGATAATTGCCACCACGACCTGCCTCTAATGTTGACTTACACAGCATGCTCATCGGTTCCCAGCTGATTCTGGTAGTCCTCTCTACCTATTTCAGTCAAAATTCATCTATCTTGAACGTTAACGACCTGACTTTTGATTGAAAGGCATTGCCCTGGATGATAGTGCTGGAGATCCCTGCCTTTCCTGACACCATAATTTATCTTTCTTGTTCAGGAAAAAACAAACAAAAAAATTAATAAAACTTCAGGTGCACCTTTAAGCTATAACTTCCAAGGACATAATGGCTCTAATATCAGGCATACAGAGGGGTTTTTTTCTAGCAGCATTCAGCAAGTTGCCTCATGGTGTTGCCACCAAAGTAAAAAGGAAGTAACAAGCACAGGGAAGAAAGTGCCAGCTCAGAGGGGAGGAAGAGAAGTACCTTCAGCTGGGGGCAAGAAGAGGAAGAGAAGAGAGTTTTACCTCCACAGTTTTGCCTTTATCCTTAGAAGCATCTTTAAGACAGATCTCAGATAAAAATTATTCTTCCATCTGGTTGAACTATATAGGAACCACCTCCGCCAGAGGGGCAACCAAAGCTTGCTGCTACTCACCATGGCAGAGGCAGGAACAAAACCTGTCTCACCACTCCCTGAAATCAGGACCCACAGAATAATGGGTTGGGTTTTTTTTGGAAGGCACAATTTCCTCAGCAGAGTGTATCACAGCCCCAAAAAGGAGGAGGCCAGTCATTCCTTCCTGAATGGGAAAACCTCTAACTGAACTCAGCATTTTTAAAGATCGTTCCTTCAAGTTAAGCACCAAAATCCACTGACATCAGTGGGACAGGAGGACAAACCCTCTGAGGACAAGCTGGGTGCTGGGGGCCTGCTCACTTTTGGCCCTACACGTGGGTGCCTTTTTCACTTTTCAAAAGCGAAGACTAAGATGAGAAATTCTCACAACTCTTTGCCATAAAGCCACCAGTTTCAAACTGATGGGCAGCAGGAGATGGGATGAAAAGCAAGAAAATGCTGCAGATTCCAAACATCAAAGCAAGAAAGAGACCTTCCAGAGCAAAGGGACCTCCCTGAGATACGGCTACCATAACGGAGAATGGCTTTTTTACCATGGACGGTCAAGACAGCTGAGGTCTTCTGATCTCCACACACACAGGTATATTCTCCTGTATCCTCTACCTCCAGATCTCGGATCAACAGCTCTGCAGAGGTATCTTCTTGTCTCATCCTATACTTATCACTGGGTTTGAGTGTCTTGTTGCCTTTTTTCCACTCCACCGGGACCCCGACCTTGCTCAGCTCGCAGCGCAGAGTGGCTGTTGCGCCATCTGTGGCTTCTCTGTTCTTCAATCCTTCCTTGAAAAACGCAGGCAAAGCTGAAGGACAGCAATATGAGCAGTGAGACGTAATGCTCCAAAGAGTTAAAATTAAACATTGATGTTTAATTTTCCTTTTCCCTCTTATCTTGAACTGATTTATCAATACAAGAACATAGACTGTCAACAGTCTTCATGAATCAGTATGAGGAAAAAATGCCATCACCAGGAAAGGACTCAACACTTGCAGTAATCTGTAGAGATATTTTACATGTACTCAGAGTCGCAAATCAATACGGACAAAAGAAGAAAATCCAATCTTTTTCCTGGGAAATTTCAAACAAGCAGAATAAATACTAGTTTGAAATTTCTGAAAAAGAGAATTGGTTTTCTTTTATGACATTTTAAACCATAATGGGAGGATGTCTGCTATGTTTTCACATACTTAAGCAAACAAAAAGCCATTGCCCATTAAAGAAAATTAAACTTTGGAGTTCCATTTTAAACATCAGCTTGAAATGAAATGGCTTCCAACAGGGTGGGAAAACAAATATTTTCACATGAACTGACACAACTTTTCCAACACGTCAGTTGCAGTGAAAATAAAAATTGTCCCTGGGAACGGTTGTCCCTTAGAAGGTTTGGGCTTGTTTTGCACAGGAGAGTAACTGAATGCAATAACAATTGGCCCATACATATAAAAGCACCTCGTTGCCCCAGTAATGGAGTATGAGAGTAAGATTCCAGGGAATAACCTAACCCTTGTGGATTTTATGAAACCTTAAAACCTCTAAAAGTCATAGTCCCTTAGCGGCAACCCATTTTATTGGGCTTGAGCGTAATAGGAAGGCTAATAAAAGAACTTTCAAGGGGGAAAGCAAAGTGATGGACCCTAATTAAAACAGTCACCACAATCTAGGTTCCCTGGATGTTTCTCTGAGCTTGTGCACTGATAACCTTCTTGTGCCATGCACCCCGGCCACATTGACGCCAATAAGAGCACTTCATTGGCATCAGTGAGCCGTGGATAAGGGGGGTCTGGCAGAAGGAAGGAGATGGTAGGGTAACCAGTTGTCTGTCCAAATGAACAGAGAAAACAGGATAGTTACTTTTAGCGTGTGTCTTGTTTTGTTTGTTTTACCATGTACTGTTAAAACCGCCATAGTCTGTTGGTCTCCGCACACACAGGAATAGTTTCCAGCATCCGTCATGTCTAGGTTTTGGATTACAAGCTCAGCAACAACACCTTCACGTTTCATTTTATACTTGTCACTTGGCTTGAGGGTCTTGAAGCCCTTCTTCCACTCCACGTTAGCAGCAGCCTTGTTCAGCTCACAGCGCAGAGAGACACTTTTACCTTCTGTGGCTTCTTCATCCGTCAGGTTTTTGATGAAAAGAGCAGGCAGGACTGCAGGGTAAAGGCAATACAGACATGGCATCAAACCTGAGGAAGCCTGACCCCTGAGAACTCGCTCTCTTATCTCCCTGAACCTGCACGCCACTGAGGCCACAAGACCTTCGGACTCCAGGATTTTGTTCCAATCTCTGTATTTCAAACGAGATTTCAGTGTGAGTTTTAATTTTTTGCCCTCACACTGAAAAACTTGCTTTAAAAGCAAGTTTGTCTATCTTTAAACTTAGTTGACAAGCTGTCTATCCTTTATTTTATACACCATAAAATCAAAGGGATAGAATTAGAGGCTGTATTTCAGCACGAAACCCAAAGCACTTCGTTTCCTTTGAGAAAATCAATGGTTCTACAGGAGCACCCACTTCTTTGCACTGTCTGTATTTTTATAAATAGTACCCCTTAAACCAGAGCAGTTACAAACATGCTGTCAGCTTTCTGCAGAGATAAAGTTTATGCTTTTGAAGATTTAAGCCAAAATTGATAACAAAGGCCTGGGAATAGCAGGAGAATAAGGCAATTTTTCATTAAGGCGGTCCTTGTGGAACATCATACATTGGTGAAAACTTGGTCCTCTCAGGAGCAATAAATGTAACAGTCTGAGTGACAAAACCTAAATGTTATTCCCACTTTTAGGTCAATCCCTATGGGAAAACTTTTAAAGAAGCAGCTCGACTGGACTAGGGAGATGGAGTTGAGTTGAGAGCCTGTGCTCCACTTGTCATTTCGACATCTAGGAAGGCAAATAGCGCATCAAGAGGGCATCAGGCGAAAGGACAGAGAGAGAA
Source organism: Rhinoptilus africanus (assembly GCA_013400135.1). Classification (NCBI taxonomy): domain Eukaryota; kingdom Metazoa; phylum Chordata; class Aves; order Charadriiformes; family Glareolidae; genus Rhinoptilus; species Rhinoptilus africanus. The sequence continues at coordinate 222,813 of VXBO01010039.1, forward strand.
GGAAAACGGGATAGAAAAATTAATCAGCAGAGGGAAGGATATGAAGTATGCAGGGACCAGGTGAAACAGGAGAAAAAGAAGAAGAGGAGAGTCTGGAATTGCACAGGTTTACTCAGGGCACACGTTGAGAATTTCTTTTTACCATTTACTGTCAAAGCAGCCGTAGTCTGTTGATCTCCACACACACAGCTGTAATCACCAGCGTCTGCCAAATCCAAATCCCGGATCATCAGCTCCGCAAAGGGACCTTCCTGCTCTATTTTGTATTTTTCACTCGGCTTGAGGACCTTTTTCCCCTTTCGCCACTCAACCGGGGCCGATTTGCTCAGTTTACAGTGCAAAGTGACCGCCTCCCCCTCTGTAGCTTCCTTGTTCAACATTTCTTCTTGGAAGAGGATAGGTAAGGCTGAAGGATGCAATACCAACAGAGAAGAAATCAGCACTAGGTTGAAATGAACTGGTTCTGTTGTGAGTTACTGGGCTGCAGTGTCATACATGTAATCAAAAACACACCACCACTAGGTGGATAGAGGTGAAAGTGGCGTAAAACCTCCGAGATTAGAGAGAAATATGTTAGGGAAAGCAATATACAATATACATCTGTGCTGTCTCAGAGCAAAAATAGCACAAGGGAATATTCTCTCATAGGGTGACTCTGTCACCACAGAACTGAGAACATGAAACCTCTTAAGAAGTCACGCTAATTTTAGGGATTAATAAGAAACACAGGTAGAACAGTTACCATTCACTCTCAAAGCAGCTGTTGTCTTCTGGTCTCCGCACAAGCAGGTATAGCTCCCAGCATCCGTCAAGTCTAGGTCTTGGATTACCAGCTCGACAAAACGCCCTTCCCGTCTCATTTTGTATTTGCCGTTTGGCACCAAGACCTTCCCGTCCTTCCTCCACTCCACCGAGCCCCCCGCCTGGCTCAGCTCACACTGCAGCGTGGCCGTCCCACTCTCCGTGGCTTCCTCGTTCTTCAGCTCTTTTTTGAAACGGACTGGCAAGGCTGAGAGATGCAGAATGAAAAGGGATTGCAACCCAAGACCCTGCCCAGATCTCTGGTCAGAGGTTGAATGGTCATTTATTGTATAACTATCTCAGCCTTATTCCAGGCACCCTCATCCTTAAGTGCATCCTGCCTTTTTTTGGTTTTTTGTGGGCGGTAAAAAAATTAATAAATCTCTAGGAAATTGTTCTGTGGGAATCAAAGTATACGTGGTCTTGCATCATGCAACATATGCATTGGGATCATGTATACAAATGACAAATTCGTCCTCATCATTAAAGGTGATGAACCCTCCTTAAGAGAAAATCCCAAGGAATCTTATGCTTCCATACTAATTCAGGAAAACAGACGCACACGTGAGCACCCTGCACTTGAGGAAAGGTAAGATGACAAAGCAACACACACACACATCCAACACTGGGCATAATGAAAGCTGATCATGGATGGAAATTGGGGAAAGGAGTGACGTGACGACATGAAAAAGTGGAAGGATGAAAAATGTAGAAGCAGGACGTGAAGGTAGGTGTTGTGAGGGAACGTACAGAGAGGAGGAGGGAAGAGATGGACAAAAACATTCCAGAGTTTCACGGGTTATTGCTGACTTTTTACCATTCACTGATAAGGCTGCAGTGGTTTTTTCGTTCCCCACTACACATGTATAGTCTCCAGCATCCTTTGGGTCCAGATCGTGGATCACCAGCTCGGCCACTGTGCCCTCCTGCCTCATCCTGTACTTGTTACTCGGTCGGAGAAGAGCATGCCCCTTCCTCCACTCCACGGGGGCCTCTCTGCTCAGCTGGCATCGCAGGGTGGCAGTCCCCCCTTCCCCGGCTTCCAGGCTCTTCAGCTCTTCTTTGATCAGCACAGAGGCGGCTGAGGAATGAAGCGTTTTTATTTTACTTTAGGAGTATCATTACCAACCGGTGACCTCAAATGGGACTTAAAAGCAAAACAATAATTCGCTTGGCACAGCAAATAAGCTCTGACCTACCTGCACTTCCACAACTCTGCTTGCCGTTGCAATAGCACACCATGAGTTTGGGAGGAAATAAAACCAATACAATTTGTTTCCCAATAATTAGAATATCAAGGTATTTACCCTTCTGCTGCCCAAATGGTGATGGTCATAGAAGCGTGAAAGACTTTCTGAGAAAGTGCAGAAGAGGATTGCGTATTCTTTAACAAAATATGTAGCTGGGGCCATTCTTACCTTCCAGCTTAGAGCTCAAACACCTCTGTCCAGAGCAGAAAGCAGAACAGTTATTTTGGAGGCAAAGATATCTTTTTATCAGGTATATTTGATTGCTATGTTTTAGCATGAAGTAATTGTCCTAGAAAACAGAGAACATAATGGACGCAGCCAGAGCTGCCTTTTGTTTGTACCGGTCCCACTTTTGGGTCTTTTTTTTTCCTCTAAATGGGCAGGAGCTAGCAGGACCACGGCAAGAACAACAACAAATGGTCACAAGCAGGTGTCTCATTCCTACCATGGATTTTGACTCGGGCTGTGGTCTGCTGGTCTCCAGTGTCACAGGTGTATCTTCCCGCATCTTCTGGCTCTGCGTTATGAATCACCAGCTCTGCCACTGTCCCCTTCTGCTTCATTTCATATTTGGCACTTGCCTGGAGGGCGGCTTCTCCCTTCTTCCACACCACGGTGGCATCAGCTTTTGTGAGTTCGCAGCGCAAGGAGATAGATTTCCCCTCTTCTGTTTCCATGTTCTCCAGGGCTTGTTTAAAAAGGACAGGCACAGCTAGAACACAGAACCAGGGATGAGGACATGCCCTCTTGGCCTGCTGTGCAACACGTGCCTCGTGATGGCTGTCACCCCCTAAAACCAGCCCATTCCCAAATGAGCAGAGCAGCCCTAGACCCTCCCTTGGCTGTGTGGAATCAGTGATTCTGCTTGGGAGGAGAAGGAAATCTTCCCCCAAAGATGTTTCCATCTCACTGTGGATTCCTAGGAGCGTGCCCTATATCCCTCCTTCTTTCTGTTCCAGTACATCCTACTTTTGCTACGTTACTAAAGATACTGCATTTGTTTAGCGGCATTGGGGAGCGCAGGTGGTGTCTGAGAGCGTTTAAAAGAGGGTGATTTGGGGAGTTTGGGGGTCTAAACATCAATCAGGGACTGGATTTGGCTTATGTTTTCACGTTCTTCTTGTGTTCCCATGCTCCTGGTCTCCAACCCTAACTCCAATCTTAATCTCAGCCACGCAAAAAAGCTGATAGGTCAGGAACCACAGCACATAATTACAGAAAATGAACCCTTTGCACTTAAATTATTTTGTGCTCAGTGGAAAGTTGCAGATTTAAAATCCCAGACACATAATGTCAGATCACGTGAATGAAATATATGCAGGCGTTCACAAGAATGCATTATTTCCTTTAAATTTTACGTATGAATCTGTTGATGGCACTGCCCCAAAAAAAGAAGTACTGTGTGATTTTTTTAATAGCAGATTGATTAAGCGATGCATTAAGAGAGCGTAGCGATGTATCTAACTCTGCCTACCGTTTACTTTCACCCGAGCAGTGGTCTTCAGTTCCCCCGTGCTGCAGGTATATTCCCCAGAGTCTGTGGGTTTGACATCTCGAATAATGAGCTCCGCCACAGTACCGCGCTGCTGGAATTCATACTTCTCACTGGCATAGAGAACAGCCTCTCCTTTCATCCATTTCACCGGGGTATCGGGTTTGCTGAGCTCACAGGTCAGCTTGACTTGTTTTCCTTCTTTAGCTTCCTCATTTCGGAGCTCTTGCTTGAAAAGAACCGGCATTTCTGAAAAAAAAAAAAAAAAAGAAAAAACGTTGCAGACATTTAAGGAAACACATGAGATAAGATTGGAAATAACTTTTTTTTTCCTTTTTGTTTCAGACCTTGCGATTCAGACAGAAACCCACAGGAACAGAAAAGCATTAGCAAATGGTAAATAGATTCTTACAGCTCACCTCTGGCTGCCAGCTCGCTACAGCAGCAAAAAACTATTTGAGACCATATGTTTTTTTCCCTTTTAACCACTATCTGTACTGTTGAAGACATCGCGACTATTACTGTTGTCGCTGTTACCATTAGTGGCAGAGGCCGCCCTGCTATTAATGCCACAAACAGCGTCTTGCAGCCTTGCGGATGGGTGGCCAGAGCTGGACCACTGGCACAAAACCCCTAAAACCTTACCGAGGTCGACTCGCACATAACACAGAGGACACAAAGAAATGGCAAAGCACTTCCTGTCATTACCAGCGGTATTGACTTAAAAAAAAACAAACCCCACAACATATTTTTATCAGACGTGAATACAGACTTAAAAACAGCACGGAGCATACACAGAGGGGAAAGCACAGCTGTACGTGACGGGGTCGCTGGGGAGATTCCTGTGCAGGCCCTATCGCAGCCTGGGATTCAAGGTTTTAAGGAGAGCTGGTGTAGAGAAGGCACTTAATGGGAAAAAAACCTCAACTGAAATGTTTTCCCTTCAAGTCATGAAAAAAAACCCACCCTAATTTCTTCCTGGCTTCTATCTTATGAATATTCCAGTCAGCTACAGGGCCGTGATGCAATTGTCCTGTGGCTATTGAAAAACTACAGCCTATTATTCTTTTACCTCTACTTTGGGACACACAGTGTCATGTGGCTACTGACTTGTTTTCTTCTTTTTGCTATTTTTGCATCCTGCTGTTCTGACGTGACCCTAACGGAGAAAGGAAAGCTACAACGCTGTAATTTGTTGTAGGCATCCTTATGACTGGACTCCTTCACATCTACTGGTGATCTGAATCCATGTGTCTGAATCCTGCATCCGTCCACACCCTTCTTTGTGAAAGGAAAAAATGAAGCTGATGTTTAACACTCATTCTGAGTGGGGTTTTTTCTAACAGAAAAATTCCTCTTCATCATGGGTAAGATCCAGGTCCTACTAAAGTCAGCATAGATCTTTCTTTTTTGTGTAACAGGTATTGGGAAAGCATCCTAGTACTAATGGAAGACAAAGCGAATCTGGACCATTAACCATCCCCTCTCTTCTTGTTATATCGTCAAGGTCCTCTCTACCCTTGCACAGCAGATCTCAGCCTTACGTTGACTTGTTTCTTCACGCTCTAGATAAACACCGTGAGCATCTTGCCACCCCTTTTAATGCTCTGAGGTTCAGGTTGACTATTCCATTCCAACAACCCAGATGTTTCTTTGCTCACACTGACTTTTCTAATCCAGGTGCCACTTGGGATCAGCCCCTCCAGAGCATGTTAAGATCTGCATGGAGGATAGCGCTGCTCAGGCTAAACCCATCCTGTGCCATTAACAACCTCCCTGTATCTGCTTGAACTCATGCAAATGAGCAAATTAGCTCAGAGGAAACAAGGTCTTCCTCAACCTTAGGTTGGAGCAGGGACTCAGGACAGGCTGGAGCAATCATAACATGGGGAGTAGATGAGCCTGGTTCTGAGACAGCTCAAACCCAATGCTTACCCAACGTAGGTGGCGCTTACCCAACAGGCTCAAGGAAGTACAGTAAAGTCTCATGTATCTAAGAAGAGAACTTTTTCTCCAGCTCAGACAACAACGATTCAGATGACAGCGATTCAGATAACAACCCTTCTTGGGGGAAAAATCCTGCCTGTGGAATCTCCCGATCCTTGGGATAAAAACTTAGATGTACTACTCTGAATAAAATTGGCTGCCTAAAGCGATCACCCGGACAAATGAGGGTGCATGAGCTGCCTCCTTGGAGAGAGTCACCAGTGGAGACAGCTTCAGAAGGCAATTCATCCTTTCCCTGGATTACCTCTGAGGCTGGGTGGATCTTCTACAGAGATCTCTTCACTCCAGAGAGCTTAGGCATTTAGCTTTCACCGAGCTAAAACCAGGTAAGATAAAGGATTTTCCTCTTTCACATTTTGTCTTCCCTCTGGGTGTTGTCCCGGATGACTTGAGGAGAACCTCTCCCGCACCGCGGTGCAAAGACACGAGGTTCCTTTTCAGTAGTTTCACATTTTTATCGTTTCAATTTATGACTCTGACCTCAGTGCCAGATGATGAGTTAAGACCCAAACCATCACTCCAAATGTTCTTACCCTTGACAGTAATAACCGCGCTACTTTTAGCTGCTCCAGCCTCACACTCATATCTGCCACTGTCTCTTTCTTCTGCCCTGTGAATGACAAGCTTGGCTTCAAATCCCGACCGGCTGATGTTATACTTGGAAGAATTCCTAAGGCTCTTCCCATCTTTGCACCACTTTACAGGGCTCTCCGATTTGGAGGTTTCACAGTGAAGGATCACATCCTCTCCCTCAGTGACTTCAGTATCAACCAGCTCCTTTGTGAAGATGCAGGGCTTCTCTAGAATCACATAAAAACCGTCTGAGATGTTTCAGAAGAGGGGTGGATGTTCAGATCACAAGTAATCTGTGAGAATGACATCTGAGATTACTTGTATCAAAATTACAGGTCAAGGTTAGTCACAAGTAATTTGGTGTTCATGACCATAAAGCTCTCAGGAAGGCACAAGTCATGCCATAAAGAGTTGCTTAGTAAGTACCTAACGCCACCTGGGAGAAACTGAGAAGAAAATATCCCTGCTGAAGAACATAAATCTCTCTCTTGTATCTCGATAAATACGAACTAGATGGAGACACAATTTCCCTAAACCCTTTTCCATGTGAACTGCTCAGTTTGAACCTTCTAACTGAATGTGTAGAAGTTAATTCTACATGAAGGGAGGTGCAATATGGGTTTCTTAAAGCCAGTCATTTAAATCAGGTCTGGTCTCATCAGTAGGAATCATCTAAAAGCCAGGCAGATAGCCCAGACTGGTCACGTAGGGTGTCTCTATAACCACTGGCAGCTGACAGACACCTCCAGAGACCAGACACTTCCAGAATAGGTCATTAGGTGAGAGAAGACAAACTGCTCTCTCGAAGTGTTTGTCTTCCTACACAGCTTATAGAAGTAGTCTAAGATAGACACCAATAACTAAATTGGTCAAGGTATTTTCTTATCCCCTCCAGCTTAATGTTTTTTTCATTCATAGCAATCTAATCAATCAGAAAAAACCCCAAAATCTGGTATTGGTACCCTAGCATCACATATTGGCCTTACCAAAAAGGAATCAGCCTTTTGCAAATAAGACCTTTCATTTGCCTTTAGAAAAACATCTGTTCACGCTTCTGTAGTATGGCAAAATTTGGTCAAATTTTTGGGGGAAAAAAAAAAGAAAGTTCTTTGCAAGAAACATAGTGATTCTGAAAAGAATGAGAATATCACCTGACACTGTGGAGACTGTGTGTTTTACATTTCTGGGCAATGAGATATATTTTGGATTTCCAGTAAGAAAATGCCTCTCTGATCCTACACTCCTGGGCTGTTCAGCATTCATTTTTTCCCTCGCTATAGAAGTAGACTAACACTGAAGTTTTAACTCAGTTTGACTTTTCCAGAGAAAACAATTCACTGTCAACCATGAAGAGCAGAGAGCACACACAATGTTTAATTTTACACAATGAAAACTAAATTTAAAACTTACTGGTTGCACTCTTTTTTCCCCCCTTGAAATAATTGATTTCTCCTCATTTATCATCACTCTATTGGCTCGTCTGAAGGAAAACTGGACCAGGCATCCAAGGCATCATCACTACAGTATAACATTCCCATCTAGGGTCCAGTAAACACTCTGAGTTGTCCAGGATTACACAGTGTTCATTCCCCAGCCCTAGCTTCATTATATAGGTACTGCTATTCTCAAAAATAAATATAAATAAATAAGTATCTATGATGGGGCCAAATTTGTAGCATTTTTGTTCTTTTTTTTCACCTACCCATATTAACCCATACTTATTTCTACACATTCTTTCCTTTCCTGCAGTTTTCATGATTGAATTACCTTTAACAACCAAACTGGCAGAAGTTTTCTTATCACCAGCTTCAAATGTAATGACCCCCGAGTCCTTCAGTGAGAGTTTTTTCAACGTTAGCAGGTGATATCCACCAGGCTGAGACTGGATGTCATTAAGTTCATTGGTATGGAGTGGGGTTTTATCCAAAAACCACTGCACTTTGCTATAGTCTATGGGAGAGATTCTGCATTTGAAACTGGCAGATTCTCCTTCTAACACAGTGACATCTTCCAGGTCTTCTGTTATTAGCACTTTCTGGCCTGAAAGGAACATAGATATATCAATTACTGGAATCTTTTCTAGCATGAAAATAGATATGGGAAAACTCCAAGATTTCCCATGTGAATAATTCATGAAAGAAATATGTTCATGATACAGAAGACTACAAGACAATCCCCCTGTTATTGAACACCAAAAAAAAAAAACATTCACAGCAAGATAATATGTACAGGACACACAGCAATATAGGAGGAAGACAACTTCAAAGCCGCAGAACATAGAGCAGAACAAGTACCTGGTACAACGCAAATCCAGTGTTATTAGGTTTCTCTTAACGGAGAAACCTGGAAAGGCTGAAAGGATGTGTCTCTGACTGCATCATTGGGCTCTAGACAACACTAAGAAGATGATCCCTCCCATGGCAACCGCTCTGTTTTTCAAGAGCAAATATGACTTGCTTTCTATGGGATAGGACCACATAGACCCCATCTTCTTTGATCTTATTTCAACCATGAACACAGTGAGAAGTGGAGAGAGGGTCTGACTGCAGCTTTAGGAAAAGGAAACATAACAACAGCCCTGAAAACCTGCCTGTACAGATACAGATACACCTGTCTAAAGAAATATATGAACTAAAGTTATCACTGTATAACAAGATACATCTGCTGTTGTTCCTATTTACGATACCAGTACAGGGAAATTTTTACTTTTTCTCTTGAGCTTTGTGAAAGAGAAGTATTTTTTCCACTCAGAAAAGCTGGTGTCAGAAACCTCACAGCGAATTCGGGTAGCTCAGCTCCTGAGGCCATGATGGGGATGAAGCTCACTTTGCTTCTCAAGGCTGCTCTGGCAGATGATCAGAGATGGAGGCATCTGGCTTTACCCCCTAGACTTTGATAACTAACTATAAGTGGTTATTCTTGAACTGTTCCTCCTATGCTCTTCATCACTTCAGCTGAAGAGTTTCTCCCAGTTTAGGTTCCAGTAAGGGAATTGTGAGGAGCAATAGCCACCAGCCCTCACTCTTTCCTCTTAAACACTCCCCTGTTGTTAGAATTGGCCACCACAGCTGATTCACTGCCTGTAGCATCAAATAAAAGCTGCTGGGTTTTATTCTAGGTACAGCTCTAGCTACAACTCTGGGTTGTACTTTAGTTGGAGACGGGGTTGTACCCTTCATCTCTAAGGTGCAAAGGGTACATTAAGCACTCAGAGATCCCTTGGCCATTCATTCACTCATCTTCTCTTAGAAAACACTACTGGGAAGAGGCATCAAGGGACATGGAGAAAAGCCTGGAGGCAAATTTATTTTCCCCTTGTCTAATAAGAGGCACTCTGAACCAGGTCCATCGTATGTTCACACAGCAACACCAGCCTCTCCTCACATCAGCTTTGTGGGTTTTAAATCACACCCAAAGTACTCCAGGTGTAATTGCTTCAGATCAACAAATTTGCTCAGCACACCCTGCTATGTTTTTGTCGACAGGTCCTGTGCAGTGTACATAAATCACGAATGAGGCAGAGCCAGAAATCAGTGGATCTGCTACCTCTATGCTTAGAAATAGATCTGCCTGTGCATATAATGTTTCCTGAGGGAGAAACAGGCTGTACAACTATATTCCTCTCATGCCTACCTTGCACGACTAGCTTGGCTCTGGACTGGGCATCACCAATGTCGCAGGAGTAGGTGTCACTGTCGCTTTTCTCCAAGTTATTTATGGTCAGCTGCAGGACTTGTCCTTTCTGTGTGATCTCGTATTTCTTGCTAGCCCTGAGTTCAGCTATGCCTTTCCTCCAGACCACAGAGGATGCAGCTTTCTCACTCTGGCACGTAAAAACCGCAGTTCCACTTTCATCGACTTTCAGATCTGAAAGTTCCTTGACAAAATAATTAGGTTTTTCTGGAAGGGGAAAAAAAAAAAAACAAAAAAAAGAGAGAGAGATACAGATTTGTTACCCAAACAAGTCCTGTGCATACAAAGGTGTCTTGAGTCCCTCCTCCCTGTAGAATCACAGAACACAGAGATGGAAAGATGGAAAGGATCTGAGAAGATCACCAGGGTACAACTCATGCCACAGGGTATATCAAGATAAAATACTTCCAGAAGATACCTGGAAAGTTTAATACCATTGTACAGGTGCTGGTGAGATCTTATCTGGCAGAAGGCATACAGTTTTAATAACCCGTATCAAAAAAAGACTAATTCAAACTGCTATTTTTTAATGGCTCATTACGTAGCACATAAGATTCTTCAGCACCTACAAGGTGTTTTTGCAGAGTTGTCTTTAAAAACTTTTAATCCGTGATGTTTTTTGAAAACTAAAAATGGATCCTGTTTAAGGAGGCAGAAGAGAAGAACATCTCCCACAACCTGTAGGTATCTGACCTTGCACTGTGATCCTGGCTTTGGTTTTAGAGACCTCTGTCTCACAGGTGTACTCCCCACTGTCCTTGACCGTGGAGTCGTGGATGATCAGAATGGCCCGTGTTCCCTCTTGGCGCAAGTCATATTTCTGGCTTTTTCGGATTGCTTTGCCATCCTTGTACCACCTGATGCTCACGTCAGGTTTCGACAATTCACAGCTCAGGCTGATGTCCTGCCCCGCTGCTGATGTTTTATCCTCCAGTTGTTTTGTAACTTCAGTAGGTTTTTCTGAAGAGGTGAGAAGAAAAAAAAAAAAAGAAAAACAAAAAAAGAGAGAACTTCAAATAAAAATCATGATCACTATATAGCTGTGGTTTTTACAATTCAAATATCCGTCACGTTTTCACATTCCCCAGTGAATGTTTCATATTATGTTAGGAAAGAGAGGGGGGAAAGCAGTCTTGCTCTTTAGGACATAGTAATTGCAGTTATGGGCTCTCAGTGAATATTTATGATTGTTTATAGGAACCGAGGACTTGTCCTAATGGCATCTATTTCAGGAGATGTCATTTTGCCATCACTGAAGCTAGTGTAGGCGTACACTTAAAAGTGGGATCTACCTCACTAAATACAGACATCTGTGCTCTAGAGATATATAGCGGAGGCGCTCACTCCACTGTACTCTACAGCCAGCAGCGATCTGGTAAGTGCAGGCAATAGAATTCAAGAAACAGTTTATTTTGTCCTAAGTAGGACTAACTGGATGACGAACCATGTCTGAAAACTACCCATATTTCTTCTCTCCACTGACTACCCAGGGATCCCTGGGTGATTATCTCAGTTGCACGTAGCCTGGGTAGCAGTTGTCTGTACCGTTAGACTACCCAACGTATTCGGCAAATCTTAAATATCTATTAAAAGTTTCAGCCTTTCACTTGTTTTTAAGAAAAATTCTCAGTGCTTCAAGGCTCACAGAGAAGGATGCTCTTCAGTTTGATCATAACAAGAGTTTGCCTTCACGGTTTACTGACAAACCTTATAAAAAGACACCCAAGAAATCAAACCCCAGAACCCTTCTGTTCTCATTACCTTTCACAACCAGAGAAGCTTTGGAAGTTAGACCACGGGCAGTGAAAATGACTTCCCCAGCATCATCAGAAATCACACTTTTGATAGTGAGCGTATATTTCCGACCCGTGTTAGAGGTTTTAAATCGCCCACCGCTTTCCACTTTGTTCCCATTCAGCGTCCAGTTGAAGTCGTCAATGCTTTCATGGGACAAAATGCACTCAAAAGTGCAGTCTTCTCCCTCCTGGATTTCGGTGTTCTTCAACCGTTTGGTGATGCCAATGTTCAGTTCTGGAAGACATAAAGTAGGTTAATACAAGGAGAAAAGTCTTTCATGATTAACTTGAACAGTAGTATCGACATTTTTAGCTCATGAGACTGGTTTATTTGGTAGGACTGGCAGGACAGAACTGCACTCCCTACAGATGTATTTTAATGGGATCCACCCAGAATCCCCACAAAGTTATAAAAGAAGCACCCACAAAGATTAGAGGACAGGCTGAACTGCTGGATTCTTCAACAGGCAACGTTGTCCTACTTTTGTGTTCCCACAACCGACTCTGAATTAATAACTCAAAAGTGTGAAACACAAGCTGCTTGGGTGGTATTTTGGTGGTGGTTGGGGTTTTTTTTGTTTTGTTTTGTTTTGGGGGTTTTATTTTGAGAAATTATTTTCTCTTCTGGGAGGATTTCAGCATCTTAAGAACATTCAGGAAGGAAATATTGTCGCTACATTCTTGACATGTGATTTTCACTGAAACACCAGGTATACTTACATCAAACAATAACAGACACCACCATATTGTGTGAAGCTCATGAAGTGTGAGACAAAGTGACCAAGCCCACCCACATTTACTGCACCCCTTGACTGGCCATCGCCTACCAGACTTACCCTGAACGCTGACCTTTGACTTGGCAACATCAGTGCCAATATCACAGGTGTATAGACCTGCATCTGTCTTTTCAAGGTCATGGATAAGGAGGCACAGGGTCTTCCCAGACTGTATCTGCTCGTACTTGTTACCACAAGTGAGATTCACGCCGTCCTTTTTCCAAACAGGTTTGACCTTCTCTTTAGAGGCTTCACATTCCAGTTTAATCACACCTCGCTCCTCACCAAAAACATCATCCAAGGACTTCATGAAGACAGCAGGCTTTTCTGGAGGTTAAGGGGCAAAACAGAGAACAGCCAGGATATTTTAGTTGAGACATTTTCAGTCACTACCAAATATTTTTCAAGAGCCTAAATAAACCCATGGCAATGCTGCTGACACCAATGCAGAACCTAAAGCAGTCTCACACCTCAGGACTGGAATGAGTTTTAGGGAAATCAGAATTTATTAATGGGAGAGGGTAGGGAGGCAGAAATGCAGCCTGCATTGCAATGGATGGGTACTGATATTCCCTGCTGTAATTGTGGCCTCTCTTACAACTGTGCACCTATGAGATTACAAAGCCTCCTTTTTCTCTGTGTTGGGGCATCTGTCAGGCACAGGAGGTCACATCACGGGGAATGGGGCTTGGACCAGTCATCTAGGGCCCTAGGGAAGGCCAGAGGGATGGCTTCACACTTGTACGGAACAGCTACTCAACAAGCTAGACTAGATTTAAGGAAGCACTTGTCTGCATCGTGGAGGAGGAGAAAATGTTCTCTGGGAACCTCCTTTCTACTTGCAGCGGTCTACGAGTGGAAGGGGGTCAGGCGGTTAGAGGAAAAGTGCGTGAAAAGAAGTAATCGGGATGCAGGTCTTTTAAGGCCCGAGAGCTGGCACTGCTTTTTCATGAAACAGGATTCATACAGGAGAAGCAGCAATTAAAAAAAAAAAAAAAAAAAAAAAAGATATGCTGCACATTCTCTTCACTCTCCCAATCATTTTTTTTATTGTTTCCCTTTATCTAATTTAAAATATACTTGACACTGAACATCAGTGTCAAGTATACATACAGGGGACATCTTTGACCAGATATGAAAGAAAGAAGGAAGAGGAAATCCTTCAGATTCTCTGGATGGATAGAGTAAACAAGTCAAATTATTCAGATACTCTGAGAAGAACAAATTAATCATGATCAGGAGGCAAAATGCAAAGGAAATCAGAGAGATGATTCTCCAAGAGGCTATGGAGGATATCAGACTGACTTTCGGAGAGAACGACTCTGAACATCTCCTGCTCATATTTCCAGAGACATGAAGGAGTTAATTCAGGATAACAAATCATTATGATAAAGAAAATGTGATTTTGAAATGTTGGTAAGAGTTTTAATTCATGTTTCTAACATGCCTAAAATAATTCATGCAACTTACTGTGGCTTAAGTGATGCACAAGAACACGTTAAACCACAGTAATTTGGATGCTTGACCAAACTTTAAGGCGTATTAAGGACAGCCGCAAACTGCCTTCTCTTTGTTGAATCAGTTCAACTCAGAACCGATATACTAAAGTGCACCTCCAAGGGTAGGGCACACTTGGAGCTCAGCTTCTTGCAGTCAAAAATCCTTATAAACAGCAGTTTATAGAGTATATACCATTGAAGAGACCTACAAGTAAAGGAAATTGCTCTTGAGAATATCCTGATGATAAGAAAAAGGATGCTAAATAGCTAGGGAAACTTTTAGCAGAAGACCGAAACAGTCTTCCTTAGAAAAATCACTAGCTACAGTAGAAATTCACACTGGAAGAAAGCCCTTGCACACTTATTACTTGGCCCTAGAAGGGTGAAGCTTAGGAGCAGGATCGCTGCACGGATAGGGTAAATAATATCTCCTTTGTGTCTCTAATTTAGATTCAGGAGGGTGTGATCACGACCCACCTATCACCTTCAGACGCGCCTTCTCTGACACCTTGTCTGACTTCATTGTCACTGTGCCAGCATCCTCAGGCTTGACCTGCTTCATCGTCAGCGTGTAGCAATTGCCAACGTTCCTGATGTCATTGAAATTGTTGGTGTAAAGGAGGGCGCCGTTGAGGAACCATTCCACATCCTCATCGTCGTGGGACAGCTCGCAGGAGAAGACAGCGGCACTCTCTTCTTCAATTTCCACGTCCTGCAGGTGTTTGAGTACTTCTACGTTGCGGGCTGTAGGAAACCAAGGTGCACCGTCACCACTGTTACCATAAATCAGTACTTTTACCAGGATTTTATAGTGTTTAGAGTTTATTAGATGGTTTAGTCTAGTCTCTGACCCTGCGCACCATGAGTCATTACATTTCATTTACTTGGTTCTGCATATAGTCCAATAAAAAAACATCCATTAAAAAGACTATATTATCTAGAGCCCTCAATTTTTTATTATTTTTTTTTTACCCATCAAACTTTTTTGCCTTTTTATTCTTTTTAATTTAGAAATGAGCAATTCTTTCTAAAATGGTAATGACGTTACAGTGATGCCTAAGTATCCCACAGAGCTCTAATCCATGTGTGCTTGTCACTGCCCATACACGTGTATTTTATAACTAAATTATCCCTGACTCACTGCCAGGGAAACACAGAGAACGAGATGAAGACCGTGGGGTGAAGACAAACAGAAAGTACAAAGAAATTAAGCAACTCGCTCAGGTTGATCGGGAGCGACAGGAACTGAATTCTTTTCTTTCCCAGTCCTTGGCCACAGGTTTCTCTTTGCAGTTTCTCCGCTCATGAAATGCTGTTTTTCAAGGACTGGCTAACTCGGAAGAGGATTTGGAAGTATTAAATCTTTTTGTCATTTGGATGGACCTCTGTAAGGCCAAACTGTTACCAAAAGCTGCTCTCTGGACTTCTGGAAATGATTCAGTGGCTCATTTCCAAGAGTTGCTGAAAGTGTCACAGTGATCAACTTTTCTTACAGTTTCACCAGAGGTGAAACACTGACTAAAACCAACACCATACCAGGAGGAGGCAGAACATCATTATGAATAACAAATGTATAGCAGATATAAAAGCTGACACAGTGACCAGGAAACTAAAACCACAACCAAGACCACCAGAATCAGAGGCCTGTAGCAGTTTAATATAAAGGACATTTTTTAGCAAGAAGTACCAGAGTTCTAGTTCCTCAGATGAAACGGAAAATAATGTACCCTGAGAAAGACACGTGAATTTCTGCCTTGCCCAGATGGTGCCCTTCCACATGCATTACCTGCTTCATGGCAACTGCTGGATTTCAGTATCATGGAATATCGACACAGTTCACTTAAGGTATTGATTGCACTTATGCAAAATTAGCGGAAGAGAACTGTGGGAATCTACCTTTACTTAAGAAAAGAGACACAGATCAAAATACTGAATCATAAAGGTATCATAGAATAGTTTGGGTTAGAAGGGACCTTTAAAGGTCATCTAGTCCAACTCTCCGCAAAAAAGCGGGGACATCTTCAACTCGATCAGAGTCCTGTCCAACCTGACCTTGAATGTTTCCAGGGATGGGGCATCTACCGCCTCTCTGGGCAACGTGTTCCAGTGTGTCACCACCCTCATTGTAAAATATTTCCTACTGCTATCTTTGCAACAGGCAAGCCCCCCCCCCCTTCCAAACCACTTTTACCTTCAACGGTCAGCGTGGCTTCGGTCTCTGCGTTTCCAGCCCTGCACTTGTACACGCCGGCATCTTCAGGTTTCACCTTCAAAATCTTGAGCTCTGCTGAATGTTGCTCCCGCTTGATTTTGTACTTCTCAGAGGGCTCGATGGGTGTGTGGCCCTTGAACCACTTCACAACCTTTGGAGAAGGCCTGAAGTCACAAGACAGAATGACGGAATGGCGCTCCAGAGCTGTCTTGTCCTCCATCTTCCTGGTGATCTGGATGTGGTAATCTGCAAAGCAGGGTTGGGCAAGAATCATAGAATAGTTTGGGCTGGAAGGGACCTCTAAAGGCCGTCTAGTCTAGCTCCACCTGCAATGAGCAGGGACATCTTCAACTCAATCACGTTGCTCAGAGCCCCAACCAACCTGACCTTGAATGTTTCCAGGGATGGGGCATCCACCACCTTCTCTGGGCAGCCTGTTCCAGCGTCTCACCACCCTCAGTGTAAAAAACTTCTTCGTTAATCTAGTCTGAAGCTACCCTCTTCTACTTTAAAACCATTACTCCTTGTCCTATCGCAACATGTGAAGAAGAGGAAAGTTTCTAATCTTTCTAATATGTATCTCATGCCAATTAATTTCATGCATGTCATTCACAAGTGTTTGTGAATTGCTCAGACGATGCTATAGGTTCCTGTTGCAGAGCTGATGTGCTTTGAAGCTCAAACAACATGATGATCTATAGGGAATGCTGGTTTTTATAAGATAATACTGTGTATTAACTACGGAATGCATAGTCCACTTCTGGTTCAGCGTTTACTGAACCACTCTCTAATTGAGGACTTTATGCCAGTAAAAGTGAATTAAAGACAAAACAAGGACTTCAGGATGCAATCGGAGATATTTACTATGGTGACAGCAGAAGATAAAAAGCCCTGAAGCTTTGTCCCAGATCAAATCAATGACAAAGTGGATTAAGTAAATGAGCTATCAAACCTGTCTAGTTCAGAAATGGGACAAAATAAACTCTCCTGGCAAACTGCATGTTTTGTCCTCTTTGGTAAAGTCAAGGAAAAGAAGCAAACACCAGTCTCAGCTCAATAGGTTTGAATATCAGGCACTCCAAATTCATTTAATTGGATCTCTTCCTGAGACACTGCTGTCTTGTTTAGTGCATCCAGCATCGTGCCCAAAACCTCGTAATTGGGAACTAAGCAGATCTCCCAGGTACACCTTCATTTCCAAGACTCCAGCCAGCGGAGCCTGCACATTAGGCAGTACACATAAAAATTACTTTCCAGGGACTGAGCATCTCTCACGGTCTAATTCAAGTCCAGGCTGTATCACCTCACCTCTGACAAGCAGGTTTGCTGTGGATTTTGATTTGCCAATGGAGAACTGAACGGTGCCTGTCATATCAGCACTGGTTTTCAGTATTGTCAGCCGGTGGATGGTGCCTTCTTGCTGCATGACAATGTTTCTGCCGGCCTGTAAGGCTGCTCCGCGCAGAGACCATTTGGGCGGTTTCACGGATGGAATGGATATCTCACATTCAAAGTTGGCTTCTTCAGGCTCAGTCACATCCTCATCGCACAACTCCTTTACAATATTAATGGCTTGCTCTGGATGAAGGATGGAATGAGAAAGCAGGCATTTAGAAGTCATGGAAGAACTCTTTCATTAGCATCCTGTACACTCATGCCACCTTTTCTGCGCTTCAATACTGCACGTATTGGCTCAAAATGCCTTAAAACATCCTTTCTTTTTTTCTATAAAAAATAAACATATATTGCCAGTCACAGATCCTAAAACGAGACAGTGAAACAGCCTCAAGAGAATCCAGATCTCCTGTTTCCCAGTCCTGTTTCTAAAGCCACCCTCCTATCCTGATATCAAACACTTGGCACTATGAAAAAAAAAAAGAAAAGGTTCATTGAAATGCAGATGTTGATAATAAGACAGACATTGATTAACTACAACAACTTTTCTCTGAACAACAAACTTCCTCCAGCACATCTGACCAGCTTGTCTGGAACAGGAATTTCGTCCCTTTCCTTAGGAGAATACACCATATAGTCATTTTACAGGATGATCCTGCACTTATCATCCTAAAAGTAAACAATATCAAGTGAATTCAAGAAGAACTCAACACAGAATCAGAATACTTTACAAGTGCTACTGTGTTTTCAAAGTACATGACAAGGGCTTTTTAAATCGGCCAATCCTCCTTCCAGAGCATCCTAAAGGGGAAAAAACGGTTTATTACCTTCAACAAAGAAATTAGCACTGCTTTTGTCATCAAAGGCGTCACAAGTGTACGTGTCCTCATCTTCGTAATCTGCATCGTTGATGATGAGTTTCCGATAGACACCATCGCTCACAATTTCGTATTTTTCACTAGGGCGAATTTCAACGTCCTTTTTATACCATTTAACTTTGGCGTTGGCACGAGACACCTGGCACTCCAGGAATCCCCGATGTTTTTCAAGAGCAATTTTATCTCGCAAAGGCTTCACAATTTTTACAGGCAGTTCTAAAAGGAGTAAAATAAAGACGGAATAATCAGTACTATTTCCATGAAACATGCCAGTTAAAAACTCATTAGCAATATTTCTTTTATGTTCCGTTTTTTCAAAGATGACAGGAATCTCCGCTATGCTAAGCACTCAACTAACACATAGCAAGTAAAAAGCTAATTAAGGAAAACTTTTTATCCCTATTCTCCCACTTGAGTGGCTGAACTGCCAAGATACTAGGTGATTTACTCAATAATAGGTGATTTACTCAACACCAGACAGCAGCGCTATGGCAAAGCCTGGGAATGATCTTCGGTTTCCTGAGCTCCTCATCACTGTGTTAATTCCAATGTCTTCCTTCTCTTTGTCTTTGTCCCACTGTTCAAGTTAAACACACAAAGAAATGCTGCATTCTTTTTAAATGTACACCAAAAAAAGGAGAAAGTCAAGCGACAGCTTTTTGTCCCTCGAAGTTCAAACATGTCTTTTAATGCCTTAAGGTACAAACCCAACCTCCTGAGAAAATAAACTGCACAAGTAAATTCCCAGGCTGATATTTCACGTTCAGTAAGTTAGGCAGGAATTTTTCTTGCCCTGAAACTTCTAGGTGTTGTTTAACTTTCTTCACATTAAAAGTGAGGCAAGTTGTTTGGTTTGTAAGATGAGAGCACTTAAGCAGTACTGCCATGAAAAGCATAATTACCTTTCACAGTAAGCTGGGCACGAGATTCTGCCTTTTCTGCTACAAATTTGATCTCTGCTGCATCTTCGACTTGGACCCGCGCGTAAGTCAGCGAATAGGTCTTTCCTGAGAACAGAGACACAACCAGACAAAGTTTCTCCTGAGCAAAACAGCGTCACTCTCTGAGGCACACTGCCAAGTTGAGCATCGTTCATCTGGTTTCAGTGCGTCACCACCTGCTCTCACGGCAGCAAGGGTATGTCTACAACCCTGTATTAAAAAGATAATCTAACCTCAGATCCTTCAGGGACGGATTGAACGTGGTCCCCACCATCTGGAAAGGACTTGAAAAAGGACCCCACCCACTGTCAGACGATACAAATTCCCACCCGCTGCTGGTAGCATGGGATGGTGGGACGACACCAAATTTGCCTTATTATGGTTCCCAGCATGTGACTGTCCCAGCCTAGCTGCAGGCCCAAAACAAAACAGAACTCTCTACTGAAGCTTCTTCACTGATTTTGGTGGTCAGACCCTTCTGCTGAGTGTCCCCTACCAGCATCTATTCCGACCCATCCCCACTTGAGAACAAGATCCCCCTTTTACATCCTACCATCTTGACGCATTTTAATATTGTCGGCAGCCTTCAGCTTGTTGTCATTTTTGTACCACTGGGTTTGGACCTCATCATGCGAAATCTCACAGACGAAAGACGCGCTCTCGTATTCATTCACTTCCACGTCTTCCAGTGGTTTAACGATCTTGATATCTCGGGCTGTGAAATCAGAGAGACAAATATTAATTCGGGGTTTCTCCATAATTGAGTGTGGTGTATTTACCTTCTCCATACTTGCATGGAAAAACTGGGATTGTGTTTTATTCTAGACGAGCCTCCCTTCCTGGGTAGTTTCTCTCTTCAACACAGTAAATACACTTTATGCTTGAACCTACAGGTAGAACTACCAGCTACAGCGGGGCTCACTGCAAGAGGATTTTATGGATGCTGGAACTTCATACAGGTTTTTTAATTAATATGTTTCACTTCTTTTAAGAAAATCTGCCAAGGAAAACTAAACACAAGCCTACAATCTCTTGCATCACAATAAACCTGTCTCATCCACATGCTTCTCTGTATGCTCTCCTCTGACTCCCCTGCTTGTGTGTCTGGAAGGTATTAGCCACAGAGACATCAGCCACACGTTCTACCTAGGAGATACCTTTTCTTCAGAGTCCCCTGAACTCCGTATAATCCTCTCGCTCTGCAGCTTTGCACTAACTTACGTCAGAACTGGCCCATATTTCTGAGCTACTGCAGCCCTTTCCTTTTTGCCATCAAGGGAAGGCCTTGATACACCTTGGATTAGCCTCAGGAGCAGAGCTCCAGTGCAAACCAGCCAGCATTCAGATAGAAACCCATCCCAATCACAAAGTCAGGGAGAAAAAGGGGAATTCAACAGAACAATGGAACAGGACAGATGGACATGAAGATCTTGCTGAACCCAAGCGGCCACATGAGGACAGCATCTAGTAAGCAATAAGAAAGAGCTGATCTGTCTTTTCAGATGTCCCTCTGGAAAATAACATCTGCCAGGACACAGCAGACCATTCAGTATCTGGCCTTCAGCACTAGCTCTTCTCTGGTGCTTCCGAGCCTGGTGACAAAATACATTTGGCGCTTGACCAGTTGCGCAGCACAACACAAGGAGAGAAAAGCTGTCCTGAGCATAGAGTCGCGGTCAGAAAGCATGGCACTTTCCTTAGCATTTCCAACATAAAAAGTAGGGCACTTCTTGAGATCATACCCAGGGCTCCTACAGTCCCTATTCAGGCAAAGTCCCCCTGTGACACTGGCAGAAGCTAAACCAAACCATGGCAGCACCAGCCATTGAATCTCTGCTTTGTGCCGGGCTGTCTGCTGTTTGACAGAAACATCATTTAACCTAGAAACATCATTTCAATTCCAGAGACCAGAAATCACGGAAAACCAAGTTAGAACCTCTTCCAAAAATACTCCTTCATGGACAGACTAAGCACAGGGACAACTCTGCCAGTGTTTTCTCACTAGGAAGAGAAAGTTATCCAAACATGAGTAATTGAGAAATACACAAAACATCCACAAAGCATTTCTTGCCATGGAGTCAAAAATCTACTGCAGTAGATGTAATTTCCTGCTTTAGTTAAACATACCATGAACCTTTAGGGTAGCTGATGTCTTGTCTTCAGCTGCTTCACATGTATAGGTTCCCTGGTCTTCATATTCACACTTGTGAATAATGAGGCTTCTCTTATTTCCCTGGGAAATAATTCCCACCATTTTGCTTTGCCGGAGTTCTTTCCCATCCTAGAAGAGAAAAGGCCAAACCAGATCACCATCAACTCTTTCACGTCTGCAGCGAGCAAAACAAAGTGTCAGATCTGTGCTTAATTCCCCTGTCTCATCGGACTTAATGGAACTGCGCCCATTGCAGCACCTGCTGAAACTTCAGCACAGTGGGAATTTTCAAGAAGTAGGAATGGCTGAAGAACAGGCTGCAGAACATGCATAGGACAAGAGGTAAAGAAAGAGCTGATCTGTCTTTTCAGATGTCCCTCTGGAAAATAACATCTGCTGGAGAGCTGGGCGGAGAGGAACCCTATGAAATTCAATAAGGGCAAGTGTAGGGTGCTGCACCTGGGGAGGAATAACCCCCTGCACCA